>CM035593.1:82218703-82718703 GCA_020423425.1 Chrysopa pallens
TGTTACAACTCAATATTACAACTCTGAAGTCTATCACAATTTGACATTATATTATTCATGTCATTTAATATACCAAATGTTTATGAATTGACCTGACCGATACACATTGAATAACACTCATTCACTGACTCACTATCCATCCATTTAAAACCTTTTACTCATCCAAATAAATGTCCAGTTTGTATGTTTACAAAACATTTGCTATGTTTGTTTTTTAGTAGTACTATTGTTTTATTGTTTTGTTATAAGAGGTAAACATGGGATGGGGAAGGTGTAAGGGATTATTTAAAATGTTTGTTGTCTTGTTTGTTTTTGGATTATATGTTGTTTTTTTTTTTGGATTTTTTACTAGGTCGGATTGGTTTTGGCAAAAAAAAAATTTTTATTTTTACAGAAAAAAAATTAATGTAAAAGAGTCAGCTAATAGCTTTTCTAATACATAACAATAGAATAGGAATTGAACTCCTAGAAATTTTGGCTGATATCTCTTTGTGTAAACTGTTAGAAAATTAAAAACGTAAATCTGAGACGTCCTCTACAAGAAATTGTCATATAGATTTGGATTTTGGATTCTCAATAAAAAGTCACAAATAATAAATATTTTTGCAAAATTAACAAGATTCTTTGCCATAAAATTACATTAAAATTTTAACGCTTTATATTAAAGAAAAAACAATCATGTGTATTGCATTTATGATTCAAGAATATTTCTACATAAGTTTTAATTTTTCCCAAATATCCAGCTTTATTTTTCTCTACCGAAAGTATCTTCTTTGGTGGATGATTTCAGATCATTTCTGGCATTATTTTACTTGGATAAACTCTCAAAGTCTGTTGACATAAAATCCAATTTGATTTTCATTAGATTTTCTAATGGTTTACTTTATTTCATTTATAGGTGGGAAATAATTATTATTAAATTACAAAAAAGAAGTTAAAAATATAAAAAGCTTTAAAACTCTTACAAAGCAATTAAAATATGATATCTTATTTACAATAATTTGTAACAGAAAACTTTACCCTCCACATAGAACAAGGTAACGTTGATAGTTAACAACGTTTTATATAGAAAAAGTAGTATTTAAGTTTTGAAAGCTTAAAACTTCAAATAAATAAAGTACTTTTTAAACATCTCTATGTGCATTACATTTATAATATTATATATATTTATTATTAATTCTAAATAAGCTTACAATAATTATGCTTTACCGTTGTGTTAGATGGCGTTTAGTTTTACTCATATACATTTAGAGAATACAGTATTAAATCCTGATTGTATTTAGTCCAAGAGACAATAATATAAAGCGATAAAAAAGCTTTGGAATAAAGACTTAAACTCTTTGTGTATTATAAGAAGCAATAGAATTGGTTGTTTAAAAAGTTTTCGATGTCATCTATGATCGACCTACTAACAACTTTTAAGTGAAGTGAACATAATTTGAGTTACCTTAGTTTACAGATTCAAAATTGGCATAATGCGGAGACTCACCTTTTATTTTCTTCAGTAAGTCTTCTATTAGTTTTTAGCTACAATATGAATTCAAATTGTTTAACATTTGCTATTCAATTTACATGTAAACAATTGAACAAATAATTACTTTTTCCATTATGTTAATGTTTTATTACAAATATGAGACACTCGCAGCGCGTCAATCGATTAAGGTTCCCCTCTACGTACTTAGCACGGAACGAATAGTTAAAATATGGTAAATTAGGAAAACAAGTTTTTTTAATTACCTTTGCTTCTCGAACTAATAGTACTAATCGTATAATTGTATATTATATAATATTTCTACTCTCCCCGGCCAGTCCCTCTCTCCCAAACTCGTACGTAGTATAGTTTGTGTAATACCTGTTAGTGTTAAAATACTTTGTTAATTTGTGTGTAAAAGTTATATCCACAGATGAAGATTGTTAGTTAAGTTAAAATTAAAGTTAAAGTTAGTTTAGTTAACAAACAAGTAAAGTTAAACTATTTCAGATTTTACTATTTAATACTTTGATAGTAAAAAATGTTGTTTACCTACTACCTACTAATATATTAACCAATCATTAACGATTTCCTATACGAATTTACTCTAGCACTGTTGAAAAAAATGTGTGTTTTGATCACAGGACGAGATCTCTGTTTATTCTATGAATTATTCTCTCAATCGCAAAATGAATTATCTTCACCAGTTTATCGTATTTTCAACATAAGAATTTTAAAGTAAATGAGATTAAGAGAAGATAAAAATATATCAAATTTCGAGCTTTCAACAAACGTGGTCATGTAATAGCCAATAAAACGAAAATATATTGAATGGCAATCAAGTATTTCCAATAAATCAAATTTTGAATTTACTTGGTTCTTGTTAAAGAATTTTCTAAATAAAAATGTAGCTATTCAGATTGTAACCCATGATGACATTTAACCTTTTTTACGACAGTACTTTTTTGCGACAGGCAGATTTAAAACAAAATGGTTTAAAGAGTTAACTAAATTTTAAATAGATTTATCAATGTGTTTTGTGGTTTTTTTGATAATTGCAAGGTTTATAAATAGCTTACATATTCTCCGGCAAATCTAAGCAATTAATGAATCTGATGTTTTTTTATTTTTTTATTTTGACATTTAGGAATATTCGCTTAGATTACGTATCATATAGAGCGATTTATTTGTACTATGTGCGTTCGTTGTAACAATATAAAAGTTTTTCGAAAGATGACGAGTGTTTTTTTCTAACTATTTCTAGAAGAAGTGTATTATTGTTATCAAAACAAAAAATAAAACTTAAATTGAACGCACACTCTAACAAACACATTCGAATAATGTTATGATTATGACGCACTAAAAAAAGAAAGAAAAAAAAAAACAAAATACACTAAAAAGTTTTTCCAAAACAAGAATAAAATAAATTGCCATTGGTGAATGAATATTTTTTCTCCATGGATGAATTTTGAGTTGTCTCTTTTTTTGGTAGAATTTGTTTGGAAAGATATACATGCCTATTACATACTTCCATTAGGTACAGTATCGGCTTTGAATAATTTGCCATAATTCTGAAGAATTCACATGCAAATTAGACAAAATGAGACCTTCAAATATAAATTAATTTTTGAAGGCAAGTAAAAATTTTGATTAATAAAATTGAATGTCTTAATTCAATGAATGCAGATAAATTCAAATTTACTGGCGAAGCACTTAATAATCAAAGAATACTATCTCATAAATCAAAGGACTTTCTCGAATAAAGGATCTGGAGTTACGTTAGTCATATTTCAGTACAAAATAAGGACTTTTTGTTACGTAATAGAAGACGTTTTTGCAATAGAAGATAATAGAAAATGGATGTTGTTTTATCATTGCAGAATTATTTAAGTTGATTTAAGTTGAAGGGCTAGAATTATACTAAATTTGTAGAAATTTGCAGTTATTAATTTTTTTGACACACAAATCAAAATCATGCCATATTTTGTGGACATAATACTGAAATAAGTTACAATATTCACACTTTGACTAAAATTGAACTTTATTACTTTTCTTGGAGTAATATAATATATTATTTACTAGGCGACAGCACATTGTGAGAAAATGAGGGAAAAATCATATAGACTAAAATAAAACAAAAAACTAATATGTCTATAGAGAAAAACTCTTTTTTCTCTCATCATCATGACATCATGAGTATTCCTACTATTGAGTGACATACATTACGAAAGAACACACTCACACAAAAAAAAAAAAGAAATAAATACGCTTTGTGTTTGGTTGTTACTTTAAAATAAAAGAGATTTTCAACGGTTTTATATCATTTTTATAGTGAAACTGCATTCATACGTATATTTACGCTTTTACAATTTTATATTCCAATACTATTTATTAGTCTTACAAAATTATTGTAAGATAGAAAATTTTAAATCATTAGGGAAGTACTTCTGATGCTATAATCAAAAAAACTTATAACTAATTTTCTTCATGACTTAACCTCAAGAGAAGCTTTTAAAATAAAACATGAATTTTAAAGTAATTTTGATGATTTCCATTAAAAATTTCGCATAAAGAATCGATCAGTTATTTAAGAGCAGTGTGACTTTAGTACATATCTTGTTGAGGTAAATGGATATTGTGTTTGCCTTTCCTGTTTGATCCAATTAATCAAGGTGCAAAAGAGAATCCAAATATATATTCCTTCTGTTGGCATTTTAATTATATTTAACCGGATACTAACTAAATTTTCACGTTATATATTTAAAAATAGAGACTGCAAGACACAGTTCTATTTTTGAATTGGAGAAGTTACTTGAAGACTTTATATCTAAAATGTCAGAAATTGAACTGATCCTTTCGCCTCTAATTGAGCAGCATGATAAAGGCTTCTGTGGAAGACCAGAGCCTATTTTCCACTGACTGAACTGACTGATGATGGTGATAACATTTCCATAAGGTATCAAGTTTTACTGTATTTTTTTATATGTGTTGAAATAGTATAAAAAACTATATGATTGGATTAAAAATTAATTTTTACAACGTTTTTATGTAAAAAAACTTATGAAATCTTGTTTATTTGTTGAATTGAATATAAAGCGCATCATAGAGAATGAATAATATTTCTACTTCTATAGTAGCAAATCATAGTATTGTAGTAATTTTTACCTATTAGTGAATCGACATAGATTAGTAGTAATGCAGAAGATAAAGGCATAAAATTCGCCTCATAGTTGATGAAAATTGAATATAATTTTACAGTTTTGTATCAGTTTTATTATATTGTTGTATTTAAATTATTTTAAAAATTAAAGTAGTTTAACTTCCAAAAATGATTTTTTGATCTTTGGTTAATAGCTTTAAAAGCGTTGTGTAGAAAATGGTGGAGAATACAAAGGTTTAAAACAAAATTATACAAATATTGTTGAGGATTTATTTCCTTTAATCAATATAGGAAGAACCCATTTAAGAAGCTGACTTTAATATTAAAATTAGAATAAATCATGTCGACAAATAATAAAATTGTTATAAAAATTGAAATAAAATATTGTGGTATATTAAAAGTATGTTTATTCTTACCTAGTTTCCTTAATGTCACCAGGCTGCTCAAATAACTGGCGTTCACTGACGTCAAACCTAAAAATAAAATAATTGTATTAAGGTAAATATGTGCAATTATATTACATGCATACATACAACCATTTTAATAAAGTACTCTTCAATTTTAACGTTCAATTCATATTTTTACAAAACAAGTTATCATAGAGAGTTTTTGTAATTGCGTTAGGGAAAAGAATTTGATCAAATTTTTAAGATAAAAATTTGTCTCAAGCAATTTTTCTGTTTTAGATTGACGTCACTTTAACTATCCACGACTCATACAGGAGGCCTTCAAAGAATGAATACTCATTTCTTTTGGAATAGAAGAGCAGATAACAATAAATGGAAAATTGTCAGTTTTTAGGATATTGCAAGTTAATTAGTATTAGCTCGTTAAATACCAAAATCTTTCTATCAATAACGCGAAAAACAAAGAATTATTTACGAATGCGATTGAAAGATTTAGCTTCCTTTCATAGCATGCCTTTTTACGTCGTTGCTTCTGTTACCTAGTGCGGTGCATCTCAAAATTTTTATTGAGAAAAAATTTGTTTACGTTTGTTATATCATAGGCTTATCCATAACGGAATTATCAGTAACAGAAGACTTGTGTGTACATAGTTTATTTACAAAATAAGAAATTGTAAGATTATGTGACATTAGTGGCCAAGTTTTTTATATTTCAAAATAATTTATAGTTTTATTATTTATATAATTTCATTTTATTATTTTACATCTGTTTATATTAAGTTTTTTTTTTGTTGTTTTATTAAAAAACTATTTTGTGCTATAATAGTTTTATTACTTGCAGCTTAACTATTTAAAAGAAGATATGTTTTTATTATAAGGAATAGTTAAATTTTGAATTGCAAAAAAAAACAATTTAATTTTACATTATACTCGCATATTTCAAAAATTCTAAAGCTTGAAAAATTGTTTTCAAGTTATCAAAGTTTCAAGTCAATATTTTTTGATTTTGAATAATGTTGGAAAAATTCGTCAGTGCTTCATGCGTTATAAACCTATTACTAAATTTAATATAACTTCAATATTTTCTATCATTTCAAATTTAACACTCATTTGGAAAAAGCACTCTCCTACTAATTTTAAGCACTTTCAGGAGAGCTCATTTAAATATGTCCAATACTGAAAATTAAACAAGTGAAGATAACAACTAACAGAGTTTATTGTTTAGATACTCGACAAATAATTGAATTCAATTTTTGTGCGAACTATTTTTAATTAGCATTCATTAAGTATCCAATAATAATTGTTGCTACTCCAAACTGTTTAATACATATTTTTGTTTGAATTTTTCTTTTATCTCATCTGGTTAAAAAGTAGGGTCATGTATGGATTCATTAAATCCAATGGATCGATTTGGTCTTTCAGGAACTTGCGCTTAGTTTTAAAGTCTAAAATAAATCATCAAAATCTAAGTTCGTTACTGTTTTGTTTTTGTTTTTTGGGTTATTTTGATGGCATATTAACGGACAAACGAAATTGTACTAATTATTTAATTCTATTAACACCTATATCAGTATTTTGTTTGTGCTGTCAATATTTGCTAGCGTTACAAACAAACTAAAATTGAAAAACTCTGACAGAGTATAAAATATTTCGTAAAATACAGAGCAAATCCATTTTATTATCTCTGAGTATGTCATAAAATATGTCAACTGTGTATGGATGTAATGCACCAAACAAAGAGGTGAATGACAGACAACAGATTGATGTGTTTGTAAGTCTGTCGTTATATATATATATATATGAATAGAAATAGTTTGATTAAATATTAATATAAACAAAAATGTATGATTATATATTTATAACATTGTCATCTGTGTGCCAAAAAATATTTTTTATGACCACGGCAACGACACACTACCAGTCATAAAATAATATGATGTTGTTTGTTGTTGTTGAAGCAAAATGTATTTTATTACGACCAAACACAACATACACCAAACACAATACGTCTTTGTTTATGAATATTTTATTACTAGCTTTTACTCGCAACTTCATCTATGACTAACAGAAAATATTCGCAAAATCATTTAGTTCTGGTATCCATAAGCATGGCTCAATTACGATTACTATATAGACTGGGAATATTTTTCAATTGTATCCAGAAGGTTCAAATTAACACAGATTCTTATGAACAGAAAACAGCAAATATTTTGAAATTTTCGTAGAGCAAAATGTGGTTGCACTAAAAATAATTAAGCTGTATATAAATTTTTAGTTGGTGATGATTTAGATTTTCAACAAAAATTTGTTTAATTGTTAAAATCTAAAAAATTACTGTGAAATAATTATTTTGTTATCTATAAATTTTAACGTTTTGAAGGATATAAATTTGTTTCACAAATAAGTTTCACAGGTTGCCAAAACAGGTTGATTTAAAGATAATTTTTGACGCCTGTCGTCATTACCACTTGTTGCTGTATTGTAGATGTATTATGTATTTTATAAAAATAAATTTTTATAAAAAAACGGAAACTATTAACTTTTTCTAATTTTCCCTATAATATTTTTTGAGAATTACTAGTGCACTTTCGACTCATAAAATCATTATCAAGTAATCGATAATTATTATTTTATTTTGCAAATATATAGGCAAAGTCGGTAAGATTATTATGAATGGAGAAACTATGGGTGGAGTTGATAAATATTATTACAATATTTATAATTTTAAATTTAATAAACTAGAATTGTTCATTACTTGACAATTTTTCAGTGACAGACAATTAGACAAATAGTTCACATTAATTTACTTTAATATTTATTGACCTTTTGAAAATATTTATGTATGTATCCAAGACAAAATATGCATATTACAAATAATTGAAAGTTTATTATAAAAATGAAAACTTCCTCAATATTATTCAAGAACATCCTTGCCATCAAAAATTTCTTGTCCATTCTTAATTCTTAGAATTTATTAATATATTCCTTAATAGATATAACAATAGGTATATATTACAAGGTATATACTCACTTGTTAAAGGTATATACATAGGTATTTAAGGTTGTGTTGTGTGTTTTAGTAGGTATATAGTAAGCAGCAGTCAATAATGATGAATCATTGAATTCCCAGTGGTACGCTTCAATAACTATATAATTTACTAATTGCATAGACAATAGTTAAATTATACTGTGATTAATGTATATTCTCTAGTATAGTAGCTGGCTTGCTTGCTTGCTTGCTATAGTTTAGTTTACGTGCAGTTTATAGTCTATAATGTTGTTAATCATGTGAAGGTATATATTGTGCTTATGGCCTTTTGACAGACAGATAAATAGCTTTCTGATTTACTAATGTAATTTATTATATTCATTTTTACTATGCACACAAGAGAGAATAATTGTTTGATGTTTTGTGTGCGGTCATCAATTATCTTAAGCATTACAATCATTAACAAAATGTGATTAAATTTTCTTGTATTAATCACAATAATATGACTTTTACACTTCAATGCATCAAAATGCTTTGTTTAAACTAAAAATTTTGAAGTTGATGATATTAAAAGAAATATTTCCTTCGATGTCGGGGGCAAATATTATAATCAAAAACAAAATCACATTTTGAAACCAATCGTAGCTCTATGATTCTCGTGTTTCAAAAATAACTATGGAGAAATAAAATTTGCAAGATTTTTTAAGTTTTTGAGGCTATATTTTGAAATAAATCATATTTAAACAGGTAGCTTGGTAGAAAATTTTTTCCCAAACGTTTACTTAGTATGTTTGTTACCACGTTTTTGATCAAGCAAAAAATTTCGGGCCGATGTGTATAAATAATAAATTTACTTAAATCAAAAAACAGCTTTTGGAAAATCATTTAAACGATAATAGCAATTATTTACATAATTAGAAAGCTTAAGTCACATACAAAATAACATTTGGTACCTACATTCATACCCGCCAGAGTTACAACTAGGCCTAATATGAAATTACTCCCGAATCTCACAATTATTTTTGGCTGTACACTTCACATGAAATGCCCCCTAATTTCTAAGGAAATAGAGCGCAAGTATTATTTATGCAATGTGCTATTTATCATAACAAATCATAAGGAAATATTTTCGTTTTTCAGGCTGAAAACAACAATTTTAAAGCTTCAAATTGATAATATATGAACATATTGTACCAAGTGCCTAACTAGATGCATCCATTGTTCTGTGATTACGATGATGATATCAACAATAAGTTCTTACATCAACAATCAATAATGCATGCAGAAACACCGTTTTTTTTAACGGTGTAAGGGGTTGAAATTACGTGGGCTAACAACAAATTATATTTACAGCCCTTTGCATTTCAAAGTTCAGTAACATTTTGTTAATTTTGAATTTTGTACTGTAGGGGTAAATTATAACGAGCAAAAAATTAGGTCAGTTTTAATGTTTTTTTAAATAGAATAATAATTTTGGGAGTACCAATTTTTGGCTTGTGTTCCAGGCTGTATATTTATATCAGCTCTTAGAAAAATAAACTTCAACAGAAGTAACTTCAAATAAAAACTATATTTCTTAAGAAATAAGAAAACAAACTTCTACTTTTCTTTACTGAGAGTGAAAAATACGAAGGAAACACCAATTTCCTGATACCAAAGCAACCATATGTTTGTGTTGTCCGTCTCGTCCTTGTATTGCCTTAGTATAATTTTTTTTAAAACTATTTATTCATTTTTTAAAACAGTCACAGTGAACTCAAGCATAAAATATATTTTGACAAAGAAATAGTACTTTGCTATAGAGACGACGTGTTGTTTGCATATACAACCGATTCAAGTGTACAAAGTCTTCTACATCAAGTGCAGTTATTCAGTTCAGGCGTCAGGCAGGTTTATTTTGCTCAAAGAGATTCTGGCTATAGATACCTTTTGGTTCTAAGATGAATTTTCCTTCACTAAAATAAACATTGATGGGACGGTAATCTTTTGAATCTTTTGAAACCGTTGAAAATAGTAAAGGAACGAAGAAATCTCGCGAAGTAAAAATTTGATATCTTGATTTATTCAACCATGAGATACTTTTTCGAAGAGTAAATTCGGGGTCTTAACCATTTTTAAAAGCGGTAGCACTATTTAAACAAAAAAGTCGACATATTTTGTATCTCCCAGTGGTGATAACGGCCTTAATTTCGGGTAAAACGCAAATGTTAAGCTTCTTGAAAAATTCAAGGTAGTAGAAAAATTGTTTACCATTGAATAATTAAAATATTTTATTTTTTTAAATTCATAAAATGAATTTTGTATTTTTATTTGCTAAAAAAACAAATTTGAGAAGGTAACCAATAAAGTTTTACAGGGAATTTATTTTTTGACAATTTCTTAAATCTAATATTTCAATTTTTACCAAGAAATGCAGAGGCTGAAATCACTCATAGAAGCCTCTGCAGACCCCGAACTAGAACTAACTTTATATAAAAAAAATAAAATAATAATAATAAAAAAAGTTGTACCCTCATCATGATCGTCGAACGAACGAACACTCTCCAAAGAACTTTGTTTACAATGAAAATGATGAATAATAATAATAATAATGAAGGGATGAAGATTTATCTGTGTGTGTGTGTGCTACGATACGCTACATCTACGCTTTTTTAAAATTGGTATTTTAATTAAATAACTTGAATACTAGTAGTAGTTCAAACATACATCAGTCTTTTTCCAAAAGTTGAGTGTTTGGATGGATTATTATCAACATACTCATCGGTCAAAAGTTACTACAACTAGTTGATGCTACATGATTTTTACAGTCTGATACAAAATATTACGGCAGACAAAGGTGACATAAACGAAGTACTAGTATTAGATACAAGCTTTTTGTGTACCATTTTAAAGTCAACTTTTTGAAAATTGATAACTTTGCTTTAGAATTACATGTAGTTTTGAGGTATGTTACAATCCTTTAAGGATTGTTTAACGAAGTTTTATGATATGTTTTATATTGGAGAAAACTGAGTTTATTAGGGAAATTTAATCTGTAGATTTAAAAAAAATCATCATTTTAACTTTTGGATGCGTAATTTTTTAGATTTGCCGAGTAGATCTATATTCTGGTGCAAATGTCAAGCCAAATCTATAGGACAAGCAATGCAAATATTGTAATTTTTGGTTTTTGTGGATATTATTTACCCTGAAAATCAACAAAACTTCTTTGTATCTTATAGCTATTTAAAAAATGCATTAAATATTTTGTTACCCCTTCCCCCTCAGAATTTTAAAACCGTTAAAAAAAATAAACTATATGCTGGATAAGCTTTGGAATATAAACCAATTTTTATGAGCTTTTTGTGATAACGAAATAAGTAATAAGTGAATTTTGTTGAAGACTGTACATACCATTGAAGTTATAACAAAGTTGAAAAAAGAAGAATAATTGGGTTGCTTTTCTAAATTAAAAACTAACAAAATTTTCCAGTATAATTCATTTTCAAATTAATTTAATTATGATACGAACTTCTTTAATGATCGATTCCTTTAAAACTTTTGATATTTATTCTTTATTAAAATGTTTGCAATGTATGTTTAGTTGCAGCTTTAAACGCGTGTCTGGCTATATAAAACTTTACATCACTTTTAATAAAGAAGTATATAATTAATCTAGTATCATTCTCGAATATCATTTTCTCCAGAAAATCACATCTTAAGTCCGTTTTCCTGAGTTTATCCGAAAAAGATAATATAAAATTTATTATGCACAGTATAGCAAAAAGATCTGAACGTTTCTTTTTATTTTCAAAATTCAAAATAGAAATTATTTATAAGAAATCAGATAATGATGCTCAAAAATTCAACAATTGCTGTTTTCATTCTTTTATTGTGACGCAGCCAAAAAAAAAACTATTATATACAGTCCGTCAAAGCTTTTTTTTTGAGTCCACAGTCTTAAGGCCTGGTTAAGCAGTGTGAGCTTCTGACCTAACAGTGGATAGCTATTGCACCTATGTATTTGAGAGACAGTAGCTTGACTGAGCCGAGTTCTGTTACACAAGTCCCGGTTACACAAATGTGAATTGCTTGCAGGTCTTTAGTTTAAAATGTAATACCAAAAATTCAAAATTAGGAAAGCCCATAAGTTTACTTACATTCGAGCTTACATCTGTCCAGGTTCATTTCACTTTCTTTCATCACACAACCTTCCAAGCACCTTTACAGGGCTGGAATTGTCAAAACTGTCTTGCTCTGTCTATATTGCACAATATCGAATATGAATGAACAGTCATCGGAAAACAAAAATAAATAGCGGTTTTTCGTACTACAAAAATTATGCTTTTAAAGAGGTTATATTTATATTTATTTTTAATTTTTGTAGGGCTGTGGCTAATTGTTTCATTTCCAAATATTGCGATTACCGATGATCTGTGTGTCTATAGTAGTCTTAAACGTATATATATGGTAATCAAAATTTGAATGTATAATTTTTCAAGAATCAAAGTTTATTTGTAATTTTCGAAAACTGATTGACACAAACACGTACACAATAGATACACAAAAAATTTTTCAGAACACAATACACAAATATTTTTGATATTATTAAAAAAAAAATTTCTTCTGCTAAAATAATACTTTTAAAATTTTGACAAGGTCCAATAATGGCCAATACTAAATTTTTTTTCGTTTAATTTTTCATAGATCGCTTGTTTTTTTTTTTTTGTATAATAAACAAAATTTTTACATAATTTTCATTTCTATAGCAATAATTATATTTTTCATTCATTACTATCTTATTTACATATTTAACGTTTCATAATTCTTAAAATTAAATATTTTGATTGGCCAATTAGTCTTTTTTCGAGTCATTGCTCCTGATGTTTTGAGATCTGGCATCAATAATTTATGGCCAATTTTCTTAAACATTTTTTCATAAACTCTTACTGAGTCATTCATCTTGGTTTCTCCCAAAAGATAAGACCCAAGAAACTGAAATATTTTATATAAATGTTCCGAAGATATTATGTGCCAAGCTGTCGTTCTCATGGCAAGTTTTTCAGTGCGAGGAGAAGCACAGAAAAAGCAACGCTGTTGTCATAGCGGAAATTTCATAGCACAGATTTTACTTCCAAGTATCTTATAGTTTTTTGTCTCCACAATTGAATAAGAAATGAAACCATATCATTCAAATAGTATAGACACGTGTTTGAAGCTGCATATTGACCATTCTTCAATTATCATTACTAAAATTAATAATAAAATATTATTCTGTTTGTTACAAATTACTTATAATAGACCAGGAGAATGTGTATGGTATCTGACTCGCATTTAAAACGGACGTCATTTTCAGCGGACGCAAATTTTATTAAATGAGTTCTAGCATGTCACACTAGCATCTGTTATAAGCTGTTTCTTTTTAAATTATTAAAAGAATTTAATTTTTAAAAATTAATCGTGTTTTAAATGAAATGAGAACTTTGATTAGGACTTGGGAACGCTGATCTAACGGATAAGTTACTTATATTATTATGTATGAACTGAAGAAATTTTTATGAAAATATATTAATGACTTCAGCGAATCATGGTAGAGTTTTTTTATATAGACCAACGGCAATTAAAATAGAAGTTTAATCAATTTCTTATTTACAATTACGTTTTCATAAAGCGGGTGTTGGAACAATGACGGGGAATTTTTAAGACACTGTTTCCCTGTCTATAATGACTGTAGCCATTAATAATTAGTGGGCGTAATTTTAGTTGATGCATTTAAAATAATAACTAATTTATTATCAATGTTTTATTCTATTTTTATCTAAAACGCTTTTAATGTCTATTTGTTAATGAATGAATAATATTTATAATTAGAGTATAAAATACTTAACAATTCTCAACTACACCATTTTCTAATTAAGGATAAAATTTTATTATTAATTATTCATTCTTTCAAATTACAAGTATAACCAGTAATTGTTCATAAAAGGTCTATAATTACTATTTATTCACTTACCGAAAAATATTATAATCTGGGAACATGGACCAAAGCAGATATCAGCAATAGATTTAATCACAATTCCAGCCTAGATAATCTTATAGAAAAGACCTAATAATTTTTATTGATTGATATTTTTTTGAAAACATATAGTTTAATGATTGCAACTAGATGTCACCGTCGGAAACTTTATGGTGGTTTAATTATTAACATCAGAGTTCAAACTCTTGATATTACTTTTCGTATTAAGTATTTTCTGTAATTTATCGAAAAAGTTGTTTTTTTATTCTAAAGAGGCAGCAGGCTCGGTATTTTTCTTTGAAATCTAGTTTTGCCTCTCTTGCTTTCTCAAAGCCCTGGTTTTGATGAATTCCATTGAATCCGAAAATGAAAAAAATTTTCCCTTGACCTTCTTGTTGAATCCCAATTATAATCCACAGTATATTTTGAAATATTGATTTTTTGTAACAACCAAAAAATTAGGATAAATTTTAATTTATTTATATAAAATTTTAATTAATTTAAATAAATTAAAAGCAATCAATTTAACTAATACCAATATAAATCAATAAAAAAAATGTACCTAATTTAAAAAATACACGAGAAATCAATTGTATTTCAATTTTTAATGTATAAGGTAGTGTTGTCACGATACAAAAAAAAATGGTGTGCGTGTATTTATAACTGGAGAAGGACAGGCAGTCAACACAGTCAATAAAGTTCAGTTTAAATTGGAAAAATTCAATAAATAAATAAATATTTTCTTACATTAAATTCAATCATAGATTCAATCTGTGAATTTTGTGTGACGGTGATGCACTCGCATCTTAAAATTTTTCTCATAATTTCTTCATAGCGCGCCTAAACAAGTAAAACATTAAAATGTGAGAATTTTCGGAATGCATAATCTTTTTGTTAAATTCTCAAAGTGGATTAACATCTTAGAAATCGATTTCAGGCAGAAAGCAGAAAAAGTTCGGCTAACCAGTCCATTGTTTCCACCGAATTACTACATGTTGAACTTCGTCTAAAATTTATACGCTTTGTAACTACATTTCTTGTAGAACACCATTCCATCTCCTGTCATATTCTTCAATCTAATCATTTCATTATGAAACCTCTAACTGAAAAGCTGTAACGTGTTCGTTCTACCTTAAATAAATAGAATATATTATGTCGGTATAGCGGTTTTTATAAATTCGGAATTAGAGGTTGGATTCGTTAGTAATTCTACCCACATACAATTCACATTGAGCTAATAACCATCTATATATAGCATTGAATTTTTCATTATTTTTTTTTTTTTCGTTACTTAAAAATTTAACAACAGATTATATCAAAATTTTGATTACAGAATTTTAGTATCATTATTATTAATATTTATTATGTTATATCAACGTTCAAATATAAAATCTGTACTTTTCATAGGAAAATGCTTAAAAAAATAGATGTTTTTAATATTTTAACACCTTTGAAAAATGAAAGTCTATTTTATAAATAGTTAAAAACAATAATAAAATTTAACATGGTTACCAAAGCTGAATAATTTTATAATTTTATATCATGAAAATATTTCCTCAACAGCGAAGCGGTCGGAAAATCTAAGGCACTCAACATGGTTTTTAATTCTGATATTGGCAGTTTGTCAACTCAAATTTACCATGCCTTATGGGGTAACGATGTATTCCGATATGTAAGCGGAGCTTGACTAAAGTTTCCCTTAACAAACCACAGACTTGTGCAGCGTCGTCACCACATTCAAATCTGCTTTTGACTCATAATCTTTTCCTCAACCCACAACATAAAGGTAATTTAAAGGATGTACATTATTGTATAAAAATAACAATTTAAATCAATATAAACATGGCTGGCCACTCTTATAGACAAGTAAGCTTCAAAAACAGTGGTTCAACTCCATTATTCTGATTACAAGCAATATAATGTTTACTTACTTTAATTGTTTATCAAATCGGAGTGGCCAATTCGTCCCATGTTTTTTTTTACTGATTTCTATAATATATTAAATTTTGATTGACTTCTATAGAATAGTCTTTACTTTCATAATTAAATGACTTTTCTTCATATTAAAGAAACTTTAACCTGGTTTTTCTCAAATTTTGGGTAAGTCAATTTCAATCGGACATTGATCTTATTTTTTGTTAATTATTAAACAATCATCAAATTTCATTACAATCCTTTTAATGTCATTCTTCGACCTAACTACCTTAGACTTAAAGTCACAACTGACATTTTCCGCACTATACAGTCAGTTTATTGAACATTATTAGATACAATAAAATGAAATAAAATATGGATCAGGTACATAAGTTTGAAATAAAAACCACATTGGTACTTGGATAAAAAAAAAAAAAAACACATTTATAAATTTATTAATTTTTAACACTTATCTTCAAGTTTTCTAATGCTGTAGTATTACTGTATATATTATATTCTAGAGAGCTTTTTCTATGTATCTATGTAGGTGTCGACCATAGACGTCTGTCCATACGTTTCACTGTGTACACCCTCTCCCCCACTGCCTCACCCCTCACCCTTTATCTTGTGAATGTACACACACTGGTGAGTACTTTTATAACAGTTGATTCATTCATAATTAATTATTTTTTGTAAATCCATTTTGAGTACAATTTAATAAAATATTATTCTATAGTGGTACAGTATGTTTTATAAAAGATCATCATGTCTATATTAATATAGATTAATATAGATCCATCAAAAATCCCACCGACATCATGTGGAACAGAATACGAATATTAAAATTTCACTGGATTTTTGTAAACTCGTCCAAGTGGCAAATCACGAACGCATAAACGATGAGGGAATCTGTATCGCCGTGCTCTGTGGGCGACCAGCCATTTCCTTCCGGTTCGAGCTTGTCTGGGTAAAGAATCATAAATAATACATATATACCTTAAAATGTGGTTTTTGTGTATCTGTGAAAAAAAAAACCTTAAAATCAACAAAACAACCTATAAAATCTGGTTGCTGTTTACAGTTTTCTGAAGTAATTTAGGTCTAGAAAAACCAAAAATAACACTAATATAACCTAAGAATCGTATTTAGTTTCAAAGACTATGTATTCAATAGTAAAAGGGATCTTTTTACAAGCTGGTCAAATTACCAACAAAAAAATTTTTTTTAACAAATAACGAAATGGGATTGAAAAAATAGTAAAGTATTTTTTCAAAGAAGCCATTTGAAACATCTCTAAGAATCACGGAGAATTTCTTGGAAAACAGAAATGATGGAAAAGTTTTTTTAGTCTAAACACCATTTATAAATATATAGGCCGTGTCTACACTTAATAAATGTTCTTTTTATAATGTTTCCCAATAAACCTGTAAATAATTTTCCTGAACGAATTATATCCTGAGTTTCTTTTTTATAGCCATAATAAAAAAAAACGTTAATAAAAAATAATAAATTTTTAACCCTTACTTAATAAATTTGACTTCAATGAATATTTAATTTATTGTTTATTGTACACACTGTATGTACCCTGCATGATAGAGGAGACCAGGGCTTAAAGTCATTTAGATTTTATCTTCAGTTATTTTGGTATAATTAATTTGGGAAATATTTTCAACGGTTTACCTAGATTTCTTAAGAATTAAGTCCAAAGTCTATACATAGAAAATTATCAAAGTCTTTTTACATAAATAATATATTTGCATTTAGTGCATTAAAAGTACAAATATCGTGTTTTCGAATTTTTTGAATGTAAAGTTCATAAATTGCACCCATTTGTGACCATTCACCTGTTTGACCTTCTATCTCAACTTTCCCCTAAATGTTTTATATTATATAATGTTGTATATATTTTAGTGTTGCACAACCAATACCGCCCGTTGTCCTTAATGTAGTCAACCAATACAAGATTCATGGTTTTAACATTTACTCAAATTAAATTATCAATTATTCATATGGCATTCAAACTCACTATACAAGCTCCATGCATATGTACGTGTACGTCTAACTGTCTATCTGTCCATCTGTCTTCTTGTCCGTCTATCTATCAAGCTATCCTTTATATTCCTTGCATCATAAACATTCATACAGTCACAATATTATATAAAATACTACGGTAAAATTTAGTGAATAATTACTAGGAGTTTGTTCACATATTGACGGTATATCTGAGTTGACCATAACTGTGAATAGTAATGCTTTCAATGAAAAGAAAGATTCTATAACGCTCTTTGAGGCAATCATAGTAGAAATGATATGTTAATGAAATATTTACATATCATTTCTACTTCCAAAAAAAATTAAGAAATTCCAAAAAAAATTATTATTCATATCTCAACTTACGAAATCATGAAGTATGACTAAAGTCATCATTTTCTAGTCTTTCCAAAACAATGAGATTTTTCTGTAAAACATGATTTTTCCTTAATTATTAGTTAGAATGCTAACCGAATTAACACTGGATCGAAAAAAAATGTCGTTAAAAATTGTATAATAATAGTTATGACTGTTGCTTAAAAATAAATTCTAAGGATGTTTGAAAATGCGTCAAATATATCTAAAAATGAGGTGTTTTTTTTTTTTTTCATATGAACTAGGTATCTCTCAATGTTTAAGAAAGTTACTGTACATTAATGTATTTATTTAAATATTAAAATTAATACTACAGAACTTTAACCACGGAACCATAATGCTTAATGAATTGCATCTTGTCTTGTTAAAAACTTGAAGATATTATCGCTTAAATCGACAGCGTACCTTAATGATGATTGTCAATAATCCGGACTTGGAAAATGACGTCTCACTAAAAATATTACAAAAATCAAAAAATTTTGAAATCCTAAATAATCAAAAATAATTATAAATAACTATTGACATTTATATAGATTTATATATAATTGAAATATGCAATAACTTACAATTATATAACTAGTTAGCTTAAATATAACTAGTGAGCATATATAATTACTAATAATATATCAATTTTCATAATATTATTTTAGTAACTTTTTCATTACTAAAGTCATCAATGACTACAGTATTGAAATATCCATTTTTTTCCGTAAATCACATTGTACTTTTTACATATCTTTCTATATGTAATTATCTAATCGAGCGAGTATATCCAACCAAATTTTATAGTAATAACATATTAATTAAATGTGATTTAATTTAAGATAAAATTTGATAGAACAACACAAGCAAGCAATAACAAATAAAATTTTCATAAAATGAATTTAATATTATTGTATTATCAAAAACTTTTCTGATTATTTAAACAAATTAAAACAAAAGGTTACTGCTGGTTTGGTAACTAAATGATAAAATAACAAAACATTTACTATTTATTATTGTAGAAGAGTCAGTGGAATAGATATCTACCTTACCGACCTACCTACATGTTTATTATCAACTGACAGTCAAACCGAATGAAAACTAGATTATAGAGTTTTGAGAATGTTATTTGTCCCTTCAAATTGGGTTTATTAAGTAACTAAATGTATATTTTATGTATTTTGTATTTACTCACACTAAAAATAGTTTCCAATACAAATAGGTATTATACCTTTGGAGAAAGATGATAAGCATTTTAAAACTAAGCAAATTTTGAGAACGACATTTTTTTACAAGTTGTCTATATATTTCCAGTAATGGATTTATCCAAGAGAGAAAGCTATTGTAAGAGCTATTTTCCTAAAATATTCCCTTTAAATGAATATTTTTCCAGCCAGAAACTGCATTGAAAAAAATTTGTTCATTATAAAATTTGAAAAACAAGTTAAAATTATGTTTTCTTGTAATCTTTATGATAAAATTTGAAGTAAAATTGTCTACGCAGACGCTTAATTTACTATTAAAAAATAAAAGGAGGGCTTACTTCGAATGCGCAGTATATCAATCATTAGTCGTAAGCTACCCCGTCATCCCTTTAAATATAATGATAAGTTATGTAATAATGATTCTCTGAGGAGATTTCAATCGTTGCTAATTTGGTGACGGTCTGTGCAGACCATATTGAAAATTATTTAATGTTTTTAGCCGATACAAAAAATAACTACTATATAAATTGGTGAAGTGTCCATTTTGATAAGAAAATAATAAAATACAATATAGAGTCTAGTTAGACTCCAAATGCCAGTACAATATCTATTGTTTGGTTTGGTCATCGTTAACGTCACCGTCACCGTGACGATCGTCCAATGTTTGGTCAGCATGAAAACACCAACCAAAAACTACATTGTTTAGATTGAAACACTCTCATCTCATCTATATAAACATTCGATGTTGTCCGTCGACTGTCTACTTACTTCTTCTATACGAAATACCTACCTGTAGTAGAAGGATGGAAACGAAGGAGGTGGTCATAGAAATTCTATATTATTATACAGATAGAATTCAATGTATATTATGTCGAACGAAGTTAGAAAGATTGAAAGATATTTTATATACAAACAGTTTCAATATATGAAGAACTATCGAAGAAATTATTTGAGGTAAAATGAAACTCATCATCAGTATGAATTAGCACAGACCATCATCAAATTAGCAACGAGTAACATCGCCTCAAAGAATCTTTACAACTATCTAATTCATATTGTTGATGACTTCCTTGTAGTTGAAATACGTATTTATAAAAATATATAATATTTTGATCTAGAAAATTGGCGCAAAAAATTGAAATTTATTCGAAAAATCCTAGAGTTCTCATTAATAATAATAATAATAATAAAAGAGGAATTTATTTATTACAAAAATGTCGTTATACATTTTCGAAGTAAAATAAATATTCTTAAATTGATATCTATTTACATTTTTTTAAAAATTTTTTTACATGGTCACATTTTGTACCTTATTCGTCGTTAAAGCACTTTCATAGATTTTGTTACATATTGTAGCATGAATAGCAGCAGAACGTTCGTTATACATTGTTATATTTACTAATAGTAACACAATGTACACATTTATTAGCTGTTAGAAGCAGCATAACAGAGTGGAAGAGCAGCTTAGACTTAGAATAACATAAACATGCATGCACATGCTACGTATAGAAAGGAAGGCTACGGTATGAACGTATGCTTGCTAGATATATATTTTATAAATATAACATATATAGATAAAAGAGGTGAAGAACAAATAGGGATTAACTAGCAAGTTCTAGAATAACCACGTAACCACTTAATCTATTGTGGGTCTGGTCATAAACCGGTACCGACAATGACCATCCGAATGAATGTACCTACTCAGTAACAACAACAATACGTAATACTAGTTTTATTATACCTCCATTATGTACAGGATGTAACATAAAACGGAAATGACGTCTCACTAAAACTGTATTTCCTATCAGAATACGTAGTAACCAATCAAATTTAAAGACTTTTGAAGCTATAGTTTTAGTTTTTAAAAGATGATTCCCAATGAGAGATTTTCCATTGTCCAAATTGAACTCCAGTATTTTTACGACATTCTGATCATGTTGAAGTGAATTTTTTCCAGGGAATATAATCACTTCAATATTTTCTGTCAGATTTTGATAGTAGTCCCAGCTAGGATACAAAGGTTGGATAAAATTTCAGACACCCTTAAAGGAATAATGAAACTCTTTTCTTTTGCTTACTACATGAATATTGACCATCTTCCAAACTTTCTTATAATCAAATAATTCACTAAGGTAGTAATCCGTTTTCAAGTACAGTGCATGGTATGTCTTTTCTGTAGTCCTTAAAGTGGACGTCATATATGCAGGAATTTGAGATAAAATAATGAATTATTAAAATTGGCCATAATCATAATAAATATTTCATGAAAAAATAAAATATTTTCTTTTTCCAAAAAAAGGACGCCCATTTTTCACGAAATCACTCGCCCATCATCTAAATGTCCATTCTAAGCAACTGGTTTCTTTGTATTACTCATTCCAGATAGATTATTCATTTTGCAAGCTAAGTTAATGTGCTTAATTGAGACTTGCCTCTGAGTTAGTCATTCAAATGTGTACTCGAGCCAGACCGAGTCATGTGTGGTCACATCTGTCCTTCATGAAACACCTTGTACTTTATGTACAATATAAAACTTTATGTTGGTTATTTTATTATTATTTTGTTTTGCTCAGTTTTGCTTGCATTTCAGTGCGATTAGGAAGGTGGAAAGGAGGTAGATGATATTGGACTCTGTACTACTGTGAGTGGATAATACGATGCATAACATACATGAGACATAGAGAATTATAGACATACGATTAAAAAGACGGACTTCAAAACAAGTGTAGCTGGACACTATTTATATAACATGTAACGCAAACATCCACATCTAATTCTATTTAGAAAGGTATTAATAAAATATTATGGCATCATCATTTTTAAGTTGCTATTTACTAGGAAGGAAGATGAAATTTTTAATATAATAAAATGAAAATCCTTTATTTTATTTTACTGCAATTTTTACTTTTTTTTTTTAAATTTTATTTTAATATTAACCATTTTTTAACGGTTGACAACTTGGTACAATTCTTAACGTTGGTCGTTTTATTTAAAATGGAATTTAGAAAACTATATTATAAAAGATAGTTTTATTCCCAATTGTGGTTATTATATGAATTTTTATGATAACATTTTATGTATTATGATAAAGAAATGATCAATTATTCTCTACTGTACCCCTTTATTTGGATCATGATTTTAAAACATTTTAACTCCTTGCAGGATTTGTATTTCTGACGCTACTATCATTAGTGGCTTCCTGATATTTACGAGCCATTTATGTCGATCAGTTTGGGAAATGTACATATTTCCTTCCAAAAATCTTTGAAAAGGCTATCTTATATATAAATTTTGAACCCTCTTCAGTCCGTGACACAGGTTGTCACAATTTTATAATCCCTCCCTCCTGTTGTGACGTCACACATTTTTTTAAATTTATGCATGTATTTAAATATAATCAAGAGATGCAAGCTCTTTTTTGATTATATACTGTCCATGGACCTTAGACCCACGGGTGGAAGGGTAAAAAAGCGACGGAGCAATCGCCGTCGACTAACCTATTAGAAGTCTGACAATTCTTAATTCTCGTGAATTTGAGTGTCTCACTCGCGTGACAACGTCGCTCTAGGAGTTAGATGATGTTGCATTAAATTTATTAATAAATATATTAATATCGAACTATCTAAGTATTTGCACGAAGTATTATATTGATTACGTATTTCGTTTTCTTTTATAATGTTCATCATTATGAATAGTTCTTTCTTCAACCACGTGTTTGAGACACAGATGAAAGATTTTACATTACACAGCCAGTATTTTATGTTTGTTTTAAAATACTATACGGATTGAATTGAGAGTGAATGGTTATTTTTTTGTTTTTTGTCGTAATTGGTGTCTGCTCACTGCTCACTGCTCACTGCTCACAACTCATATGTCCAACTTTCCTAAAGAGTCAAGTGTCACAAAATCATTCAACAGTAAAATTACTTTTAAATTTAACCACTATGATTACATACCAAACATACAAACATACATACATATATAGCGTAAACCGGGTGTCCTAAAAGTATTCGAACATGCACGAAAATTAATTTTCCTATAACTAAAAAAAAAAAAAAAATAATGTCTAATTTTCTAAAAATAATATCTTTGTAAGAAATTATCTTTCATAGTCAATATTTTATCACGAATATGGTGCCGATTTTAAAAGGTTATTGGTCAATTGTTTATAGAAGCGTTTAATGTGAACTGATTTTTTACTTATAGGTTCCTGATTTTTAAAGATGATTCTTTGGAAAAATTTTCATATTTTATTTTTGAGCGTTGTATATAAGTAAGAAATATTTGCATTTGGGTGATATTCAATCTCCAAAATGTTGACTTACATCCCTTTTCTCCTAACAGCTAATATTTTCTGATAATTTCTGCGATTTCTAAGAAATACATCCTTTTCTGAAAAAGTTTGAATAATTTATCACCACCAGAGAGTGTCCTAATGGATTTGGATGAAATTCAAACAGCTAATTGTAAGAATTTATTTCTGATTCAAGATAGTTTTTACAATCAATTATTGACGTTTTGTTCGAAAATTGGCAAATAAATGTTCGAAAGACGGAACCCATCGATTTAAAATATTGTTATAACAGATTTTAAATGAAGCATGTTACCGCTAGATTGGTCACCGCACAGTGCAACTTTCAAAACAGAACAAAGGTGGCCTCTACTGTTTCCAAAAATGAATTGGTTTCTAGTTTATGTATGATATATTGATTGAAATACGTGTAGAATGCACCGATGGTCTTAGATACTCGGTACTTTTCGAACCATTATGTAATGTCAATCGATACAGCTCAATAACTTTTTATGTATAGCTCACACACACACACAAACTGATATTATCTGATTGAACAAAATAAAAGTGTATTTTTGTCAAAAACCATTTTTTTTTTCAAACAATTTTTAATTGAAAATTAATTAACTTAGTGACAGGATTTAATTAGGCTTACATTTTAATTTAAAAATTAATTTAATTATTGATATTAAAAAAAAAAAAAAAGTTATTATGAGTATATTTTCATATAAACAGTGTCACCTAATCTCCAGGTGATTTACAATAGATATCAATACAATAAATAAATAAGAAAATGTACCTGGAAATTTTAAATACATATTTTATATAAGAAAAATTTTTCCATACCAAATTATTTTTATCATTTTTTCTTCGATATACGCTTTTCAAATCAACTGGTGTGCTTGTAAATACATAAATTGTCTACCTCTGGCGTGCCGCGTGTAAGCAAGTATAGCGTAGGCACTCACATAACGTAACTTTTCGCATGTTTACAATGTCTACATAATGTAATCATAATATATTTATTTAAAAAAAAAAAGGTAAAAATCTTTCCAGGTAGGTAAAGGTAATTTTAACATTAAATATTTATATTTTAAGATGATGAAAATCTTATTATTTGAGTGAAGAGACGACATAGATTATTTTTATAACA
The DNA here is from genome assembly GCA_020423425.1 of Chrysopa pallens. Lineage (NCBI taxonomy): Eukaryota > Metazoa > Arthropoda > Insecta > Neuroptera > Chrysopidae > Chrysopa > Chrysopa pallens. Next base: position 82,243,677 of record CM035593.1, read on the forward strand.
AAATTTTAATACTAATATACACAAAATATTATTAATACCATCGATAGTAGACATTTCAAGATGTTTCAACTGGTTTTAGCGCTATGGGAGATTTCAGAGCGATATTCACTGGTTACCATGAAAGTTTTGGTTACCATGAAAGGATGTATGCGTTCGTAACAGCGCTTTTTTTCCTTCCTGGAATGAATAATCAGATATATTTATAAATAATCAAGTATCCCTGTCTAAACAAAGTCAATATTGGTTAAATGCCTAGAAACCGTTTATTGGGATAACAAAAAGCATAAAATACAAAAATGAGTGATACAGAAATCATACTTGAACAATGGGGAAGACCATAAAAAGACTATTTTAAGTAGCTGACCTCGGAAAAAGATAGATATCTAGATATCTAGTTTTTCTGAAACCCATTTTGACTAGTTTACACAAGCGTTCCTTTAAAAAGTATATAATATTATTTATCGTATGCCGGTCAATTACTAAGATATGATATAAAATACAATTTTTTTTCCTGCTTTTTTTGTTAACATAAAATGAAATTTCCTTGTTTTTTTGTTTATATATGCAAAAAATTTTGGCATTGTCTAACACAATAGAATTTAGAAAAATATTTATTTTATCTTGTGACGTATTTAGGTACTCAAATTGTATGTGAGCATACCATCAGACGGTTACACATTTTATAGAAAAAAATAAGACATTATGGACTTGTTTACATTATAAATCAATTACGCTGGGCGCAAGTAATTATATCAAATCATTGATTAATACACTTCTAAAATTTGGATATTGCTTATTTATGGTTAGTTATACAAATTTTCTATTATCTTCGCTAAAATTGTGAAAAGTACAAATTTTGATGTTGTCGGGCAAAGGAAATTCCGTTATGACATGTTGAAGAAAATCTTTTTTGAATTTATGAATGATCTGCCGATAACAATCAATTTTGTTGTAACAAGCTCAAAGCCTTTAAAATCATAACACATATTTCCCTTTTCAAGTTCTGGTAGATTTCAGAACAAGAAAACTTTCATAGACTTAGCGTTGAGCATGAATGTGCCCAATCTATTTTATATAAACATAAATTATACATTTTCACACAATTTAAGCATGTAATATAGCATTCAAAATGTCTGTTACTCGGAATATTTTCATAGAAAATTAACATTTTCTAGTTTTCGAAAACTATGTAGCCATTAAATATTTACTAAACTAGTGTAGACTTTATAATGTAAATTTTATATTATTACAATGAGTTTCAGAATAGTTAGTAAATACAAAATTTCATTGTTTTGGAAAACTTTTGAATTTACTTACAAAAATGGTACCAGGCAAAATTAATCTATTAGTTTATTTATAGAAATCAAATTTATTGAATTTTTCAATTTTAAACTGAGGTTTATTGACTGTGTTGACTTGGTCTATCTCCAGTCCTTTTATTATTTTATTGTAATTAATTATTTGTATGCAATTAAAAACACATTTTTTTAAACCGTGTCAAATAGCCTTTACAACTGTTCTTTTTTAACAATTTTTTTTGTCTACTGAGGCTTCCTGTATATAGAAGAGCAAAATAAATTCTAATCTTAGAAATTAGAACAGCTAACAAACAGCTGTCATACATGTAGTTTGTGTACCTCGAATCCAACATTTATAATACATATAATTTAATAATAAAATGACAGATAAATAAGATAAGATTGGATGTAGAACAATGTTTTCTATGATAATTTTATCATTTAGATAAAGGTAAATAGTTCTACTTATCTAGTTTTAGTAAATATATAATAACAATGTATTTGTAAGTTACATAAGAATTATATATTATGTAATAATAGTTGTAATCATGTGAAAGCTTTGTGTATTGTGTATTTTAATTTACTAAATCATCATTGTCTTTTAAATATTGTATATTTATGTTGTTGAATATACGATGTTAGATGATACATGTTACCAAATTGACAAACCAGTAGAATATACAACCCATTTTTTCGTATCTTTTGATATCAGTTATACAATGTGAGAATATCCTTAACATAAAATATGTATAATTGACATGAGAACATAATCTATAACTGTTATATACAGTGTATTATTTTTTAAGTTTTTATGGTGGAAGTGTTTTTTAATGAATAAACATAATACTGACGGTACAATTTTTTGTAATGTAAAGTTAGTATGACAGTAACATAAAAAAAAGTGCACTCGTACCTCAAAAATTAAAACCGGATATCAACAAACTAGGTCAATTAGACCAACGTGTGCTGCTTGCTGTTTAGGAAAAGATTTCATGCCACAACACATGTCGATTGCATCAAATTCCGGGGTAATCTTAATGGTAAATACTTTCTTTAAAAAATTCAACTTTAATTCAACCCAGATATGTGACATTAATTTAAAACAGGTTTAAAAGCATACGATATATTTTCAACTGGTAATTACTTATCTTAACATATTTTCGTACTAAATATTCTGAAATAAAATCTCTTAAGAATTGCTTTATTTTACTCTATTTAATTGTAAACGTGAGTGAGATTATCACTTGAAACCTAAAATATTCTATTTTCTATTAAATTTATCTTTCCAGAAGGTATGATAGACGCCATATCCATTCGAAAAAGGAGTACATACAATTTAATTAAATAAGGCAAAATTTATCACAAAACTAATATAAGAGGGGAAAATTTAAATTTTATGCCATCATTATTAATTGCACGATTTTCTAAATTTGAGCCATTTTCGAAAAAATGTACGAAATCTGAAAAAAAAACTAAAATGAATAACCAGTTCATAGTTTGATATGATATCTCTATGCAACAAAAAAATTACAATTTTGGATTCATGGAACCCCAAAAGAGTCTTTCCGAAAAGTCGAAAGTATGTCACGACTATAATGCTTCATTTACTGGAAGAAAATGAAAAAAAAAAAATTAATTTACAAAAATTTATCTCAAACAGAAATAAACATACATTTAATTTCAATAACTTCCAGACTATATTTTACGGTATTTTATGATATGAAAGTCATTAGCAAAATTAAGAAAAATAATTTTCGTATAAATACTGAAAACTTTGACAAAAGTATTATAAATTCAAAAAAGCATTTTTCATTTTATTATCATCATATTTATTTTTCAATACCAATAACTTATATTAAGTACTTAACAGAGAAAGAGCTTTTTATAATTATATAAAAGCTTGTATACTTATTAGACCGGTATCTAGACGAAAAATTGGTTGCAGCATTAACTGGTTAAAATTCAGGTAAACAACAATTTAAACTGCCGAATGCTTTTCACTTGTTTCGACAATTTGAAGATAGTTATATATCCTGCATGTACCTGCTCAATTTTTATAATAAAGAATTTTAAATAGTTTCCTGATTTTAGAGCTATTAATTTCACCAGACCATGAATTTATAGCTAAAATTAATTTATCACTTGATAGAACACATTTTGAATATAATAAAGAATATTTAATTAAATATTGACTTTCCTCCCTTCCTCAGACCTAAATGTCTTTAACAGAGTCCAAAACATTATTTTCAATCTTTATTTTAAACTACATCATATTATATTATTATATAAACAATTAAATTTATTATGAATGTTATTTTAAAGAGAACTCTAGGATTTTTCCAATTTCCTAGATTAAAATATATATATTTTTTTTAAATACGTATTTCGACTACCAAGTAATTATCATCAGTATGAATAAGTTAGTCGTAATGATTCTTCTCTGAGGAGATGATACTCGTTGCTAATTTGGAAAAATGAAACTAATATTGAGAGTCTAACGTTTTAGCGCCTTTTGATTGCTTTTTGTTTGAATTTTTTTCTACTTTTTCTAGCAATAGTGGTTAGACTTGTACTCTAATATATAAGACTATATTAAATTTAGTCAAAAATATCATATTATCTATACAAAAATTTCAAGTTATGTCATTAAATTAAGGCTAAATTTTCAAAGTTATCATTGATCATGGTGTTCATCAATTCACCAGATAATATTTTTCTGTACAATTTCTGAATTTATTAAGACAGGCTATTGGTCTGTAAAAATATTGAAATTATTTGAAAATTATGATTTATGCTTTAACAACATTTCAGACAGACACCGAAAATGAATATTGTAATATTGTAAAACAATTTTTAATTATAACACCATTTTCATTTTCAAAATATTACTTTTTCAATAATAATAATCGAACACATTTAACGCGGAGTAAACCCTTTCATTTTCATTTTTATCAAGGGAGTAATTACTTTTTGATTATATCATAAAAATTATTATTATTTTATATTTTAAAAATTACTGTTGGAAAACGAGATGAAAATTTATATAAATTCAATCTAGAAAAATTTATATTAATATTTAAAATTATCACTTGGAGTGCTATTAAAAAACTTTTAACATGGAAGCTTACTAGAAGTGTTGAATGAATTTATATCAAGTGTGTTCAGCGAAAAATGGTTTCTCCTTGATTGACGAGATAAAAATTCCCTCAATTTATCAAATTGATGTCTGGTTTTTCAAAATGTAGTTGGAAATATTGACGAAAAATCGATGTTCGCTTCGGATTTCTTTCTAAGTGGATAAATGTATATTATTTTACAAATTTTTACCAACCATACTTTTTTAATTTCCACGGTTTTTTCAAGGAGAAACTGCGATTTTCCAAGAAAGTATTGTAAATTGGGAAAAACCAAGAACGAATTTTTATCCCCAATTTCGAATTTATTTTCTGGGATATGAAAAATTGTGTATCCCTAAAAGTCACAACTCGATTTCTGGTAGACAATAGGTGAACGTTCTTAGTGTTAATTTTTCAAAATTTCATGTCTCCAGCCCCAGAAGTTCAAACTATGCATTGATAGCTGTATATCTAAATATTTAAATTGCAACATCTAAATATTTAAAATATTAATAATCAACTTTCAAGTTTTCAAGTATTTAGACAATTAGTACCGTTAAGGGAGGTTTCTTTACCGAGTTTATTATTAAAAAAATTTAGTTTTCAATTTATTCAACTATTTAATTGGTTTTAAAACAACAATGAAAATTCTTACTATTTACTAGACGACATTCATAATAAAACGAGACGACGGCCACAAATCAAAAAGTTATTTCGCTAATATTATCCCATGAACAGAAGAGTATCGCCAAAGATTTCCATTTGTCCAACCCTTAAAATAATTCTATATATATATATACATATACTATAATAATTAAAAGTCATATATCAATTTGATATGACATTAGTAATTGAAATAATATGTTTCAACCCCCTCCCCATTACGTTACGTACACGTCCCTCATTCCTACTCATATTTTGAGGGAAGTAAATATACATTGCAATCGCCTCACAAACACCTCCCCCAATAATACGTTAAATATAGCAATATTGGTACACATGATTATTAAAATCAATTATAATTAAAACACAACTTCTCACTGCCTTCCCATCCTTGTGTCTTTCTCATCCCCATGCAACCCTTTTAAAATACAACAATCATTATTTAAAGTACTCACAGAGTGTATTTTGAATATTGTGTGTATTGTTCACTTTAATAGTAGCTACGTGCTTTGTGTACTATTGAAGGGTGATGGTATGGGTTTTTCCTCTCGGTAAGGGTAGTGTTTTCAACCCTCTCAATTGACTATCTTATATACACTGACTGTCTGTAGTGTATGGCTGCATATAACAAGGTGTGATGGATATGATCTTCTAATTGTAAGACCCAGATATTCGAATTGCTTCAAAATATTTTTGAACTTCATATTACGATTAATAAAGTAGGCCAATATGTATTTCTTAAACGCAAACAACTTTTGGTTGAAATATTTCTTCATTGAAACATATATTTTTAAGATTATTTTGTGTATTTTATAAATCTTAATTATTAGCATTAAATTTTAAATACGCATTGAAGCTACTTAGGCCTTTTCTTCCACTCATTTACTTCTGTTTAATGTCACTGATCACGCAAATAAAGCATACTTTTTCGTAGCCAGAAACATTCAAATTATTATTTGAAATAAAAATTTGAAATTTTACATGTTCAAATAATTTAAAAAATAACTTTATAAAATGAGGTTAATAAAAATTAAAAAGGACTTTTAATTTTTTCCGTAGACCCTTCTTCAAAATTAAAGATATTTTGATTTTCGAGATGAAAACAATAATACTTAAAATAAGAAACTTAATAACAACGGACGGTCGATATGATATGGTTTGAGTGTGTTTATAACTTTCTTAGAGGTTTCCGTTGGTTGCTTATGCTTATTTGGTTGGCTGAGCTTGGTTTGGAAGGAGGGCGGGCGATCGACTTGACTCGACTTGACTTGGCTAACAAACATTGCCGGATGTTCAATGAATGACTGAATCCTTCTATTACTGTTTATGTTCATTGAATTAAATACACATCAAGTTCATTTCTTGTCTGTTTCTTGTGTTTATCAAACCACAAAAATCTTAATATTACGTTATTACGTTCTGTTCCAAAACTATTTCTAGACTTTCCACCTTAAACTAGTGTCCAGCTAATAAAATTTACGGTTTAATGAGCTCCTGTATAGTGCATTGTAAATATTTAAACATTACATAAGACCTAAATTTTTCTTCATTTTTTTAAAATACTAATGCAGTTTTTTTTTCTTTTTTAACTGCAAAATCGTGCATACAAATTTTTTGAAAACTACGCCTGAATGTTTAAACTTATTTTTTAAAAAAAAACCCATCAACTCACTTGAAAATGTGTGTGTAACTTAAGAAACATAGTTTATTTTATAGACTCAAAAAAAACTGACTCGTTCGAAAACATGTTTAAAATTTTGAATAAAAATAACAGACCGCCACTGACGAAACGTAATTACTGATCACAACCGATCAACAAAGTTAAGCAACATTATATACTGTTCGTACTTGGATGGGTCACCACATAGAATTGCAGTGTGCTGTTGTTGTATAGAATATCCCCAATGTAGTCACTATAAAATGACTTAAAATAAAAAAAAATATAAAAAATATAAAAAAATGAATTACCCATTTTTTTTGAAAACTATGCTTGGCCTTTATAGGCCGTCACAAAAATTAATTGTTGTAAAAAATTAGTTGTTGTTGAAAAACAAGGGAGTAAAAATAATATAATTTATATCTATAATTTCTCAGCCGTGTACTTCATTAATTTTCAATTCGCTTGTGTTCAAAGTATAAAATAATAAAAACAAATCTTAAGTGTAAATGTTTTAGAATCACTTCATTCGAGTACCCGCCATGTTTTCCACCAGACTCCTGTCCTTATAATGAAGTTACCATACCCATGAATACAACAATATTAAACATATAACTGAACTGAAACCATTTATACTCCAGCCTGTTTAGGCCAATCTTTTCAAAGAATGTAAACTACTCTCTAAAAGTAGATACTGTTTTGCTTTTCGAAAAAGTAAATGGGTTATTATTGGGATATTCCAGGATAACTGATCCGGAGGTGTTCAGGGCAAACCTAATTTTTGTGGTTTTCATGACGTCATCAAATTAAAAAAAATTAATATATGCAATATCTTGGCCATATTTTGACCGATTTGAGTGAACTTTTTTTTTAATCTCACTAATTTTGGGTCATACTTTTCATTTTTTATAATAATATTTCGATCAATTGAACCCTTATATGAAATCTTGTAAGCTGACTTTCACTTTCTTGATAATTATAGCAGATATGTTTAATTTAACTTAAAATTTGAAAACTTTAACCCAAATTGAGTAGAATAACATACTTTGTTTGTCAAAATTGGATAAAAATTGACTGTTATACGGCAAAACTTTTTTTTATGGTTTTGATGACGTCATCAAATTCAAAAAAATTAATATTTGCGATATCTTGGCCATATTTTGACCGATTTTAGTGAACTTTTTTTTTAATCCCACTAATTTTTGGTCATACTTTACATTTTTCAGACTATTATTTCGATCAATTGAACCCTTATATGAAATCTTGTAATCAGACTCTCACTATCTTGATAATTATGTTTAATTTAACCCGAAATTTGAAAACTTTGACCCAAATTTAGTAGAATGACATACTTTGTTTGCCAAAATTGGACAAAAATTGACTGTTATACGGCAAAACTATTTTTTATGGTTTTGATGACGTCATCAAATTAAAAAAATTAATATTTGCGATATCTTGGCCAAATTTTGACCGATTTGAGTGAACTTTTTTTTCAATCCCACTAATTTTGGGTCATAATTTTCATTTTTTATAATAATATTTCGATCAATCGAACGCTTATATGAAATCTTGTAAGCTGACTTTCACTTTCTTGAGAATTATAGCAGATATGTTTAATTTAACTCAAAATTTGTAAACTTTAACCCAAATTTAGTAGAATTCCATACTTTGCTTGCCAAAATGGGATAAAAATTATGCTTAAACGAACAAAATTAATGTTTTTGTTTGATTTTATGACAATTGAAAAGGAAGTTTTTGGTTTTTCTAGAACTTTGATATTAAAAAACTTTAAAACAGCACAAAAATGTTTTGATTTTATAGAAGCACACAAACACCAAGTAAAGTTCTTTTTAGACCTCTCTTTTTAGACAAAATGTCCAAATACCATAATATTATAAAATGTATTATAAAATGAAAATACAATCATCATATATACATGTCAAGGTTAGTTTACAGTTTTTAAGCAAAAATACTCGACTGTAATCACATTGTAGGTTATGTTCTTGTCTAGGAAACCTTTATAATATATCCTAGGTCTGTCTGGTGGCTATATTTCATAGTAATATATAATATATAAACTTGAATGTGCATATGTTTGAAGACGTAGACAAAATAGAATGAATAACACCATCATATTTGTCTTAAAACTAAAGCATCTAACAATCTTAGATGATATAAGTTAGAAGATACCTAGAATCTTCTACAATTATTGAAAAGTTTTAATAAGGAAACTATATTGACAAAATTATATTCAAAATTGCATCATCAAGGAGTCAAATGTTTCTGTTTCGAAAGAATAATTTTTTCGAATTGATTATAAAAAAATTTTTATTTTTGGGGGGAGATTTTGCCAAAAATTATAGAAAAAATATACAGGTAACACTGCTTTCCAAAACATCGTAGTGTTTCGAATATTAAAGCTTGCATATAACAAATGGAGAACTATAATTTTGATATTTAAAATTTCAAGTAAATATTTTTTGTAATATTGATGAAATATTTTTGAACATAATGTCGAATACCTCCACCGAATGGTTGTGACAAAAGGCTCTCTCAAACTTATTTTTACTTTTCTTGATAATCCATAAGGTTTAATTTATCAAAATATGTGTTTTTGCCTTGAAATTTTATTCTACAAAAATATTTGGTGTGTAAGAAATAATTTTGTTGTCCAGTTTTTAACCATATAACAGAGTTAGTTGTTTAAACACTCTACATATGAATAATAATGTGTATTGTAAATACCATTAAGAGAAAATTAGCTAAATTTGAGCTTTAATCGATTAGCTATCGAAGCAAATACTTACTGGATAGATTAATCCGTAGATGGAACACCCGCGTTTTTTGGCACAGTAGCTTGTATATAACTAAACATATATGCAATTCTATTACCTAGATATGAATATCCAATATGAAAATGGTAAATAATATGGTTTTAGAAAATATAAAATTGCGCATTATTCTATTTTGTTATTTGATAAAAATTCAATAGAATTGTTTCGATATACATAAATGAAACATTCACAATAGTTTCAATATTACCCATTTTCTATAAAGTAAGGAACTAGAAAAAAAATAACTTGTTTAGAAAAAAACTACATTAAATAAGTTTGTATGTATATTTTGGATATTGACTTCATAATACAGTCTTAGACGACCAATAACTGTAATACACCGTCTTTTTTACTATTTGTTGCTTTTTTATTTTATAAAAAATCAAAGATGAAGTATTGAGTGGCCTTAGGTCGATACAGGGAAATATTTTCTATTAATTCAAATATAGCTGAATATTTGCAAGTGAATTAATTTTAAGATTAATAATTTCAATTGCTACCAAAAATGATCAAATTGATAAATTTTACCAATCCAATAATTTAAATACATTTTTTGTCTAGCCATACATCATTTATTATATTATTTACCTTTTATAATTATTTATGCAACTTCTGCATCATATTTCATTTTATAGACTTATTCAATTGACTGACGTGTTTATAAAAAGTCAGATAAAAGTTTTAACACTTTCAATGTACGCGCGTCAGAAGTTATACTTCTTTGGCATTATTAAACAATAAGATTTTAATTGCATGCAAATAATTAATTATAATAAAATAATAAAAGGACTGGAGAAGAATAGTCATCACAGATCAGTTTAAATTTGAAAAAGTCAATAAATCAATGTATTTAATAAAAGGACTGTAGAAGGATAGTCCACACAGTCAATAAAGCTCAGTTTTAATAATTTGCATAATTCAATAAATATATTTTTTCTTACATTAAGTGTAACATAAATCATAACAACAGTTTCAACCAGTAAATTTTGTGTAACGGCGGAAATCTTAAAAATTTCACTCTGAACATTATTTGAAAACGCGTCTTAAGAAGTATAACTTCAAAAAGTATTATAATAAACCCGTATTAAAATCCTAACCTAAGAATTTCGTCAATTTATTTTATAAACTATTGCATCAATATAAATTTATAAATTCAACTAGACACCGTTGTTGTATGTGTGTGTGACATCCTGTAACGGAAGTATCATGTTTGATTTTGTGTTCAATAAGACTTAAACTGAACGTTTATAAACAAATGTTTTTATTATTCAATATAAATCGTTTTCATTTCTATATAAGAAAACTTTTGTACCAAACGAAGAATAACAACAATATCTATATATACAACTAGATTCTATGTTACATACATACCATAAATACATGCATATAGCTGTATACTAAGAGCACCAGGTCTCTATCCTCTGGTAAGGAGAGCTACTATACGATAACATATTTGTCCATTTAATCTAAATTTGAAAAAAAAAAATAGGAAAACACAGTGTATTACACTATTTGGGTTTGAACATACATATTTGAATATTATAGTACAGACGATAAGGAATCGTTATATATCGTTATCATGAACACAATACTCGAAGTCTAGGTAATTATGAATATAGTTAGAATTTGGAAAATGCATCCAAAACTTTCTCTATAATGAATTCTATTAGACAGACAAATTTTTGAAATGTTTGATCAGATTATTTTTCAAGATGTACATTCAATTTTAAAACAGTATTTTCAATTCTTATATAATTTCACATTTCAAAATCCTAATAAACATAATTTTGATATTATTTGGTATTTAAATTTTCAAATTAATTTTCAATTTCTACGATTTATCTCAAACTTCATTTCAGCATACTATGTATGAATGCCATAATAATCAAAAGATTTTATACAAATAAATTTTCGATAAAAGTCTGTTTCAGAATCTAATTTCTACCTGCTATTTTACGAAGCGATATGTAAAGTTATCGAATCCTTTTCAATGTACTCACCCGAAAATTAAATATTAAAAAATAGAACAAAGAAAAATGCAGATATCCACAAACGTACTCATTGACCTTCGCAGAAAAACGAGATTAAAATATTATTGTATCAGGTGCAAGAGAAAAACATATATTTTTGCACTTACTTTAAAAGTATTTATATAGTGTATGTCTGTCCTTATCATAAGAGATGCAGCGCTGGTACTAATGAACAAATAATACTGTTTGTTCCTTTATACTGATCCTACTATATCGAGAAAACGTATTGACTTAAGCCCCAAGAATGAGTAAAGTATTCATTTCACCTCCCAGTTCTTCTAACCTCCCTATCGTTTCTTCTTCTTATTGATATCCATATAAAAATATTAAATTGTCTTTTTTTTTCTCATGCTTTTTATTAAATTATTTATTATATATTGATTTCATTTTATTCAATTTCCTATATATTTACATTCTATTATTTACCTATTTATAGATCAAATGATGTGGGCGGACTCACTTTATAACTTATCTTTTTAATTTATTTGATTATAAATTTAAAAAAAGTGTTTTATGATAAATATTTTTATATAAATATCATCAAATTTCCATTCCATTAAGTTTTTTTATTTAATTTTGAAGTGTTTATGTCGTTTATTTTGATTTCCTTTCTGATGTGATCACAGAGCTTAGACAAAATACAACTTGATTCAGAATAAAGATTGTTCAAATACTTTCATCCAACTTAAAAAAAATAGGTGTGTTCTTTGGCATCATTAAAAAACAATTTTTAATTGCATACAAATAATTAATTACAATAAAATTATAAAAGGACTGGAGAAGGATAACCAACACAGTCAATAAAGCTCAATTTAAATTTTAAAAATTAAATAAATATATATTTTCTTACATTACAAGTGTAGCATAAATCATAACAACAGCTTCAAACTGTGAATTTTGTGTGATGGTGATGCACGTGCATTTTAAAATTTCACTCTGATCATTTTTTCATAACGCAGAAAATATGACTTCAATATGCTTTTTGACCCAAATACCTTAATAAAAGAAATTCTTAAGAGACTATATAATTGAAGTAAATGATTTGTCTTAGACATATTTAATAATAAATAGAAGATTTAATAAAGAATAGCGCTAAATGAACTGGCAAAAATGAATAATATAAAAGCGTTAAATAACTGCATTTCAACATTACTTTTACATTACACAATACATTATGAAATAATATATACAATAATTAACACCTAGTAATGGCTTGGTTATACCAGAAATAATAATTATTACTTATTTATAATTGTATTAAATAAATATATATATATATATATATATATATATATATATATATATATATATATATATATATATACATATATATATATATATTTATATATATATATATATACAAATCTATATATATATATGTATATATATATATATATATATATATTTATATATATATATATATATATATATATATATATATATATATATATATATATATATATATATATATATATATATATATAGAACAATTAACAGTGGCGTAGCTAAGGGTGGTCTAAGTTATTCAAAGTACATGAGCGCAATCGAAATTGACATACAATAATTTAAAATCATGTACAAAAAATATTCATTAGTCAAGTGAAGATAACAACAAAGTTAATTAGATATTCTACATATGGTTCAGAATCAACTTTTGAAATATTGTTAATCATTGGCATTCATAAAACAATCTAAATAACTAGTCTATACAGCTATAAATATCAACCTATATAATAATAATATATTTTGCAATTATATGTAAGTTTAACAGTTAAATTTTGGTTAACATTAGTTTAAACTGATTTTGTTTTTGAAATTTTCTACGATATTTTATAGTTTAAAAGGTAGGTCATGGATCCTTGTGACTTAGTAAACTGATTATGCTCTTTCATGAATTCGATCTCACTTTTTAAAGTCTAGAACACACCTCCAAAATATTTGATTGTTATTTTATTTTGTGTGCTTGATGGCAGAAGGGCGGACGTATAAACGGAAATGGACTAATAAGATGATTCTTATCATGTCAAAGAAAATCAATTTATTTTTATTCGCAATTTGGTGAAAGTTTTAGCTGAGGTGAATATAGTTTTAAACAAACAAAAATAACTACCTTAGAATAATAAGCCTAAAAAAATTAAAAAATAGCCATTAGATTTTTTAAGATCACTCTCAGAATCATACAATAACTTAAAAACCCGTAAATAACTTACGATTGCAACACAATTCATTATTAAAATTGTGAGAGGAAAAAATTTACAATTACATAAAAGGGTACATATTGGACGAAATGAAATTAATTATGGGATAAAATTTATCATTATTTGCAATATAAGACGAACGCAGTCAAAAAAAGTTTAATTAACCATTATAATTAACAAAACAATTGTATTTTTATTTTTTTGGAAATTATTAATGAAACTTAATTATCCCTAATACATAAGCCAACGAATGTATGTTCAACTTTGTGGGTGCATTACTAACTTCTGGTGGTAAATTATGAAAACAAATTTGTTTAATAATTTATTACGTAATAAAAAACACTAAAATCAAAATGTATGATCAATTTTTTTATGGACCAAATCCAGAATACATTCATTAGTTGATTGTAATATAATCTCTTGCATATATACAATAGATTATAGTTGTGCAATATATGTTTATTAAAAATAGTAATTATTTTTATTTATTAAACTACCATTTCACTATTTGGAGGCTTTATGACCGCGTTATTCTGTCTATATTGTAGGCAGTACAGTTTTTAATATATATACTAATGGCATTTTTTATACTTTACGTATATATATATCGAATATATTAATTTTAGTAAGGTAATTAACATTGTCAGTAGATAGTTTTAATTGATTATTGAATGGAACATTTTCGTGCTACTGAAAATTATTTGGCAGTACAATTTCGGTACTGTTTGGAAGATACTATCAATAATTACTTATTTTTGTTCGTTTATGTCTTAAAATATTTTAAAAGGAATTTTCTCTCTAAGATTTTTCAATTTATAAGTTTTTTATTTCTCATCAAATAAATACTGATATTTTGACTACTAAATATTTGCAAATTGTTTTGTAAAAAAGGATTTTGTTTTTTTATTTTTAATAATTATAATACCTGTTTTATACAAACGACACTGTTATTAAATTGTATATAATAATAATAATATAATATTATAAAATAGTTTAAGTAATAATATAGAGTTAGTTAACCTATAAATGTTGGTACCTAAGCTACATATAAACATATATATAATATAAAATATGATAATTAATATATAATTGTATTTTATCTTTAACTTATATAATATAATGTATACGTTGTGTTGAGTATGACATTCAAGATAAACAGCAATACCTTTCTGATTAGCTAAAACATTGATAAATAAAATTATTTATTTTAGAAGTTTTAACAGCAGTGAGTGGCAGGCACAATGATAAGCCAAAATGTATAAAAATGATTTAATTTTCGTGTTTCCTAAAATCTGTAAATCATAAAATAATACAATAATTTATCACAATTTACAAGAACATAATGAAAATTTCGTGTAATATCGCTTGAATTTCTTCAAAGATTTTTCGAGCAAAGTAAGATTTCAAGAGATTTACCAATAATAACGCATTCAATCTTTAAATAGACCATATTTTAATAGTTTTGACTTCTCAAAACGACTGGAAGGGAAAAATTTTTTTTAGAAATATGAAAACAATCAGTTTATAGTGTTATTCTGAATCAAATTGAGAAAATAATTTAAATATTTGTTATTTAATATGTTTATTATTACAATTGTGTATTTTTGTTATCAAATTAGCATTAGAATATTCAAAAACTTAAGCCTTTTTTATTCATTGTGGGTTTGTACTCATTTTTTGTTAATCTCGATTTAAAAATAGTAAAATTTCTTTTAATTTTGTTTGCAAGCTTTTTCGTTTTTATTTTCACAAAAAGTTCTTTTTATGATCATTTATATCTAAGATATATCAGACTTCCAAAAAACATCAGATCTTTTATTTACATTTTTTTTTTTCAAAATAATAAAATTTCCTTAAATTTCGATTTAAACTGTTTCACCCAAAAAAAATTTTTTTCCACATTAACAGTTTAAAATAAAAAGTTACATATGAAACACAATCAATTTTTGATTGACAAATTTTCCACAATTATAGATACCAAAATTGATTGTCTGTGTTAAACTAATGACTTTCTATTATAAATTATATATTATAATAATAATAATAATATAATTTAATATTATATAACAATATAATAATAATAATAATAAGCTTATTTTAAGATGAATTATGAATTTTAATATCTGGGTCAAAACTCCATTCCATTATAAACGTATATATATATGTATAATATCCAGTATCTACTATGTAAATATGATGACTCTAAACTCTAACTTATGAGTTTATATATTCTACAAAACTGTCCCAACATAACTCTACCTAAAGCTTTAAGAGTTGTAAGTTTATAAAAAATAAATATCCACATATTATGTACAAATTTTAAATTTTAAATATAATTTTGAATAAGTTTCATATTTTTTTGTCAAGTGCAAATATAAAAAATTAAGTGAATATAACAACTAACAGATTTAAATGTTTAAATACCCAACTTATGAATTGAGTGTCAATACTTGAATTATTTTTAATTATAAGCATACGCTAAATATACAGTTCATATAAATACATATTAATATAATATTTTAAATGTCTAATTTTGACATGTGATTGAGGCGAATCTTAACAGTTTATGAAAAAAATTTTCAATAAAAAGTTGTTTGTTTACAAAAAAAAAAAAATCATTTTTTGTGTTTAAATTTGTATTCTATCAGACTTTTCGGCGAAAGTGATCTAGTTAAAATAACTTTATGAACACACCTGTATAAAAATTTTGTTAGTGGTTTTAATATTTCCTTATAGCGTCATTAAATTTTGACTATTCACAACCAATTTAGGGTAAAGAGACACAAACACGATCATCCGGTAATCTCAAACACAAAAATATTGGAGTTTCTATCATAAAAACATTTCAAAAAGTTGTTATCGTGTATTATTAGATGAAACAAAATAAACATTTCTAGAAATGCTTAAAATTATATTTTATTTTCATTTTATTAAATAATAATTTTCATACAAAATAATTGTGTTATTAATATAATACAATTTTTTTATTTCAATATTTCGATTATTTTTTTCATTGAATTAATAATATTTAAATTAAAATAATCATGATTTTCAATCGAATTCAATATTTAATTTGATTATTCTATCATCACTATATTAAAAATAAAATAATTTTTTGAAATTAAATATAAATTCATTGTTTTTAATATGAAATATATTTTTTTTTTTATAATTCACATATTTTAAATCCTCTGCTCATCGTAATGGCAGTATTGTAAACTCGAATAAAATTTTTATCAATGAAATTATTGATTAAAAATGTCCTTAAATCCATTTGGATTCATTTCTAAGCTCAGAAGAATGTTATTTGAAGTCCAAATCAAAAATATTTACTAATTTTATTTATTAACAATGTTTTTTATGCAAAAATTGTTTACCAATAAGGATCGAAGTTTAGAATACTGGAAAAACTTAAAAAAAAAATAATAATAAATCAGTTTCACTGACGAATAATACCTAGTGAACAACTGGACTATTTTCAATTTATTATAAAGTTTAATTTTTACATGCTGGCAATATTTAATAAAAAAATTTTTTCAGAATATTGCAAGCGGCACTAAAATGGTTTTAAAATACATGAATTTCCACGAATTGAAAGCTCGGGGCTTTATATGGATAGTTTTATTTTATTTTATTAAAATGTGTTCATAGAATTATTACATATTTCATTTATTTCCATTTCAAAAAAAAAAATAATAAAAAAGCATTCTTTTAATAAATTTTATTCATTAATATTTCCACCGTAGTTTATTTTTATTTGTAGTTTGCAAATACGAATGTAGGTAGATATCGTAGCTTCAAAGAACCTTTCCAACCTATTTTAGGCATTCAAAAATAATAATAATAATAATAATAATAATAATAATAACTAGTTAATTATTAATTTATCACATAAAATTTATTCCTTGCATCAATAGATAAATACAGAAGGTTTGGCTGGAGTTAAATATGAAGCTAGCGAAACCATTTGAAATTTGTAAAAGGATTGCAATTTTCAGCCCCCTTCCCGGCATCAAAATTTAAAACAATCAATTGAAAACCCATAACAAAAATAAAGAAAAATTAATGGAAATCATCATAATAAAATACTAAAAGAGGATCTAAAATAATACAATTTTTATGTAAAATAAACTAAATTTGTGCAACAACGGACGGTGAAGACGTACGTTCCAGCTTTCCATTGAGTTAAATGGAGCATGCCCCACTAGAGTTTATTTTCAACGTGCGTGTTTTATAAACTCGAATAAACACATTAGAAACCTGTGTATCAAATTGTAGTGTGGCTTCTTGGTAAAATAATCAGTAGAGTTGCAGAACGCTAAGCAACTCGTTTATTGACTAAATTTCTTGACCAATGTGAACAAGGCTAGGATTATTGTAAGTCTTGAATATTATAAATAATAATATAATATAAAAAACCAACACTACCTCTGTGAATATGTAGTTTTAATAAATAATACTAATAGAAATATTATATATCATCACTATATCATATACCTTCATTGATATAGATATGATTCTGATGACATCAGGTCATCACTAAGCAACAAGCTTTATGTTGCTATTGGTTACCTGTGTACTGTGTTGTGTATCATCATATCATATCATTTCATAACATCACTATATATACATACACACATTATTAAATAGAAATGTTTAATATTTACGTAATATTAGAATATAGTGAATAGAATGGTATGGCGTTAAAAAAGTTTTTAGCAAATAAAATTTTACTGACCAGAAATAGATTTTACCCTTTTTACAAATAAATTACAATAAACATTTTTCTTCTTGTATTTATATCGATTTATGTCAAAAATTTGTATTGATGACAATTTTTCATCCAGATCTCCGAATGCTTTAAGATTCGTTAAAAGTAAGGAAATAGACTGGTGAAGTAAGTGCGTCTGTATACATATTTGATCTTTACTCTTTGTCAGAATTTCTTTTATTCTTGTCTTACATATTCCTTTATTACATGATTAGTATTTTATATTTTTATACAGGTAAAATTTAATCTAAAAATAAATACCATAATAGTCCTCATATTATTATTATTTAGTTTTTTTCGAGGCATCAACAAATTTTTTAATAGCCATAATTTCACATTTAAAATTCAAATTTGTGGTTATGTTTATCATTAAGCATGGTTATGTTTATCATTAAGCATCAGCATAATATTTCCAAATTTCAAAATTTTACGATACTAATGCTATTTAAAACAAGTTTTTTTTTCTTCAAAATTAAAATTTTAATTAAATGATAATTAATTTACCTATCTTGTAATTTTTTTGAAAATATAATTGACTTGTAGAAAAATTTAACATAATACTCATGATATAAAATAATGTGTAAGACAATGACAACGGAAATTCTGAAAAGAACAGATTCATCAATGGCAAAATACTTAGCAATTGAAAACATCATAAAAATGGAATTACGTAAAGCTGAGAGTGAGGGGTGATTGGCTCCAATCCTTTTCAGAACGAAGATATGATTGAGGTTGGAATTGACTTGAATTGTAGTCATAAGAGTTCCTCAATTTGTTTTATTTCGTCTTCATAAAAGTCATAAATGTTTTCAATAAGAAAACTTTAATGACTTTTAATTCAAATCTGACCAATAAATTTTGTTTTAGACATCTCTTTCAATTGATACCAATACAATAGAACTTTATTTACCTGGTTCAATGTTCGTTCATACACGTAGATTTGTACGTCATCTATTTATTATTAAATCTATGTATATCAGAAGCATATTTCATACATTCTCTATTTATATTGTAATACAAAAAAATAATTATTAAATTTAATGAAAAATCACTTTTTTTTTAACGATTTTTTTGGAAAAAATCGATTAGTATAGATCATTTAAAAATGAACATTAATAAACATAAGAAAAACATGCGTTGAGTACAAAGCGATTCTCAAGCGATTATTAAATACACACTTTAAGGGCATTGACATTTCAGAATTATCACCCAAAGCAACGTCCTCGGCTCAACAAGAAGAAAATATACGACAATCTTTATATATTGGTACCTATAATCTTCTGCATACCTCACATAAGAGGTACAAACATTTTGAAAATTTGCTATAGCACAGCTTTTGATCTTTCCAATAAAACTCGCGAAATACAGTGCAATTCTTGAATCGGCTAAAATACTTATCCCAAGTTCATCAAAATTGAGCAACGTATTCGGAAGTTAAATAAGCACAGATAGATACAATCTAAAATGCATATTCGCATATTGCTTTCAATATTCAATTCAATTTTGAAACCAAATACAGTCGGTCAATGTCTATTAAATTCATATAGAATTAAATTAAATTCGATACATTATAAATGTTTTAGATTAAGATTATATATATAATCTTAATTATAAACCTTACCTTAAATATAGTGCTAAAACAGCTTAAAACATATCTAATATGCATTTATAATCATTGATATTATAAAGGGTAGTATAATCATATATTTACTATATGTATTTGTTTATAAAGTACCATATTGAATATCGTTTGTTATAAACAAATTTATATTATATTATAAAACATCTATATATATCTAGATATTACATTTATATATAAACAAACTCTATTACATGTACAGGACTTCACTCACTCAGTGTTTTTGTATATTCTTAGTTCAATTTCTTAGTTTTGTATCTAATATCTCCAATACTATAAAGATAGAGGGTATGGTCTAAGAAGAGTCAATGACTCAAGACCTTTCATTTGAGCTGTTAAACACTGAAATTGTAAAAGTTGGAAATTGTTGAGACCTTTTTCGAATGATTATGAAAATGTAATTGAAAAAAATATAGAAGTAATGTTGGAAAATATAATTTATTTATTCGTGATGCAATCAAACCATTTTATGAAGTAAATATCTTTTATATTTTACCGACAAACAATAACTGTTGGCTATGAAATATTTATTTTTGAACATTTCAACTTTATTTGTTTAAGAACCAGAAAGAATAGTATCACGTCTGGTTGGAACTTGTTTAGAAATTAAAATTTAGCTATTTAATTATTCTCAAGTGTTCTTAAAAAGAAATTCTTATAACCACTTAATGTGGAAATATGAATTAAAATATAAAATACACTCATTGCTTATTGATTACTCCAACAGAATCATTCAAAACTCTGTATAAAAGCCACAAAATAAACAACTCATTTTATAAAATTGTAATATAAAGTTAAAGAAAGTTCATATCTTTGGTGTATAACTGTAGCCAATACAACCCAACCGAACACAACCAACATTTGCAGTAAATAGATACGTTAGGTTGTTGTTAAGATGCTAATATTATTATATAAAACTAAAAACATAAACATAAGTTTTATGTTTTATGAACATGTAATAATATATACCAGATATATAACATAAAATAGTTAGTATATACATTTATGTATAACATATAAATATCGTATCTATACTTAGGTACTACAGATGAATTACTTGTATATACCTACCTAGCTACCTACCTCTAGCATCTAGTATGATAAAGTGTAGAAGGAAATGAATCTATCGATATCATATAAAATATGATATATATCAGAATACTAAATAATAATAATCATATATATATATATATAGCCTACATATATTTATTGTACATGTGTTTTTTTTAACAAGTATTATTTGTCTAAGTATGGTTTACACCAGACGTATTTCTCTATTAATGTAGTATAATTAGATTTCTTCTAATGTTACTACATTAATTAGATTTTAATACGATGTTGAAATTATTATCTAAGTGTGGAGATTTTTTTTTTTTTTTTGGTCTAAATAGGGTAATCAAAATCAAGAAGTTTGCTCGAGAATTATAGAAAATAAAAAAATTTCTCTTTGTTGTTTGAAGCTGTTTTTATAAAAAAAGATACAGGCTCGACTTTATTTCTATTTTTGTTTAACGATAAGACACTTGTGATTAAGGCAGTTGAAACGTCAGGCAGACAAACAAGATATCTGAAAACTACCTGAGACTTTGTTCATATTCATTCATTGTACACTCTACTTTATTTTCATATTTTACTCAGTCTGAGTATTGGTTTACTATCATAGAATTAAATCATATACAACTCCATCTTGAAAATATATAAATATCATCCCGTAGGATCTGCATAAACTATATTTATTGGCTTTTAAAAATAAATAAATCTGCAATGTTTTGCACATTTCAAAATGTTTAAAAAATATCAATTAATGTAACTTCAGATCTAGAAAATTTCCTTTTATCAAATTATAGCAAAAACTATTGATTTATTAAGAAACTTAATTTCCAGTATAAAAATAAGTGCGAATTGACAGCGTTGCCTCACACTTTCCGATTTCCATTGATTAATTTCAATGCTAGCTTTGTATGAAAGTAAATATTACTAGAGCTTTATAAATCTTTAAATGATTTTATTATCCTCACAAAAATACGTACAGCTATATCCCATAAAGTGGAAATTCGTCAATAGTGTTTCATAGGTATATAAAAATAAATTTAAGATCTCAAAAAGTTGATTACCTACTCATATTTGGTTTACAACATTTACTCAAAAATAAAAATTAATTTAGCTTTTCTGGGAAAATGTAATTGAAAAAAATATAGAAGTAATGTTGGAAAATATAATTTATTTATTTGTGATGTAATCAAACCATTTTATAAGGTAAATATCTTTTATATTTTACCGACAAAAAATAACTGTTGGCTATGAAATATTTATTTTTAAACATTTCAACTTTATTTGTTTAAGAACCAGAAAGAAGTCATTTATAAATCATCGCTCCAAAATTTTAATGTTTTTACACTGATCTGAATATACTAATATAATTAATAGTTAATAGAACTTCCAATATTTGTGCGAAATATTATCAAAAACTAATTAAACAATACTTATTTAATAATCTAGAAAAACATAAATTAATACTGTAGAAAATACAAGTAAATTAAATATCAATAAAATGGTAATCAATCATTTGGTCTGTCTGTATTATCAATTATCAATCGAAAATTAAGTAACTTTCTTCATTTATTTTATTAATTAACAAAAATTCTAAATTAAATAAACAGACAAAAAAAAACAAAGACTTTTAAGTACTCATGGTGGTTATAGATCAATAACTTACCGATGAATAACGTTTTTTTTTTTCGGAAAATAAATTATTGTAGTACATGACAAAATTTGAACCATATTCGTAAACATTATTCTATGATATTGGTAAACATACAAAGGATATTTGGGATTTGTCATCTCTTACCGTTCTTGGTCAAACTTTTCATTTTTAATGCAAATATATCGATCAATTTACCCCTTAAATGAAATCATATAACCTGGCTCTCACTATCTTGATTGTTATTGCAGATATATTGAATTTAACCTAAAATTAGAAAACTTTGACCTACATTTAAAAGAATTAGATACTTTGTTTATCAAAATTGGATAAAATTCAAGCGTTTTAGGGTAAAAATAATTTTTTTGTTTTGATGACGTCATCAGGTTTTAAAAATTACTTTTTGTGATATCTTGGTTAAACTTTAACCAATTTGAGTAAACTTTTTTTTTTAATCCCACTTATTTTGGGTCAAACTTTTCATTTTTAATACTAATATTTCGATCAATTGAACCCTTATATGAAATCTTGTAAGCTGACTCTCACTATCTTGGTAATTATAGAAGATATGTTTAATTTAACAAAAAATTTGAAAACTTTGACCCAAATTTAGTAGAATTTCATACTTTGTTTGTCAAAATTGGATACAAATTGACTGTTATACGGCAAAACTATGTTTTGTGGTTTTGATGACGTCATCAACTTAAAAAAAATAATATTTGCGATATCTTGGCCAAATTTTGCCCAATTTACGTGAACTTTTTGTTTAAACCCACTAATTTTGGGTCATACTTTTCATTTTTTAAACTTATATTTCGATCAGTTCAACCCTCATATGAAATCTTGTAACCTGACCCTTATTATCTTTATATTTATTGCAGATATGTTTAATTTAACCCAAAATTTGAAAACTTTGACCCAAATTTAGTAGAATTACATACTAAGTTTATCAAAATTGGATAAAATTCCAGCGTAATAGGGCAAAAATAAGTTTTTTAGTTTTGATGACGTCATCAGGTTTTAAAAATTACTTTTTGTGACATCTTGGTCAAACTTTGAACGATTTGAGTGAACTTTTTTTTCAATCCCACTAATTTTGGGTCATTCTTTTCATTTTTAATACTAATATTACGATCAATTCAACCCTCATATAAAATTTTGCAAACTGACCCTTATTATCATTATAATTATTGCAGATATGTTTAATTTAACCCAAAATTTGAAAACTTTGACCCAAATTTAGTAGAATTACATACTTTGTTTGTCAAAATTGGATAAAATTCTAGCGTTATAGGGCAAACATAATTTTTTTTTAGTTTTGATGACGTCATCAGGTTTTAAAATTTACTTTTTGTGATATCTTGGTCAAACTTTAACCGATTTGAGTGAACTTTTTTTTTAATCCCACTAGTTTTGGGTCATACTTTTCATTTTTAATGCTTATATTATAAAATGACCCAAATTTACTAGAATTACATGGTCAAAATATGGTCTTATTTGATTATTAATTAAAGAAAGAGATTTGAAAAAATGACATCATTCATGTTCATCTATTGAGTGACTTTACATAAGGGCCATGGTTTTTACGGTAATAATACTAAAAATATTTTTGAAACAGCGTATAAGAAACACTTTCATGGAAAATATGACTAAAAAGTTATTTAAATAAATGTTTACGTTGACTCCATTCTTCCATAGATCTGTATAGGTTTGAAGGAGCCTCACTTGACCAAGATACGTGGATCATGCTTCCTAAGAAATTTCATCATCAAAATTCCAATATCCAAACACTATCTAAATATTTAATTTATGGAATTTTCTGGATGAAACCAATAACTAAGTTAAAAAAAGAATAAACAAACAAGCTTATGTCTGTTTGGTTTTATGTATAATGTGCGCTCAACAAACTACCAATGAACAGATATATATAATATATATATATAATATTATATATAGTAATATAATTTTATCCAAAATAAACACACAAAATAAAAATAAAAATTAATGTTGGCTTATATATAAATTTGACAATGATAAATTATGGTAGTTCGATAGGAAATCAATGCAATGCATATAACTGTCATTATATGATGTAAATTATTGAACACTAGATAAATAGATAGTAGAAACAGTTGTTGTCGTCTACTCTTGTGGTTGGTTTCATTCACCAACCTACTACTTCTGCTAGTCACAATTCACCTCATCATACTCGATGTAGCCCAATCATAGTATTCACAAAGCTCAAGTAATGCGATATAAATTATTCACGTAAACTTTGTGCGTTGACGAAATTATGCTCGAACGTAAGTCAATACAAAAGCGCTTCGTCATTGATTACACAAAAAAATACATTTTATACTAATATTTCGATGAAATCTTTTAACCTGACCCATACTATCTGGATAATTATTGCAAATAAGTTTAATTCAACCAAAAATTTGAAAAATTTCACCAAAATTTAGTGGAATTTTTAGTTAAAATTTAATTTTTGCGATATCTTGGTCTAATTTTTAAACAATTTGAGTGTACTTTTTCATTCAAAGCGATCACTATATGAACAAATAACATTTTCAACAAGATTGGTTGAATAAATGATGGATCATTAGGTCTGACAAATATGACAAATTATTGTTTTCAAATTTATGTTTTTTTTATCAATACTATGACAAAATATGAAAAGCGCAACCAAACATAGTAAAAGCATCACAACTTGAATAGAGTATACATATATTTAGCTCTCATAGCTCTCAATAATGGTAGCGTATGTATGAACGTGTATAGTCTAGGTCTGTTGAAATACGATAACCACTAAACCATATAAAATCCGGTCTAAATGATTGATGGTTTTCCTCTAACGTTTTTGACATAAATATGTCTAGCATGTCTACTCACATTTGGATTAAGTTGATTTTGTCCACACAGTCTAAAAGTTTATATTATGTCTATCTAGATATCTCTACATTATTCACCATACGAGCAGCGTAAGTGAGTGAGATCGATGTATGGTAATGTAATATGTATGTCATGATATTGTCTCTCTTTTGAAATTTTAATTAATATGTATATAATATAATGCTTATTATATAAATAAAATACTTTTTAGTTGTTTATAATTTAATTAATGATACAGAAAGTTTCAATTATTATGAAGGTGGAATTATTATTCATATTTGAATACATAAATGTACCAAATTTGTACCATGGTACATTGTTAAGAAGATGATGCATTTAGTTTGTCCTAATAAATTTGCCTTTGTATGTATGTCGTATACATTCAAGATTTGTCTATATTTTGAATATATTTTGTGAAAATTTCAAGAGGATCTGACGAATACTTGGCTCTCTGACGTGTGCTGACTCTCTGACGGTATCAAAAACGGATGTGTATGAACATATAAGTGTGCTAACAGGAATCGGCAAAAATTTTGGATGCTTCTACATCTACTGAAAAACTATTATATGGTTCGGGAATTGATGACTCGGTGAAAGTAATTAAATGATTCCCCGTACAATAAATTGTGTATAAAACTCGAAGCCTGTTTTTCTAAAAACTTTATTTTTATGGTCGATGATCAATTAATTATGTTTAAACCACTAGGTGAATTTGAATGAAATTTATACTTATTTTCTTAAAACTTTTTAAACTAATTATAATTTTGTTTTTCAAAACTCCGAAACTTACAAATAATTTACTGTTCTTTTTGTCTGAGGCCACCTATTTGTTGGATTTTCAAAAAAAGCTTCGATCAGGTACAAGATTTACTATTAATATATTAAATTTTTTTTTATTTTGAATGACTACAGGTGAACTGTCGAGAAATTATGGTGGTCACTGCAAAAGAAACCAGTCTTCAGTCCTTTTTGTTATTTTATTGTAATTAATTATTTGCATACAATTAAAAACGCACGCACTCATTTTGTTTATTGAAAATTTTACATTAATTTGTCTTTTTTGGCTCATCTTCTCATCAAAAATTTTTATATTTCATCTCTGTATTTGTTTTTATTTTTAAAGATTTATTTTTTGTTTTTAATTTTAACCTTCAAAACAAATATTGGTAATAAATAAGTTGACTGTACTTTGTTGTTTACGATGAAATGCTTATTATTATTATTATTTGTTGTTATCATTATTTTTGCATGTTTCAACAAGAACTCAAAAGTAAATATTTTATTAATAAAAATATTTTTGAAGATATTTTATTTCACATTTTTAACAATAAAAAAGTAATTGAAAAAATAGAATATTGTTTATTTAAATACTGAATCAATTCTCACAATTTTAACATTTTCTCAATTCTACTCAAATGTATAGCAAAATAATATTTGAGTTTTGAAGTTTTTCAGATACAAAATAAATGATGATGAAATTTTATTTTTATTGTAGAATGTATCACGTCACTTCCATATATTGTTGGAAAGGTAAAAACAAGATTAAAATAGATTTTGATTCGTACAAGAATCTTTTACAATCATAGAAAATTCAGTCAGAAAAACTATACTGAGCCTCGGAGAAACCAGATATTAAAACCTAATTTCAATTTTTTGAAATTTTCTTTCCAAATTCAACATATTAATTATTGTTATGGAATGAAGATTATGTTCGGCTTTGTGCATTTATTTTTTTATGTATTACGTAAAATCTGACTATTCCCAATTAGACTAGTCCATTATCGATGACTCTTCGTTTATTGGACAAAATAATTTTTCAAAAAAATTGTCACAAAAATTTGAAAAATGAGGTAGAGGCAAAAAAGTGTTCATCACCTAGAAGTAACCACAAAAAACCGTTTAATAGAATTTTAATATCAAATCTATGTTTAATTTCTTCGTAACCAATTAATTCCTTTGAAGTTTAATTTTAAACTATAAATATGATTAGCGCCGACTTCCAAAGGCATTATGCCGCAATATAATTTTTTACTCATTTTTTTAAGTTGTCTTCATTTTTTGCGAAATATTTTTTTAAAATTAATCGCATTTTTTAATTTTGTTAAAAATATTTATATAACTTTTTCATATTTATTTTTTAGTATGTTTCAACTTTCGTTCATTAGATGTAAATTTTGAAAACATCACATTACATTACGTTAATAGGAGTAAAACAAATATTTTTGCATAAAAAGAAACAATACTTCCCTTTTATAAAAGAAAAATATTTGCAATATTATTTTGTCTCGAATGAATGTACGTGCAGAAGAAGAACAGGAGGTACACAAAAATTTATAACAGAACAAAAAAAACCAAACGAAGGGAAAAGAAATATTTTGATTAAATAAATTTTTGTCGATCGTAAAAAAAGAAAAATTGGAAAATTGTTATATTATGAAGAATTTTTCATTCATTTTCCCCGTCTTTTTTTTTCGTTATTCTTATTTTTAATATCAAATAGCAATTTATTGATATGTTTTTATTAACAAATTTGATTGAATATCTTTGTTGCAATCATTGAATGAGGAATGCGTTTTATTTGACAACAAAAAAAAAAAAGGGATCGAATTTTTTGTCGTAGTTGGGAATATATAAAAGAATTATATCGAAAGGTTAAAAATTAAAAATACTACGAAACATGGTGGAGAACTTGAATATTACAAAATTAAAATATTATGTAGAGAATCGTATCGAAGCAACCAGATTATAGCTTTTAGTGACACTTTGTTTTGGAAAGCCAAACATAATTTGAAAATAAAAGGATATTTTTGTGAAGATCCACGTCAATCGGATGAGAAATTTGAACAATGCGAGAAGACGTTTCAACGTGACACAAAAAAATTAAGACTGTAATTTTGTTGATTTAAACAAGTGAGTAAACATAACTAACCGAGTGACTTATTTAAATACTCGATATATGATTGAATATCCTTGTTTGAACTATTTTAATTAGCATTCATAAAATACTATAAATATCCAGTCTATACACAGCTATGCATACTTGTATATTAATACGTATTGTAATTTCCAATGTGTAGTTAAATTTGAGCATAAATTGTGGCAAATCCTAACATTTTACGAAAAATTTCTTTTATCATTTTCTTCTATCTTTTATAGTTTAAGAGATAGTTCAAGGATCCATTGAAACCAATGGACTGATTTTGCTCATTAATGAACTTAAATCACTTTGTTAAGAATAAACCAACAAAATTTCAGCCCGTTATCTCTTCTTGTTTTTTGTGTAATCGTGATGACGGACGGACGAACTGTTCTGAAATAGACTAATTAGGTGTTTCTATGCACATCTATTCCAAAATTCTGTTTGTGCGGTCAATATTTCCTGGCGTTTTAAACTTTAGACTAAACTCTGACATATTATGTATGTCAGAGTACAAAAATAAAAAAATATTGAATAACATAAAAATAAAAAAAACTATGCCACTTGATTTGAACTAAATACAGAAAACTTAATTGAATCAAATATTCGAAATACAAAAATAATCATAATATAAATAATAAAAAAAAAAAAAAATAAACGAACTGTATGAATAATTAAACAATAGTGTATTGTTGTTATTGATTCATGTAATCGATAGTTCATTAACAATTCAACAATGAACTGAACTAACTGAACAAGAACGAGAGGCGAACGGACGAACGTAATATGTACGTTAGAGGTTGCAGCAAATGGAACCTACCTACCTAATGTATGTATGGTATTTACGTTTGAAACATATAAGGTTAGACCATGGTGTAAGTATTAAAGGTACTATTTCTTCGTGTCTTGTGACCATTAACTTCGGTGCTCGCGGAAAATTATACGATCCATGTACGAGATTGTCGAAAAATGGACGTACGAGATGTGTCGTTTCGTAGTTTTTGTTAGACAACGCTTATTTTCATGTTATATTTGAATAAAGTTTGAGAATTCATGTTAAAAACAACTTTGTCCCATGAATTGACTTATATTAAAAATCAATTTTCCGGTGAGAGGCACTAATTTCTATTGTCTACTACAATATTTTTAATGGTTCTGGATGGGGTAATGGGGTTCTAGATAATCGAAGATTAGGAGATACAAGACTAGATCTGTGTGAGCGAAAAAATTAAAAGAGTGGACAATTTCCAAAATCTGTGAAGGGAACAAAGAGAATGTAATTGGAGATAATAAAGCCAAAGAAAAAGCAGCGTTTCCATAGCTTAAACCAATCTAAACTAAATTTACGGTTGTCAAAGTTATTCTGTTTCAAAAAACTCTCCAATATAGAACTTCATGTATTGCACACATCCTCCGTAAAACACCAGATGATATAAGCCACCAAGAATATTTAGCGGGCTTGTGCACCCTCAAAGTACTTGACAAGAGTTCACGTAAAGGGAAGTACTTGAAAAAAGGAAATGGTCAAGTCTAGATTAATCATTTGGCGCAAGAAGAGATTAAACACAATGAGGTAACGAATATTTGTATCGGTCCTGTCTCCTATGGGATTGACGTTCTCCTATGGGATTGATGTATATAATTAAACAAACAATTTTTGGATTTTATATGATAGAAATACAGAATACCAAAACGATTTCATATGGAATTCGGATTATTTTTAATTAATTGTCTTCAAAGTCTGCTACTGAATTGAATGAATATATGCCATACCTTATACGTTCGTATGATGGCTCTATATAAATAAAGCTCTCTATATCCTCATGTTATAGATAAAAAGCTCTGTAAATAATACAACAGTATAATATTGTGTACTCGTAGATTTTAGTAATAGTTATCGTATATTATACAGTTAATTTAAATTTTTCTTTGTCATACAAAATAATTATTTTTACATTATTTATTGTAATTTTTGACATGCAATGCTTATTTTTTTTTCAATACAAAGAAAATTATATGTCCATAATAAATTTACTCTTTACCCTTCTTTTATACCTTCTACCTTTCTATAATCTACCTTCTACGTTCATGTCATAGATTTGTAAAATAACTCTAGATATCTGAGCTTTAAAAATTCACTATTGATTCAGTGTTTAATTTTATAAAATATGCTATCAATTACCTTTCAAATTAAAAACATTTAGAACAATACTAAAGTTTGAAATTGCACTAACTTTATTCATAGAAAATATAATCATAGATTCGATTACAGCGATCTAAATGAAGTATATACATCAATGTCGATTGGTTAATACTTCATTACTTCACAGCTTTGTAAATATTTTATATGTATTGATGAAAAATAACTGGAAAATTAATAGAATATTCTTGGTAATTCTATATTCATTGGATTTTACGATATAATGGCGTTTTTATCTTCTATTTTTATTTCGAATTATTTAACCTGTAATGAAAAAGGTGACTCACATAGATTATTTCAATTTTTATTCGATTTTGGAAATGTCAAAAAAAAAAAAAAATCATTGTGGAAAAAATTACCTGCACGAGGTATTCAGAAATTATTTAGTACAAAAATTTCTTACAAAACTGGACACTCGTCTCACAAACAAGTAAATTTTCGTTTTGAAGGTATCAAAATCCCAATAATGTAATATGTGCTCCATAGTAACTACCTTGAAATCAACTTCAAGAGGAATCAACTTTGCTCCTTAGAAATAATTTTCTTTAATGAGTATTAACATAATGAAAAGTAAATGTTAATGTTAATAATATGTAATTATCTTAATTATATTTCTGAGTTAACATTTTGTTGGAAAACTAACTGATAAATGGACAGAAAATCAGACATACAGACAGATAGACAGCAGAATATAGTCAATTCAGACATATTTGTTATTTGAACCATTATAATGATTAAATGTATAATAGGTACCCTTTTCTTTGCTTTCTTTTATTTGGTGAAGTATTAAATTTCATTTTTGTTTGTATTAAAGAGAAAACTGGTTGAACTATAAACGCTCCAATCGGGATTTAACTTATAAGTACAAAAGAAAGTATTGTAATCATGAAAACATTTTTTTAATCAACAAATAAATTTATTTTAGTCTAAAAATGATCCGCAATTAAGTTAGCGTGGAAGTTAATAAATAAAAAATGCTCTATCAGTATCCGAAATTGGTCCAGTGATTTGGCAATTATTTAATTTATAATTTGCTAACACAATTACAAAATGTATTTTCCTTATATCTCAGCTAATTAATGCTTTTTCCTAAAATTTTTTATTCAATAAATTGCTCCCGATTTGCAATTTCGATATTAATCCCTTTGATTCAGCAATTACATTTATTTATTCATCTTTCACCCTTGCAATCATTCTCCCTTGCTTTAAATAATAAAGTACACGATTTCCATGATGTATTACGTTGTTTTCTAGATATATATTTCACAGAATAAATTAGGTTGTCAAATTTTGTTGTTATCAAATAAGTGATGTTAAAAATGACAAATTTTTAAACCAAAATATTTTTGATCATAAAAAAATATTACCCTGAATTTTAATACATCTAGACATCGAACAATGTACTTCGTACATTCAAATCAATTACCATACATATGAAAATTGTAAGAAAATATGAGAAAATTAATGGTTCTAAATGGAATCTTCTTGAAAAGAAAAACAATGTTCAATAGCTCTAGCTAGCTCTCTGATATTTATATTATCAATCATTTATTTATTTATCAATTTCTAATATAAAAAACATAATGGCTGTCTTTTTTTTTTGTTGGTGTATTCGACAATACAAGATTGCCATGGCGATAGATAGTAGTAACCAATCACTTAAGTTTTGACAATATATTGTTCGAGTATTATTTGAAAAAACAATTTATTATTAAATTTAATTTTTATACATCGAATTTTACTTTAAGTTAGTCTTTAGTTTCCTGCTCTACTAATCCTATTTGAAAATAAAAAAAGACAGCAAAATAAATTCCCCCCATGAAATCAGATGTTTCGAAATGAATTGCCTGTACTATTAAATCTTGCGTTGCACAACAGCATTACATATTCGTTTTGTAAATTGTAAGATTAAATTGAATGGCAGAGTATCCAACTTGTGGCAAATAAACCAATTGATTGAACGTCACATATAAACATGTATATATGTATGTCTATGTGTCATCATCGTATGTGACACATTGGTTTTGGATAGTAATATTTAGACAACATTACATAATACTAACTGAGTAATAAAGGCTTTATTCTGTTTTAACTATAGTAAGTATACTGTGATGTGCTCAATCGCCTCGAGTTAGTTCGTTAGTTAGTCTGTGTCTAACTCTGTCTTATTTTACTTAAATACAAAATTAATTCAGCGTGTGTTAACGTTAGTTATATGTTTACATAAATAATATATTATGTATGACGTACAGGATCGCACACAATCAAAATATTTTATACGCTGTTAATTGAGAAATAAACCGCCTCAATGGTCACGGGATTATACCATCACCCATTTGACTTAGACTGGAGGTTGCGGGTTCGAATCCAGGCAGCGTCAGATAAGAACGCTTGAATATGAACGAGTCGGCTGTTGCTTCTAGTATTCTATGTCAATATGTTTCTTAAGTTTTAAGGTAGTCTTCCAAAATTTTACCTTTGATTTAGTCCCTGTCTTCTCCTATTTTATGCCAATATGTTTCTTTGTTTTTGAATTAGTCTTCTACAATTTTTTTTTTTTTTTTTGATAAAGTTTTTATTTTTTTGTTTTTATTATCCAAGTATGAGGATGTGTCTTCATTCTTAAGTTTCAAATATGTTTTAAAATATAAGACTAAATCTTATATGATTAATTTAAGCCCAAAGCTAAATTTCTTTAGATCAACTTCTAAAACATCCTTATCAATTATCTAAATACGATTTTCCTATGTATGTAGCTTGGTAGCTCCTACCAAACACAAAGTAAGGCGATTTACGAATTTTTGTAGGACACTCTGTATATTTAATTTAATGTCTACATAAATTTTGGGTGTTTCTTATGCATAGATTGACAATTACTAATGTTAAACACAAAGCTTCTATCACAAATGTTCATTCTAAACCTAGATTGCCCATCCCTAAAAGATTCTTAAAGCAGTCTAAACAATGTAAATTCCGAGTTTATCCAATTATAATATTTCTTTTATTAAGTATTTTAATTTAATTTTATTCTCATTTATATAAACATTTTGGAGAATCGATAGGCCTTTAAAATTTATGAAATAACTGAGACTTGACTCACCTTTGAATTTTTGAGATCGTCTCATTGTGCAAGAACCAATTTTTTATGATAAGAAACTTTCTTTTATCAAGACCAGTTTTATAAATTAATTCGCGTTCCATTTTAAGATCGAAAAATCTATTATACAAATTTCAAATTGCTAAATTGTACTATAGGCCTCGCAATTAGTTACAAATCACAACAATTGAAAATAGTTAATTCTACAAAGAAACTTTCTACCTTCATTTCTAGAATAATTCTTGAATCTTTCTACATTTAAATCATATTTTAAATCGAATTTTTAAGAATCCATTTCAATTACTTAAATGTTTGAATTCAATCAAGATATGATTCCATCTATAATAAAAGTTATCCGTATCGTAGTAAGAGTACTGTAGTATGACTTCGTATCTATAATACCAAATCGTTCCAATATCAACCAATATGTTCTCTAATCTATTTATATGCATGCACATGAGTAAAACAATGTACCGATGTTCGAATGTTCTAACTTATATGGATGGGAATATATTGAAGATTAGGATCTTATTCTATTTGGTATTACAGTGGATAACGTTGTATATATATGCTTATATACGGACCATATGTGAGACTTCATAACTATTCGAAATACAAGGTTACCAAAATGTTCAAATAAATTCAATTCCTTATTCATTTTTTTTACACAATACATAAATGTACAGAATAAGTCAAAAAAAGGATGAGCGTATGACGGAACCGGGAATGTCTGACTTTATAAGGAATGGCTATGGCTGACTTTATAAGGAACTATCCCAGTATTCACTTTGTGCAAACCAAATCGAAAACCATAACCAACGGTAAGGTAATTAATTTTTTTTTCCTTTTACTGTTGAAAAATCACCTAAAAGTTTATAATTTTGGTGATATTCAATCTCCAAAAATTTGTTCTTGCTTCCCTCCACTCGGGGAATTTAGGAATTATTAAATTCTGTTATCAAAAAAGTTAAGCTCAAGCTGACATATTTTTGTATTTAAAAAATACAAAAATATGTCAGAATTCCTTTTTGAATTTGGATTATCTTAGAAATGAGTTTCAATTTCTTAAATTGATTTTCTCTATTTGAGCGTTCTTTTCAAAGAATGACCACTTGCTGAACTTTTCAGTAACTCTGTATATACTATGTGAAATTTCTACATATTCTATGTATAAAGTCTCGTTATATATTATAAGTCCTAGAATATCTAGAATAATCTACCTTTTCATATTCGTAATTAAATGTTGTATCTATCAAAGTGTAGATAGAAATATCCATTATTTAAATGTGTGGATCAATTTCTAAAACCTAAGATTAGATAAATATACAATTAATATTGTGCTTTAATAAACTGCTGCGTAAATTCTATTTTATCTGCTATACTAAGTAAGCTTTCATTATAAAAGTTTCTAAGTATATGTTATAGTTTTGGAGTCCATTAGTATATGATATCATTTATTAAGATACCTTCTCTAGAAATGTGACTTCATTTTACCTACCTTGAAGAACTTGAACAGTGATTTTGTATCTCCTCCACGCGTATGAAGCTACGATTATCGTACCGTATACAAGGTAAAATTTAATAAATAAAATTAATGAATATTATCTGTTTAATTATAAATAAAACATATATTTTATATAAATATTAATAATGTATGTTAGTTACCTTTAAAATAAATAATGCATTTGAAATAGATATTGAAACAATAATATTAATAATAATAATTTTAAATAATAATAATAATAATAATAACATTAATATTTAGATATCGACCAGAGCTTACTCGAACTTCTGACAGACCAAACTATGAGACAAATACACTGTTCAAAAAAATTTATATAGAAATGCAAATATTCCCCTTGGAAGATCGTAGAATCCATCTGAATATTGAAGACATATCCTTCAATGAATATCTGTGCAAATTGGTTAGCAACGAATCAAGCTTATGCACTATTATCAACGAAAGTGTGGCAGTAAATCACATAATTTACTCATTTCAAATTTTTAAATCCATCTCAAGAAGAAGAGATACCCTCAAAATACAGCTTTCTAAATCCTCTTAGAAAAATGTACTTTAGGAAAAAGGATTTTGAATGGAGTGCTCAATGGTGGCATGAATTTATTTTAACTTTGGTAATGATCTTCATGGTTATTACAAGGGTAGTTTTCCAAATGGAAACATCCTTCCCAAAAATCTAAACCTCTTAACTTGGAACTCCGAATTTGGAGTATGTAAGCCCCGTATAATTTACATACTCCAAACCAAATAATCACAAATCCTGGGCTCCTTATTCCAATACTATTCAATGTAACCTTGAAGATCCAATTATTTTGGCCTAAATCATTTTTTCAAATATATCTGCAGTTACATGTTTAAAGGTTAATTGCTTGAAAAATTGACACATTTCTCAACAAAAACTGCCATAACTTTTGAAAATACTCAATAATCTCACCTTAATTTTACTTTTTGAGCACTCAGATTACTTGTGAGAATATTGCGTAAAATTTCCAATGAATTCCGATTGTTTGGAAAATTTACGTATTCGAAAACAAAAAACACCAATAATATTTGAAAATATTGTTCCGAAAAAGTAATTTTGTGAAGAGTGTGGTGAATTTTGTATATAATAGAACAATAGATGACTGCTATTATATTATAGTAATAGATATTTTATCTATAATGCAATTGTTAATTAATCATAAATAATATACACAATACAATACAATACAATATAATATAATGTAGATAGATGCTGTTGGTGAGGTTTTGTATTGGTTGTGTAATTTCAACTTCAAATATCATTTTACAATTTACATATTTATTTATTTATTTATTTATTTAAATATTTATATTATTTATATTAATAAATATATTATTTACCAGTTTTTTTGTTTTATTATTATTATTATTATATACTGCTTTGTTTTATTACCATTATTATTATTATTATTTTATAAATTTAATTAATTAATAACCAAAAACCAAAAAACAAAAACAACATTATATTTATTTAATATTTATTAGGTTGTAGCTATTATTTTAAAAAATAATAATTAATTTTTAAAACATATCATATTAACAATGTATTATTTGCTATCAATTATCTTATTTAAGTATTAATAAATTTCCCAGACCATAGTTTTTACAAAAGTTTGTAAACTCAACCAAAAGAAAATTAAACTGCTTTGAAATTCGTAGTGTATTTCCAGAAAATTCCAAATAAAAATGGACATCAAGCATCACTCATGCATAGAAAAAAATCGTATTACATTTATATTTCTCTATTCTTGATTTCTTTATTAAGTTTAAACAAAACTTAATATACCTCTCATATATTTCCAAGGATATAAAAAGTAAACATTGAATAAATACATCACTATAATAAATTGTATGCAACCGTAGTAGGTAGCACTTGAATGGTTGAAGCTTCTTCATAAAAGCTTGTTGTATTTAGGTACAATGTTGAATGACAATACCAAACCTAATGCTTATAAATAACGTAAGGAGTGCTTGGTTGCATGACGTAAGCGCTTTGTTTTCCATTCTTATTCAAATATTAAAACAATATATTATCATGTTTTATTGTCATTTAACAACAAGGTATAATATGTGAACATTTGTGTGCCATTACTTTCACAAGTAGTACTTTGTTGATACATCAGATCATTCAAAAAAAAAAAAAAAAAGTGTGTGTACTTATGTAAACGAGTTAAAAGCTATACTTCTTTGGCGTGTGATAAAAAAATTTAAAAAAAGTGCAGTAAAGATTGAAGAAAAGTATAAAAATTAATTAAAAAGGTTTGATTTTAGTAACAATAGGTAAACAGTCAAAATAAACAATCATTAATTATGATGTGAACAAGTTAAATATATTTTTTAAATATTTAAAATATACAAAGCTATCTATATCAATTGGTTCTTCTGGTAATGATTGAATAGGCAAGTGAGTGACAACTATATAAGTTAACTATGTCATTTAAAGAAATATATATTATTAATTCTATTCTGTAGCAAACTTCATCATGTCGTTCTTATAGGATCGTGCGCGCGTCACTCACAAACACGCCAAAAGAAGAATAACTTCAAAAAGAAAAGAAAAGTGAAGATTACAACTAACAAAGTTAATTGGTTAGGTACGCACATCATTTCCATTAGCTCAGGTTCTCCGTCCTTGTCTATCCTCTATAGTGCCAATTAAGAGATTCAATTAGTTTTAGCGTTACAAAATTTAGACTTTAATTATTATACTCTATTATATGTCGAGTATATTATCTTCATAAGTTTTTTATGAATAATTATTAAATCTTATAGAAATATCCTTATATATCCATCGATTTTTCATTTTCTAGGCAATATAAATGCATAAGTATGATTTTAAATTTCTTCTCCATTAAAATTATAAATGCGATCTATGCTTAATAACTCTATGAAAATAGTTAAAATGATAGTA
The DNA here is from genome assembly GCA_020423425.1 of Chrysopa pallens. NCBI lineage: Eukaryota > Metazoa > Arthropoda > Insecta > Neuroptera > Chrysopidae > Chrysopa > Chrysopa pallens. The sequence goes on from CM035593.1 coordinate 82,282,141, forward strand.
AGTATCTTTCACCTCACAATAATATAAATAACAAACATTACAATAATAACAGAAGTAAATACATTTTATATACAGAGACTATTCTAGCTAACCAAGCAACCACCTCGAATATATAGGTACATAGGTAGAAGCCTTGAATACATGTATAGCTAGTAAACAGACCTGGTATATCTAGTAAGAGCTAGCTGCTGTATGTCAGTGGTATAACAAACATATTCATTGTTTTCAGAAAGCAATTAATGAAAAATTAATATATCATGTTGACAATTTAAACCATTCTATTTTAGAAAAGTGGTGGCAGGCGGGCGGTAATATCAGAGGAAGGACTTTATTACTGTATTATGGTACTATTTTATAAATACGGTGTTGGTACACTGTCATCTCAAACTACAGCGTATAGTTAAGGAGACAATACCATTAAATGTTACGCATAGTTTTTGAAGTTATACCTCTTTATGAAAAAATGATAAAATTTTAAGCAGCACGTGCATCAGCGTCACACAAAATTTACATGTTGAAGTTGTTGTTTTGATTTATGTTACACTGAATGTATATTTATTGAATTTAAACAGAGATTTGTTGACTGTGTTGACTATCCTTCTTCAGTCGTTTTATTATTTTATTGAGATTAATTATTTGCATGCAAATAAAAATTGTTTTTTAATGATGCTAAAGAAGTATAACTTCTGACGCGCGTACATAACGTACACGCACCCATTATTTTTTATTATTAACTTCATGGTAACTTTTACTTCTGAGTCATACAGTATTTACTACACAACAACTACACCTAGCATTGGTGGTCATTACCCAGGCGGTCACCCATTCGAGTACTGACTCTCTTTGTTGCTTCGATATTTGTATCGGCTAAGAATAGTCTTTATATCCCGTTAATTAAATCATTGAATAAATTATGATAATAATAAGAATTAACGTTTTTATATCATTTTTAAAAAGCTTTCAAGCAAATTAATAATCATTAATTAGTAATCGTTGTTTATAATTTTTGCATTCATCTCTTAGACTATGTTATGAATGTTGGTATGGTACCTTCTACTACACACAGAAACCAGTAACGAACCAAAATGTTTTTCTACATAGTCTATAACATACTCGTAGTACCTACGTTTGTATTTAGAACTAGTAATGCTACGCTAGCAATCATGTAGTGTAGGACTTAAGGAAGTACATATAGGAGACTTTTCAATTCTATAGTTAGGAAGTAACTAATGTTAATTGAGTTTTCAAAGAAAGTTCTTGTAATGGGGCTGAGTTCACTAGACCCAAATTTCAAATGTTTTAGAGACATTTCTATGTTTGAGCACTTTCATTGTATAACTTAAATTAATTAATATTTGAACACAATCGTATCAGGAAAATTAGACCAGTTAAAAAGAAATTATTAAAAGCCCTAGTTTTACCCTAATTTGTAATAATAAATAAATTATTGTTTTTTTAATTTTCTCATACACTAATTTGGTTATTGCTTGGGTCAAATTTCGAGGTATCGGTTGAAATTTGTCCGAAATATTGACTTATTGGGTTGGATTTTAGTTGATATCCTTTACAATATAATTTCATCGAGCTTGGCAATAAAAAAAATAATTGATGAAAATAAATAAATGTAATTTTCGATCAAATTACCTTAAAATAGTTTGACCTGTAAATTTCGAAAATCACTGATCTGAAGGTCAGTTTTTTGGACATATTTTAAGCAATATTCATATGAATATTAAGTTTTTTACTTGGTACAAGTTATTATTTCAAAACCAAAATACTTTCTAGACTCGCGAAGTCCAAAGAAAGTTTCATTAAATTAAAAGCAAATACTCATCTGTGTATTTTTTGTCTAGACCATAACTTATATCGTCCTTAATATTTGCATATTATTTGCTTGACATTTTAGTAAACATATAAAACAAACTGGTGTACTACTCGTATAATAATAAATGGTACACAAACTTGACTATCAAGAAGAGAAGCAAACTGTAGCTGAGACTGTGTCTACCTGTGTAGCCAGTCAATTGGAATGGGTTGAATTGTGTTGGGTTGTCTTTCTATACATCTATATTATTATTATAGGTAGGATGATACACCGGATACAACTGTATAGGTACTGTATATATAATAACACACAGGTATCAAATGAGGATTCGTGGGATGAGATGGTTTTGTTGGTTATGTGTCAGTTCATTTATATTCTAATAAATGTAAGTGCACCTACCAGCCAACCAGCGAATGAATGAACGAACAATCCACAATCCACAGCATCATACTACAGTTCCATTCCAGCTACTGTTAGCAGTGTTACAGTGCTAACGTTAACAAGCGAGCAAGCACATCCCAGCCAATGTTATTTAAAGTGATATATTCATTATATACATTTTATTGTATTCATATTAGGTACGGAAAGTTTGAAGAGATATTGATGTGAAAACAAATCGAACAACTGTACTCAATTGGGTCCATTGGGTCTTCTGAGGGAAACTTTGAATATTGATTTTATTTTACACTGAAAAAAGACAAAAATAATACATCATTTCTACAAAAGTCATTATATGAATTTGTACTGAATCTATGGGATAATTAGACAGATTTTTGAAATTAAGTTTCAAATTTGACTTTAAGTTTCAAACGTTTTTAACAAGAAACTTCGTTAGTATCGATGTGATTTCAAAATCGATGAAATGCAAAAGCGATATACTTTATTAATAATCTATAGTCAAACCGGTATTAATAAGAATTTAATAGACGAGAAAAGGAGGCAATCGAAATTTCCGGGCTCCTAATTATCGTGAAACGAACAGTGTGTTTAAGTCTCTTTGAGAAAAATTCCTACAGAAAATTCTGATCAGAAAACTGGAATATAAAGTTCGTAAAACTTTCATATTCATCTAATTAATCTACTTTCAATGTAATTCAAACTTTCTGTATATTATATTTATTAATATAAATATATATATGGTATATTTAAATAAATGAAATTCATCATTTTAGATATTTTAAATAAGAGGTAGAAAATATAATAAATATAATGTTGGAATGAGAATAGAAAATACTGGAATAGGAATGAGGATTAATAAAGTGTAAGCTATAAGTTTGTTATAGATGAGACGTACGGAATTACAGGTAAGTGAAGTCGTGTTCATAATAATATATTTTGTTTTAAATTGTGTTATGATTTTAAATGTTTTATTTTTTATTTCCTAATTTAAATTCATACTTTTTACTTAAGAAATTATAAATAAAAATAAAATAATTGAATATAGCTTTTATTTCTTAAAAGAGCATATAAATGACATTTATTGAAAAATTTAATTGGTTACAATTGACCTGGAAATGTATTCAGTTATTTGTTAAAAATTATATTGGAAATATTTATTGACAAAACGACTGTTTCTATATTTCCATCTATTTATCTATGTTTGTTTCACGGTGACTTTCGAACACTTTATACAATTTTGATAAAATTAGGTAAACTTCAGTTTATACCATATATTTGGGGGAAATTATTATCCGATCTTTTGAGAAAAATCTCTAAAACAATCAATTTTCTTGTATGGAAGCTAGAAAGGTGCGAATTTTGTAAACGATTTGAATTAAACAGGGAACAAATATTAATTTTCTTTGTAGTCCTTTTTTTGCAAAAATATCTTTTTTCCAAGACTCGAATTTTTTCAGTCGAATTAGAAAAATTAATGCGTCCCAAAAAAATCTACCCCTTACTTTTTCTACACTTTAAGCAAGGAAGCTGCGTTCCAAATGAATTTTTAATTTTTTTTGGAAAGGTCCTTAAATAATTAATTAATTTTCCCAGTTTTATCCCACAATTCGAACTAAATAAAGTGTATTTGAATAAAATTTCATGGTCTATTTGTTCAATCAATATTCAATATCAATCACTCTCTCCAAATATTTAAAATAGTGACATCGCTTCGCCAATTGTGTGTGTGATTGATTAACAATAATTACACCAAATAAATTAAAATATTCAAATCATTTTGTTATTGTCAAATATAGTCAGTCGATTATTGACAAGGGTAAAAAGTAGTATAGTAGTTAAGGTTGGTTGAGAGGGTAGGTTTTACTAATGTTTGGTTTAGTATTATTAAAACGACCGATTTATTGTTTGTATGAAATGAATTATTATTATATGCGGTAGCCATTATGATAATAGTTTTTTGTTTTTTTGTTTTTTCGAGTGAACATAGGAGAATAGATTGATGAATATGGATTTAGTTATGAAGTGGTGTAGAATATTAATCAAATGGAGAATATATTTTGTATGGGTGGTGTTTTACAACTGTGTATACACGATTTTAAAATAGAGTTAAGTCATCTGCGTTTTAAAATATTTATAGAACCAAATTTACTTAAAAGAATAACTTTTGGCGCTAATTTCTTACGCTCAGGTGTGGTCGTCACTTATCGCATTAGATTCATAACTTACGAATTGTTGAAGAAATATATAACATAGGGCAAGGTCAAAATATAATCCTTTTAAAGAATTCGTGGAGAAAGATTAAAATAAAATGAAAATATAATTAAATAAGCTGTAATACTAAAATTGTAGTCTAGGTGCAACCCGTTAGGTTCACACAACAAAAACATCCCTATAAGGAGAATAAAATAAACAATAATTTGTTTATTACAAATATGGATACTTTTAGTTTTTGTTTTTGCGTTGGGTGGACCAATTCTGAAGCATCCGTTCTAAAAACGTTGGGTTCTATAGTGACCTTAAAACTTAAGGATGTGTCATTCACTTTGGATTCACAGAATCGGCCCAATTACATAAACAATGATGACCATTTATTAAAAACTAAATCGACATGTACCATTCTTTTAAATTTCTTGGACTCAAACAATCTTATCGATTTATTTTAATGATTATATCGTAATCAACTTAAATGCTTTGTTCATTTTACACGTATAAATTAGACACGAAATATTTATAATATAGAACTATTCTAAATTGTCAGTAGTAACCAACGTTTTCCTTCCGATACCCATTTTCTTCTTTTTCTACGCTTCCACCCACAGATGATTGACAAACAATTGATGGTCACGAATCTAAATGATGTGTATTAAATATATAAATGAATGAATATTATATTTTACTTTTAATTAATATCAATATTTTATCAATCTCATTTATGAAATACCACATAACTACTTTCATAGACCAGAATCTAGTACAAAAATACTGGTCACAACTACCTGTATACCGTTAGCAAAATAGTAAGGCTATAGCAGTTAAATTTTTCGCAGTAAAACTTGATTTTTAACATACAAAAATTGTTATAATTTTAAATAATGTTTTTCAAATAAAATGTGAATGATATTGATTTAAAACTAAGCTGATTTGAAAACTAGATACCGGACTCTATTTAATATTATGTATCAAATTTTTAGTGGCACTATTTCAAGTACAAATTGTAGCGAAATATGATGATATTGTATTCTGTTTGATATTTTATGCTGTGTAAAATAATGTGTGACGTGAATTCAACCATATATACGATTTGGACCAAACAAAACCAAATGTTTATATGTCGATTATTATTATTTTGTTTGTGTGGTCTACCCAAAAATTGGATCATTACACAGTGGATATTAAAACAAATTCTGGTCTAAATACCAAGACAATCTAGATGTTCATGTGTTCTAAATAATTAGAATGTTTCTATTTAAATTTGATGTAGAAAAACTAAACATATGTTAGAACAGTCGTTCTAATTATGCGTTAGCACTTAACACTTATACCTTATAATTAACACTTATACCAAAATTTTCTTATATCAGGAAATATTTTCTAGCGTTTCAAACTTTAGACTAAAATTAATATACTCTAACATATTATTTATGTCGAATATCAAAAATTGGGTGAGTATTTTTAAGATATACTATGAAATGGCTACTCAAAACCGACCTCCGAATTGGATTTTGAGCCATATTAAAGAAATTACTCCTCCAGTCGTTAAATGTCGATAATGACTTCTAAATTTGTATCGAAATCGAAATGGTTATATGACTTTCTGAGAATTTATTTTTAAAATTTATTTCTTCTTGTTTATATTTGTTGGAGAGGTTTCGGAATTTTTCAGAACCAAACTGTTTTGTAAATTATCATATAAAATTATAATGATAATAATAATAATAATAATTTTGTTATATTAAAGTGAAATAAAATATTAAATACATGTAACATTGTAACATTGTAACATTGGTCCACTCACTGTAACATGTATCGTTCACTAAACATTTAAATAGCGATGGCATTGGCGTTAACATTTCATGTATCGTTAACCTAATTTAAAAGTATTATTTTATACAGATAATAATAGTTGTACAGAGTGTTCACTGGGAGGAGAGCTGTTTGTCAATAATTTTGAGTAGGTAATTATTACTGGCTTAAAATAGTAAGAGTTGCTCTCTGACATGCATATGAGACTATTCCCCATCACCCGGTAAGTATTAAGAACCCGGTTGGTTTCGTTTGTTAATTAAAGTGCCACTTAAATGAAAATTTCAAATCTTATTGAATTTTGATTTATGTATTTTTAAAGTAATATTTAATTTTTCAACAAAACTGGCGATTTCTTCACTAATAGTTTTATATGTCAAAGTTTGTGTATTAAAATTTGATTCAACAATTTCTAAACATTCTGTACCAATATTATTTTATTAATAATAAATTAATTATATTGATAATTTATATTAAAATAATTATTGTAATTATTATTGATAGATAAATTATATTATTTATTATTCAAATTTCATTATATGCCATTATGCAAAATGTCAATTGTCAAAGTTTTTCTTGGTTTTGAGTGTATAATTAACACCATTTGTGTCAATACAAAAAAACAAAATGTGACAGTTTTATAGAAATAATTAGCGATGCGAAGCATGATCCAAGAGTCCACATTAAATGTTTAATTTTTACCAAATTTTTAGGAAGCATTTTGTAAATTGGGAATTACTTTTTAAAAGCAATGTGTAAGGAAAAAAATTCTTTGTAATATCCCATTAGAAACTTCTGGTAATATTTTTTAATCCGAAATTTTGATATATCTTTACGTTTCAAGGTCTTTAGAATCCAAATGCTCCTTTTTTACCTGTGTGTAAGTTTGTGTGTTCTGTTTCCTTTTTTCGATTATCTCGATAACAAATAAAAGGAGTCTCTGTGGAACCACTATCATAAGACGTCGTTTTATGTAACTTAAAACTGGCTGACGTTTCAGCGAAATTGTTCCAGCCGTTAGTATACAGGAAACTCTATCGCGTTAAAATAACATACTACACATCTTAAGCTACCATCACAAATAATTAATCAAATAAATTTTCTAAAAAAAAAATTAAATGATACAATCAATTAAATAGATTACCAAGATTTCTAGAGGAATTATTTTTATTCCCACAGGACAATTATTATTAGAAAAAAATATATCACAGAAAGAACGATAATAATACGTCGAAAAAAAACCACTTTATTTATGTAATAAATAATATACTTGTTAAAAATATATTTGGTGTATGGAACATACCCGTTGAAAAATCAACTCTCCTTCTAGTGGTTCCAACAATCTTTATTCATTCTTTTTTTAAACAATACATAATTGTACAGACTAAGTCAATAAATAGGATGAGGCATACGAAAGGAAGGAGAAGGTATGCAGCCATGGCTTACTTTATAAGGAACTATCCCAGTATTAACTTTGTGCAAACTAAATAGACAATCATAGAAAACCATCGGTAAGGATAGCCAGAACCCGATAGGTGATGATAATCAAGTGCCTTCCGAATATCACTGAGACAGTGATTCGGTTCAGGATGTGGAATACACTTAATACTTAGATGAAGTACATATAAATAAAAGCTGTAAAATTACAGCAGTCACACTTCAGTTAGGTTTCCCAGTTGAATCGATACAAGATCAAAACCCATAAAAAGATAGGAAGGAAGGAGTAGACTATTTGCCTGTTTGTTGGTTTCGCTATAAGCCAAAAAATGAAAAGATTGTTGGGGTATTACAAACGAGGTTCAAATTTTTCTTAAGTAGTAGTACTGTCAAGATAATTCCACAAAATATAATATAGATGAAATGATACTCGGTATTATGCGCAGCTTAAAACAAAGATATCATAAACCGGAACTAGAGAGATATGAAGATGAGATAGATAGATATAATAAACATATATACACACCGATTCCCACATAGATAGAAACACTTCCTTCATACATACATGCTAGACTAGATAACTAATTATTGAGGTTTATGTTTTTTATTGCATTCGTGTGGAATTTAATTAGTGTATCATCAGCAAAAATATAAGTTTCGACAATTCGGGATGTGAAAATGTTTGGGGGGAGGGAGTTGTTGTATGTCTCACTTACGTATTACTTACTGGTTTGTTTGTACGAATGTGGTTTTATTTGGAGGTCCGTAGCAGACATTGATTTAAAAAAATCTGAATCACCAGCTTGTGAGACTGAAGAAGATCATCGTAATATAACAAGTCTATTTCTTTCGACAAGAGTAGAAAGGTTGAATTCTGTTCAAGTATTTTTATAGTATAATATGTTAGTTTGATTCCTAACTATGACTAAATCAAAAAGGTCCCACTTTTCGCGAAGCGTTTCTCAAGGGCTGGGTCTAAATTATCCCCTTTTTCAGCTATTTGCAGTTTTTATATTTTGTTGGAAATGAAGTTTTGCTGAGGCTTACGGTTTTGATAAATTTGTTGAATTTAAGGAGTATTAAAATGTACTGAAATTTTTTTTTCTTCACTAATTTTCTGATGGCAATCCTCCTCGAGGCTACCCTTTGTTCATACTTAACAGTTCATATTTCTTGTATATTATTTGTACATACGTATTATTATTATTATTATTATTATAATTATTGCTTGCTTACTTTATTGTTCATACACCACCAGGAAAATGGGAGGTGAGGATTTCCCATAGCACCAAATAAGGGAGATTGATTTACACCACAGTATATTTATATATATTTATACAAGATTAATAAAAATATTATTATAGTATGTGTGAAATATTATTAATGACTTACCAGATTGTCCGCTCATGAATTGTCCAATAGGGGTACGGGACTAGTTGTAATTTTGATATATTTCATATGCCAAACTACAAATTAATACAAGAACCAAAATGGATGCGTGTACGTTATGTACGCGCGTCATAAGTTATAGTTCTTTGGCATCATTAAAAAACAATTTTTAATTGCATACAAATAATTGATAACAATAAAATAATAAAATGATCAGAGAAGGATAATTAATATAGTCATAAAAGCTCAGTTGAAAAATTTAATAAATAAATATATATTTACTTACATTTAAGTGTTACATAAATCATAACAACAGCTTCAACCTGTCAATTTTGTGTGACGGTGATGCTCGCGCAACATAAAATCTAAAGAAGTATAACTTCAAAAATCTCTTATAGAAGTCGGCAATGAGTATCGGGCAACTGAAGTTTTATTTCACTTATCGAAGCCTTTATTTTTTCGAGATCTTCGAGAACGCCAATCGGAAGTAACATGCATGTGGCACAAATTCATCCGTTTAATATATAGATGACCTCGTTATCTATCTATCGTAGTATTTAAACAAAAAGTTGTGTTAATTATTTACCTTTTTATTGGCTTTAACAGTTCAAAATTAAATTTCTTAGCTAGATATGAATAATATTTTGTTGATAAAAGTAGTTTTGTTATTGAAGAGATAGAGATTATTAATAACTTTGAGTCCTTTTGATTATTATTACTTCACACATACATAAAATCAACATATATATGTACAATAAAATTGAGGATGTACGCAATTTAATATAAAGGATATTGAAATGTGGTTTATGAACTTGTGAATATTTATAATTAAATATTAATACGTGGGATTTATTCTTTCAAGGATAATATTCTATTTCAAGGATAACAGAAGTACTTTTTTTATAAATTCTTTTTTATTTTCATATTACATATGTTTATCAAATGGATTTTATTTAATTTTGTTTTAAATTAAAAACCATAGCTTAAAAATGACAAAAATATTTATTTATTTTGAGTATTATTAAAAAGAAATCTAGAATTTTTCGAATAAATTTTTTGCCCCATTTTCTTACATCATTTTGTATTTTATAAATATGTATTTTGACTATAAAGCAGTCATCATCATTATGAATTAACTAGTTGTAAGGATTCTCGGAGCAGATGTTACTCGTTGTTAATTTGGTGACTTGATTTTTATTTTTTATTTTGAAATACTTTGATAAAATAAATTAAGCCTAATAATTTTGTTTATTTTGAATTACGTGTTTGCAATTCACTTGCTTATTATTTTAATTAGTTTGACACATTAATCAAAATGTAAAAAAAGAAATTTTCACTAACCTGTAAATTATGAATGTAATGACGGATAATTTATATTATAAAATGTACAAAAGAAAATTCGGTTATGAAAATATGTTTGAAAACAAACAATACTGTAGGTACAAGTTTAAATTACTAAGCATGAAAAGTATTTATTGTAAGACATATTCATTTCCCTTCAAATAAAATATAATCCCAATGTGCATTGTTTTATTCTATGTATATATGTTTTATAAAATAAATATCCTTAATCATTTCTATGGTTTTCCTTTTAGTCCTTTTCACATTCAAGCAAGCAGCAGGCATAGCAAGTACATCATCTCACATCATGTCGACATTAATTAACATTCTGTGATCAAAATTATTATTTTCATCTCGAAAATGAAATTAAAATATTATGATCAGAAATATTATTTTTATATGAACATTTTTTGGTCAAACGATTCAAAATTTGGAAAAATTAACGCATGTTATTCATAAAAGTATTATATTACGCGTATAATTTTTATTTGCAATGGTCAAAAACCAACGCTACCTGAGTAGGTGTTCGAGAAACATGTATCTGTAAGGAAAGATAAAAAATGCGTTTTAATTTTTCTAAAATAAAACTGTTAGATGTTCAGGAAAATGAGAAGAAAATGAGTTGTAAATGTTCTTCAATTTTTCGAATCCAAATCGACACTTTTAAAAATGCCCAATAACTCTCATAAATTTTTCTTGTATGAGACCCAATGAGTTCTGAGAATTGTTTTTTGTGATTGGATTTTATTAACTTCAAAAAGCGGTATATTTAAAACGGCACAAAAAAAAACCCGGGAGCGTCAACCAAGAAATCAAAATGTTTAAATATGCTCTCAGTAGCATACATAGCTCAGGAAGCCTAACCTTCTATAAACAGTGTACTTGGATTCTGATTTAGGATCTTGCAGTTGCAACAAAAGTAATCCATACAGCTGCGATTGACGCTTGAAGTAGGTGCTATGCGGCTTTTAAAAGGTATATTCACACATATCAGTCACGTCATAGTTCAGTCATTCCGTCTCTATCAGAAATAATATTCTTCTATGGACTCGAATGGCGGGTATCTACAATATGACGGTCAAGTTCAGTGTCCATGATTCAGTGCGGCTTCAGTCACAGTCCTGTCATTTTGAAATTCATCGCAACCAAATTTTTAGCATGGGTATTTGACTTAGACTGATAACATAGGTATTGAACTTTGACTGATAGGCTGGTCATTTGTGACTGAGGCTGGCTGGTGACAGACTGGTATTTGTGAATAGATCTTGAAACTGATATAATTAGAGTTCCAAATGCGTTTTTTTTTAAAAATTAAAGTATGTATTATTTGTAAGCAAACTCGCTGTGAAGAGCATAGCCGCCAAAGCTCTTAGCCATCACAATTCCTTTTGATACATACTCCAACCCCCATATACCGAAGCTCTCTCCCAGTAATTAAAACAAAACACTAAGCTATATACATAATGTGTGTGTGTATATGTAAGTAATCACTTTATACAATTTATCAGATTTAACCTCAAAAAACATGTGCTAACTTGTTTTTTGGTAAAATAAATCAATGCCAACATAAATTAATTTCAATTTTAAACCATTACTTATATTTGGGAAATATAAATAATATACGTTTTGTATAATATGTTTTACCAGCAGCTAAAAAGCTTTTGTGCAACACTTTATATATTGTACAACGATTTTGTACAAGACAAGTAAAGTGAGAAATTTTTTGTTCTATATTAAAATAATATGATGTTTAAAATTCATCATCCATCACATAAAATGTTTGGTTTTGTAATAATAAGACAGTCATTTTGTAAACATGTCGTGATTGAATTTCTTGTAATTAAAGCTTTGATAGACATTAAAAACTAATTTACATTACTACTAAAGCTATGACTACACTTTTTTCGACCAATTCGACTTTGCTAGGAAATTGACCAGGTACTTTTCGAGCAATAATCGGATTAGATCAATCCAGTCTGATCGAAATTGAATACTGAACACTAGTTTAAATGTTATTAATTAGAGTCGAATCAATTGATACTTTTGATTAAATGAAGTAAAAAGGTAATTATGAATATTAAAATAAAAAATGTTTTACTTTTCATGTCCAGGATATTCGCTCATAGACGTAGAATAAATAATATAAACCTGCCAAAAAGTATATAAAATCTTTCATAAAAATATAAATTTTTTTATCTGTATTTTTGAATGTATTCAAAAAAATTTCACCTGGTGCTTGGCACATCATCATAATCATAACAATACAAAAGCTCATACAAAAGAACTTTTTTTTTGTATTGAAGAGCATTCTACCTCTATGAAATAAATATAAAACTCAGAGGTTGTTACGATATTCATACAGTATGAGGAAGTACTGTGTCCATTGGCGACTCTAATTTTTATTACCATAATTTTACTTAAAATATGGAGTACAAAAATTAACAAAGTACAAAGTACAGGATTTTTTCGTTTATTGTCTTCTGCATTTCATTATAAGCAGTGGAATCGTAATTTTCGATAACTCCGAGTTTTCTGATCGAATAAGATGTATCAGAAGATGTTGAACTTGTCTAGTGGAAAAATTATTTCCTATACCTATGGATCGAAGTCATGTGATCAACTTCATTATGAATATGGAAGTTGTATGGCGTTTGTTTGATATTATTTTTAATATAAAAAAAAAAACAGATAAACCTCCAACTAAAGCCATTTGTACACTCCCTAAAATTCTAAATATTTCGATGAATATAAAATGTTGGAAGATTTTTAAAAGTAACCAAGAAATCAGAGATCTCGACAACCTTTGAAATTCATTCCAAATTCAGAGTATGAAAGTGGAAGAAAAATTTTAAGAAAATCTTAATAAAAATTATCGAATTAGGTAAATATTTTGATTTGAAGGAAATCAAATAATTGCCGCAGATATTAGGTTCCAATTAACAAGGTCCATGTTTCGATGAAAACACTTGTTGTCTAAGAATGGAATTTTGTTGTTGGCAAAGAACACTTACCAAATACGGGGAGGACAAATGTACTTGATTTGTTACACCGTAGCAACACGTACTGAGCTCTGACAATATTCTGGATTCTAAGGATACACGTATATTTCCTATAGCTTGATACACCCGGCATTATACAGGTTTTTCCAACATTTTTTTTTTTTTTTTTTTTTTTTGATATGATTGTGGAAACATAATATTTCAACAATATTATTGGTCAACCACAAACATATTATTATTATTATTATACATGCATATCATATTTTATGCATACGTATGATGATTTTAATCTTCTACATAGTTGTTGTAGTTCACCCACATCATTCTATCTATACAATATAATATATATATAAATAAATATACAATGCATATACATTCATTTTCATTTATAATGCATAACATACAAAATAATAAATAAATATATTGAACCAGTCACTCACAGAACAACATTGTATTGAACATCAGAATAAAAAAGTGTAATATTTACTACAGTTATTTTAATATAGTTTATCCAGAAAAACTTTAGTAATACAAAATTATCATGTGTGAAATTTCAGGATAAGGAGACAACTACAGAATATCAAGAGAAGGATAATTGTACTGTTATTTTTCTGAAGATATTGATACCAAGCTTAAAAATTGTATGCACTTTATTTAAATTTAAATTACATAAATATTGCATTCATCCAGTCTTGATAAATATTTTTAACACTCATAAATTTCGATTTGTTACCTCAATTTCCTGGAATTTCAATATAAATATATATTCGACTACAAAATAGTCATCATTAGTATGAATAAGCTATTCGTAATGCTTCTCCGAGGAGATGTTCTTCGCTGCAATTTTGGTGACGGTTTGCTCAAAAAACCGAGAGCTCCGAGCCGAAAAACCCAAGAGTTCTCTGAAAATATTCATAACAATACCAGTGTAAAACAAACCAATGGTTGATGTTGTTTTATGATACCTTTAAAAATATTTGTGTATACTGGCACACATACTCATCTGAACCCTGTAATAAACACTGTATAATGCGTTCTATCTTATTCTATCGCATGATGATTCCTATAGATATTTCTATCACATTCTCTCGTACGTTATAATAAATCGAAATGAAGTGTAAAATATTTTTCGCTAGAATCTCTAAATAAGGGAGAATCTCTCTTACCAAAAATTTATAATAACAACCATTACAAAAGACGTGACTGTAGTATGCAAGTGGTATGAGTTTTTATTTATGATTATTCATAGAATTCACTGACAAGTGATCAGCTCCGTTCTAAATACAAAACGGTTAACATAACATCATGTTTTTGATGACCCTATGGTACATAAAAATGTTTACACATGTGGAAAATATTGAACGTTAACTTATTGATGCAAAAAAGACAAAAGAGAATATTAGTTTAAAAAAATGGGCAACGAAAGTAACTGGTAGCACTATGTATGAGTGTTACAAATCACGCATCGTAATACCTGAGGAAAACTGTACGCCTTAACATCAAAATCACAATCGGTTTGTTATTTAATATTGTCCAACGTACTTCAAACGAGAGGATATATAGCTAGACAATAACTTGTGAGTTCCAACTTAAATTAAATTCCGACAGCGTGTTCGTAATTAATCCCTTTTGATATGAAAAGAAGCTTTCACATCAATTGGTGATGTTATTGATTGAATCCTAATTTTAACTAATAGAGCGGAGAGATACATGACGAGATACAGCGTTGCGTTTCCTATTTATGTTTAAACGGAACAATCAATTTAGTCAATTGATTAGGCTGAGTAACTCGAGTAAACCAGACGCATGGAAAGAATACATCAAGCAGATTAAACAATAATATGAAATTTCTCTTTGTGTTTAAAATAGCCTCTCCACACATAATACATTAACCTTCAATCCAGTTTTGTTCAGAAATTAACAAAAATAAGAAAAAACCATGAACGTTCTTTAGGAAATGTGAAATTAATTCGTTCCACAAGCTTAGAATCATATTGCAGTATCCAAATATAACAAACAAGTGAGCTTTATATAAAAGTACTATCTTTCTATGTATATATATATATATATATATATATATATATATATATATATATATATATATATATATATATATATATATATATATATATATATATATATATATATATATATATATATATATAGGTCAAATTGAAGCGCTATACTACAATAACATGTAGCTCATATCGCTAGAGCTAGGTGGTAGCTTGTTGTAGTAGTTTTATCTACAACCATATCTGCGTAACACATAAGCAAGTCATACCAAACAAGCTAACACACACTCACTCACTCACTCACTATTCAACAGTTTATTTATGATTATTTATATCATTGCTACGATTTACTACGTTCATATAATATTCATCCATGAATCTTTCACTCTCATAATGCGATCATTAAGGTTCTACACACACGGAGCTGCGATAAATACTGATTCGTCTAATTGGTTAAATCAATAAAAATATTGTCTTGCCTTAAGAATTGGTTTAGAAAACACACGACTAGCCATTTTTGGTAGTCTGTTTGGTAGTATGGCTTTAATGGTCATGATCATGGACACCTTGGTCGACCTCCCACAGATACACGATCAGAGCAACCTGAGAGGGTTACTTAAAAACTGGTCAATGTAAAGAAAAGGTCTTATTTGAACTGAAAATAAAATGTGTATGGTATATAATTTGATTATGCGATTGAGTAAAACGTTTAAAATTGAATAGCTAGAGATACAATTTGAAATTTGTCCGAAATATTGACTACCAGGTCGAATCGAAAAAACGGATGTTCTTTTTGAAATCTACAGGTCAAATCAGAGACCAAAATCTGTTGAAATTTTTAACAGAAAAAATTATGAGAAAAAAATTATGTTTACAAGTATAGTTTAACCAGCAGATTTTAAAAATAACATTCGTTGAATGACTGGACCTGTAGTTCGTAAGGTATTGCCTAAAAATCCGATCCAAAAGTCAATATTTCGGCCAATGTCCAAGAAATATTTCGAAAATTAGCCCTTCGATAGTAAAATATGTGTTTACGTTCGAACTTTTTGGCGATTTCCATGGTTTTTTACATATATATCGAGTAGACGCCTACCTCGCCCACGCTTGGGCAAATTTAAATCCAATCTAAACAGTTTTCAATTAAAAAAACAATACTTAAAATGAATTTGTCAATCCTAGTCCAGTGTTCGTACGTCCATAAAATGCTATAACGTCCATCAACTCTCAATGAATATAAAACCAACAAAATACTAACGCAAAAAAAAAAAAAACAAAAAACAAAACCAGCAACAACAAAAAACTCGCTAGCAAAAAGCAACGTTTCTCCCTCCAACGCTTTAAACACTCAGTTTATTTATGGTTAAAATGAACATTATTTGCAATAGTCATTATTTTGTGGTTTTTTATTTTTACTTTGTATTGTAAAACTTTTTTAATTTTTTTTTTTCACTTCCGATTTGAATTCAGAGTTTGATTATTGTTTCGATACTAAAATTTTCTTATACCATAAACACTGTGTATTTTATTTCGATATTTAAAGTCAAATATCGTCTTTAAGTGTTCGATAACCTGTGCTGAACTTCATTCTATTTGACTTCAAATGTTCTATGTTTCAAATTCATCGTATTTCAATTTTATCTAACAACTGTAAATGTTCAACGGACCTCCTTAAAAAAGCCGGCAGTATACTGTAGAATTCAATTTAAAAGACGGATTACAAAATTTGATAAGTTTTGACTATTTTGGATTATTAGAATTGCGGAAAGAAAAAATACTGTTTTACATCTCCATAAATTTCCAGAACATTAAATTTGATTGTACTTAATAAACAATGTATTATATTATATTGGAAGTACTGTACATTTTTTTTGCTGTTGTATAAATTCAACATTTTTGTACATTTTCTTTTTTTTGTATTTCCTTGTAAGCAGGCATCAAAATAAAAAGGTACAAAATAAATTTTTAAATACAACCAAACATATCAACAAACAATGTTCATATCAATTGTCAATTTTATATACTTTTTTTTTTTTTTATTCAGCAAACCAATATTTATGCTCGTAAATCAAATGTGTTCTTTTATTTTTAATATGGGATATATGAGCGGTATAGTAGGTTTAAAAGAAGATTCATTTATTGGTTTTTCAATGTATGTTTGAATATAAAAATAAAAATTTGTTTTGTTTTTGCATTCATTAAAATTTTAGGATCGAATGAATAATAATGAAAAACACATGATACGTTATTTGTTTTAAATATGATACATATTTTTTTGTTTTTACAACATGAATCAAGATATTGTTAGGAGAAAGGAATACTCAGGGGAGCGAATATCGATCTGAATTCTTGTATCGTTTACGCTCGAAAATGCAATAGAAATTACAGCTAGTTTCTCTTTTTATAGTTGTCTTGGAGGAGCAGACATATGGAATCAAAAAAGGGACACCTATTATAATGATAATATATAATGCAATATACAAATGCTATTTGTAATATCCAATCTTCAAGAACAAACGTAAGACTTTTTAAAATAAATTTTCCCGAAAAAGACTTTTGAAATATAGAAACAATTCTATTCAGTTTTTCATAGTGTTTTTTCGGGAAAAACTATCTGTTAAAGCCTCCACACTTTTCATTATAGATTCAATATTGCATTAGAAAATGACTTTAATATTGCATTAGAGATTGTCTTTATTATAGGTGTCTGTTGTTTTGTTCATAGACCGCTTAAAATGGCTATAGATTAGAAAAAATCGATCATATTCGGTCGTGATAAGAATCATTCAAATTTTGTGTAAAATTAACACAACTTCAGTATTTTAAAAATGCCCCACACAAAATTAATATTGATAATCTACGCACAAAAATATGTTTGAACACAAAATCAGTGTTAACTCATTTATTTTTTCAATTTTAATACATAGGTTTTGGTAATTAATTTAAAATAATTAAATTTAGTGCTGCTTATTAGGATAAATATACTACAATTATTTGAATTTAAGTCAATACAACAGTCTTAAACTTCAATAGAAGCATATATTTTTCATGTAATAAACTAATTTTGTGAAAAAATGAGGTGAGGTAAGAGTTATATATATAATTGTAAGAAAATCAAGAAAATCGACAACATTACCTTTTACAGTGGAAGCAAAAATTGAAAGGATTTTTTGGTTACACTGTTTTGGTTATTCGACGTATAATAAGTACCTATATAATATTGTTAATAATATTAAGAGTTAAGTTTCAATCTCGATTTTATTTAATGATTATCTATCTCACATGTTTGATTGAAAATGAGAAACAATAGACGACAATACATTCTACAACAATAGGATATTGTTGTGGTTCCTATAATAGTATCTATATATATAAACTATTGTTGGATACTGTATTGTGCATTTATAGGTGAGTGGATTAGTTTATATCTATCCATCTGTTCATGTATCTCTATATGTTGCCCAGGTTGTACAGGGGTTTTGGCCAGTCTTTTTAAAAAATAAGTCAACAATTTTATAAAATTGGCGGATCACCCACCGTCACACAAAATTCACAGGTTGAATGGAACTTCAAATGGTACAGTGAGTTTATTAGGAACTCATTTCTAATTTATTTAAGCATATTGAAAAATCATATTCTCCTGATACAAATAGTAATTCAAATAGTTATTTTTTCACTCTCATAGATGATGACATAACTTTTTTTGGTCCGTTTCCGATTTATTTGATTTTCTGTATTTATTATTTATTTATTTTTGAAGAAAATTTATACTTAAAAAAAAGATGAGAGTGAAATTTTAAGATGCATGCGCATCACCCGTAAACCCGCTCATTAAGTATCATATTTTAGTTATTATAAGCCACTGATAACTGCAGTTCCGATTCAATCATACAGGAAGATACTATGGAAGTAAATAAACATAATTTAAAATAAATTTCGCATAATAAGAGAATTAATCTTACACGTAATGTAAGATAATATATATATTTATTTATTGAGTTTTTCAAATTTAAACTGAGCTTTATTGGCCGTGTTAACAACTATCCTTCTCCAGTTCCTTGAATATTTTATTTTAATTAATTATTTGCATGCAATTAAAAATTGTTATTTAATGATGACAAAGAAGTATAACTTGTGACGCACCGTTCATAAGTACACGCACCCATTTTTTGTCATTAGCTTAGCAAAAAAAATTTTCATAACTGATGATTTGTTAAAAATCCAACTTCTAATGTTTCATTAGATTCTATAGAAAAAAATGCATTTGACTCCTAAGCTCTTCTTTAAATATAACGAATTGTCTTTTAAATTATTGGGATATAAAATAGATTTCGTGATAGAGGATAAGAAAACATGAATACATTCCATAATTTTCAGGATACAATAACAATAGCTACATTACCCACTAAAAATTTCCCAAAAAACCTTAGATAGTTTTCTAAATTTAGATAGAAGCTAATTAAATGCATTTTATTAGAACAATAATAATAAAGTCCATAGAAACAGTATTTATAATATAATCTTAATAAACAATAGCCATCATTTAAATATGTGTATATTACATAGAAAGTTTAGAATTCTATATGCAAGCATTAGAAAGTTCTATTTATTTATGTAAAAGTTTTCTAATTAAAATAGATTTTAGAATTTGCTGCTATTCATCTTCAAAAAAGGAATGTGCATCAACAAATAATAAAACTGATAACTAATAACAATATTGTTATTATGTACGATGATCAAACAATATATTAACCAAAACAGATTCCATCCGATATCAGTGTCAGATTATAGGTAAGTCTTTAGAGTCAAGATTTAGGTAAAAGAATTCAAAACGATTATTTGAGAACTAGAAAGATCTTACGAAATCTTTTTTTTTTTGGATATATAATAGCCGGTAAAATGCTTTTAATTATAATAATTGTCTGTATTAGATTATCAATTTTTGTATTATTTATAATTATTACCATTATTTAAATGTACTAGATTCGTATACAGTTACAAAAGTTTTTTGTTTGTAGGAAATTTTATAATCAAACGTTTTTACCCAACCGATGCAAGGAATTCTTACATCATAGAAAAATTATGAAAAATCTGAAAATTATCTTGTCATAACTGTCTTAAAACAAACAACACCCATATCAATATCAATCATTGCATCATCCATCTTATTATTAAAGAAAATTTTTAAAATAAACGCTGTTGTTTTTTTTTTTGAAGATTATTATGAAATAAATGAAAATTGAAACTTTATAAAATAATAAAACTATATTGGAGAAGAAAACTAAGTTTTTGTTATGTATGCTTGTGTGTTGCTTGCTGGCTGCTGCTTGTGAAACATGAAAAGCTTTGAAAAAGCTTTGGTGTTTTTCTTCGTCGAAGAAAATAATAAATTTTGTTTTCTATTCTCTAACTTCAACACACACACAAGGAATACGAACTTACGGTGTGTAATATCTACCCTAATTTATCATAAAAGAATGGTATATTGAGAAAAGAAAAATTGGATGGAAATTAAACTTGGATAAAAGTTTTTATAACATCAGGTTTATTTTATAAGTAACGAGTTAATCTTTTGAGTGTTACTTTATTTGAATTGAAGAATGCGATTTTACTTGTAATAAGATCAATTTTAATAGGATATGTGCATGATTACTGAAAATATTTATATTCATCATAAAATTTTGTTAGCGATTTTGAGGAAAAATTAATTTTAGTCAAAGCACATTGCAGTAAATGTGGGATATCTGATAACCTATTGTTGAATTGACACGACAAGATATCAAAGCGTTAGAAAATTTATTTATTTGACAGTCATTATGTTTCAGTACTTTTGAAGCTTTTAAACATATGTTTTTAAAATATTGTCGTTAAGTAGATCAGGGCAGCAGCTTTTAAAATTGATAAAGGAAATATAATTAATAACGGGAGAGCTGAGATCTGAAAGTGGTAGGGAGTGAGTTTTTAATGGTAAAACATGGTTTAACTCGATTTCCAACAAAACAACAAGTATTAAGGAAAACAACAAAAAATGGCAAAGTTTTCTGTAATAAAAAGATCTACCGCATTTAATAATAAAGTTGTAGATCTTTTTATTACCGAAAACTTTGCCATTTTTTTATCTACAACTTATTTATTAAATGCGGTAGATCTTTTTATTACCTATAGTTTTGCCATTTAACTTTTTTCCAGAGATTAGTTTTGCCGTAAATAAACCGTGATTTACGTTAAGATATCGCCCGTAAATTATTTTTCTTTCATTTTCGTTATATTCTCTTCCATTTACAAAGGATTTTATCCTATTAAAACTTTTTTTGGATTAAAAAATTATCCACTCCGGTCTAAAATGGTTTAAAAAAATGGTTTTTTTGTCGGGATACTAAATAGTTCTTATGTCATAAATGGGTAAAGTATTTTTTTCTTTTTCTCAATAATATGTTGGTAAAGAAATAAAACGTTTTTTTAGTTAATCCTCATTTCATATGAATGTTAACCTAAAAAAATTATGACATTACTCTAACTAAAGTGATGATATTATATCGAATGAATAAAATATACCCATTAATATTTACACCACTAGCTAGCCATGGCTCTAATAAGGGATCGGCCATGTTTATTTAAAATTTAATATGGCTCACTTGTTTCTGTCAGAATATTATTCAAATGAAAAGTGTGTTCAATTCAAACTATTTGACCGCATTATTTATGGCATGTACCAAAATAAGATGGCACAATTCAAAATTGCATACTTAATTTTCAGTTTTAATCATTATTTTAAAATTAAATTTACTACTTATTAAGTTAATTCTGTAATGGAACGAGTGGTTTACTCAGATAGTTAAAGACAATTAGCCTTGTATGGCATCTGGTTACTTTTTAATTTACTGCCAAATTAACGTTTTGTCATAGCGAAAATGGTGATGTCAAACACTGCAATCTAAAAATATTGGTATTTATTTTGGCGCAAAGGATATTGCTATTCTTTTTTTGGGTTTTTGTTGTTCGAATATAATCATTGATGATGGGTCATAGATGTTATTATTTATTCGAGAAGTTAGGATTCTTACGAATTACTACCATCCCAATTAGTATTTATATCTCGTGGGGTAAAAAGATACTGCCAGCTACCTGGCAGAATGATCGTGAAGATGCTATTTTGAGATGTCTAGTCTGAGCATGTAATAAAATAAAGGCAGTTCTATTAAGAGGGAGGAAATATATAAATACAGGAAAGAAAATGGAAAAGCTTAAGGATGCTAGTAAATTAAGGAACTGATTTAGCCGAATAACTTTTTTGCCACAATTTCCTAGATCAAAATATTTTGTATGTCAACTACAAAGCAATCAAATTAGCAACGAGTAACATATCCTCAGAGAATCATTACGACTTGCGAATTCATACTAATGATGACTATTTTGTAGTCGAAATTCGTATTTATAAAATACGAAAATTATTATTTGAGTTATTTATGCCTGAAATTTGAAAGTAGTGCAATATATGTTGTATTACGTATTATCTTTATTATTGATGTCTCGAATTGTGGGTTAACAGAATTAAGACGAACAAATGGTTACTCTTCTTGTTTGCAGACATTGTACATGTTGGATATGAATACTAAAGTGACACCATGAACATTATAGTAATACGTACGTAACATACACCAAAATTCACTAAATACACCAAAAACAGATTATTTATACTTCTGATTTATTTCATTGGTTTGACCTTTTTCCACAAACAATGGTGGCAACCGGATAAAATTCTCAATGGTCATCATACCAAATAATACTTACTAAACGACACAGACCATACCAGACCAATGTAGACCAAAGCAAGCAGCTTCTATGTTCGCCGTCCATATCTCATTATTATCATAACTGCTATGATTATTATAGCAGTGTGTCCTTATTATTATTATATGTGTTGTAATCTCATGTGTTTTTACTAACTATTCAAGAGTTGTGTGTTGGAACATTTATTGTGCCTCTTTAATCATTTAAAAAAAAGATTATTATACGGAATGTCTGACGGAAAAACTATTTTATTCATCATGAAAATTAAAATTGGAAATTAAACTTTACTTGAGTGTGTCTACAAGAAGAATGTGGATTTTTTGAAATCGCTGATTATGAATCAAAAATTTGAATAAAATATCTATATTTTGAGATAATATTCATTTTATCGTGGACAGTTTTGGAACTTGTATGGCAGTTCCATTATCTATTTGAAAATCCTAAAAACACTTCAAAACGAAAACTTTGAAGTTCAGGTAATTTTACTTGAAG
Source organism: Chrysopa pallens (assembly GCA_020423425.1). Lineage (NCBI taxonomy): Eukaryota > Metazoa > Arthropoda > Insecta > Neuroptera > Chrysopidae > Chrysopa > Chrysopa pallens. The sequence goes on from CM035593.1 coordinate 82,305,852, forward strand.
TTATGATAATAAAATTTATTTTAAAATTTTATTGCCAGTTTTTCAGATATATCTTGAAATTAATCAAAATAATAACTCCCAGATTGTATTTTAAGTAATATTTTGAAAACTACACAACCCATCGATAAATTTATGTAGCCAAAACCGTGGCCAAAATTATAAACCATATATATTTGTCAATTTTTTTTTTTTTAATTTTTAAAGAATATTTCGAAAAATCGAAAGAATTTCCGATTTCGATAAAATTCTATTAGTAAGGGAAATTTGACTTTCAAACATATATCCAATCTGGCGGCCATAGTTCAACCGATATCTCGAAAACTAACCAGCCAATTGTAAAATAAGTGTCCTTCTTAGAACTTAAATATTCTAAATAACCTGAAAACTGGAATAGAGTATTTTTTGATGAATCTTAAAGAGTTTTATGAACATAACAAAAGCCACGGAATGTAGAAATGAATGCATTTTATTTTCGCCAATCAATTCACTAAACTTTCCATGATAAAACTTATTTAATATCACAATCGAATTGTTATGCTGTGTGTCAAAAGATGATAAATGCTTTATTAATTTAATTTCCAAAAAATATCTTATCCACGCTGCTTGTACGTCCGACTTGTGTGCTTGTAAGAAACAACGTTTAATATTTAAAACTTGTTTTTCTATCATTAAATTGCGTTAATATTTTATGCATGGCAAAAAATAAAAGTTAAACATTTATTAGGTCAATCGTGAACATGCTTTGCTCGTATTTATCCTCGAAATGTGATACTCACCATAGCTTGTTATGATTTTATGATTCTGGAACATAATAATACAATGGAGAATTCTACTATAATATATACTTTAGGGAAAATTATATGTCATTTTCATTAAAAATGTATTAAATAATTCTATTCAGTTAGTAGTTATAATTTTAACATACAACCAACACAGTTACTTGTAAGTGTTTAATTTAATGAGACATTTTACTGTTTTTTATTTTGTGACATTACATTATGTGTGATGTAATATTTTATACTCTCTCTCTGTTCTTGTGACAATTTTAATTGGTTCATTTTTATTTAGAAAACAAAGAAACGTTTTAATAATATTTCTCTGCCATAATGGTTATTTTTGTAGATTTTATAGTCAAATACAATTAAATAACCATTTATATAAATACTATGTAGTTCGAGGAAATACAGTCCTCACTTAGAAGTGACTTGTTTTCTGTAAATAGTATATATAAAACATAATTATAACCAAAAAGTATAATGATTAGGTCTATTGGATGATTGCAAGTCTAATTATTGAGACAATCACTTAAAATCCAGCTAAAAGAACGAAATCTAGAGAGTATTGAAACTAGAAACGGTATCAGTCTTCTAACTGAATTTGGGGATGCTTTGGGGGTGCCACAAATATTTTATATATTAAAAAACTATACTATTTTGTGGGTAAAAAGAATTTTGGAACGAAGTGGTTAAGAAAGCACTTACTTAGGTTACAAAACTAAATTTCTGACTCAAGAGTGACTGTTGTTGTCCAAATCCTAAAAAAATACACCAAAATAACATATCGTTCCTTGAAAAAGACAAAAAAACGTATATTTAATTTCTAGCTCAATTTGGAAGAAATTTACAGAAGGGAAAAACTCTAAAAACTTCGAAATAAGCCAGAAATTTAAAAACGTAATTACTTAGGAATTATATTTTTTAGCAACTGTTACCAGAAAACTTAAGAACAGCAACACTCACTCTTTTTCAAACAGGCAAAAAGTAATAGTTTTCAAAGCTAACACTTTATGCTAACTTTTAAATTAAATTTTTGACAGACAAAACATTCAAACTACAATATACTTTTCCATAAAACCCGAACAAAATTTTAATTAATCATGTTTCAAATCAATTACCACAAACTTTTTAAAAAAACTATTATTTTAAAACAACATAAATCTATCAATCATATTACTTATGAAAAAAAAAAAAATTCCATATATATTATTATGAAAAACTTTTATATTTTCATATTTTGAAATAACAAAAATAACTAAAAATAATAATATCAAATTTATTATTGTACTTAAAAAAAAGCTAAAAGTACTAACTAACTCTACAGTATACTGTTGAACCAGAGAGTCGAAACCAGAAGTAGAGAGAATTAAATGAACCCACCTCCTTGTGCTTACCGTAAATGAACAAAATTAATAACAATAAAAGTCTATTAAAACTTCATAAGTCAAATATTGTAAAATATACTACTTTAATTTACAGTGTGTCTCAGATTAATGAAATCATGCAGTATTATGACTACTGTAATTTTACAGCTTTTATTTAAATGTACTTCATCTAACTATCAAATATACTCCATATGTTGAACTCAATCACTTCCTCAATGATATTCGTTTAACATTTGATCATTAGTATCCGATTTCAACTATCCTTATCAACGGTTTTCTATAGTTTTGGTTTGCACAAAGTAAGTACTGGGATAGTTCCATATAAAGTCAGCCATAGTTGCATATCTTCCCCTTCCCTTCATATGCTCCCATCCAATTTTTTACTTATTCTGTACAATTATGTATTGTTTAATAAAAAATAATGAATAATGAATTGAATTGAATATTGAATTCAATTAACCCCCGACAAATGTGGGGTTCTTTAGATCATTTCATTTAATTTTTATTCACTCTCCGTACAAGAAACTCTTTGTTTCATTGAGTATTTCCCATAAAACTATTTATTAAGTTAATTTTTAATTATCTTCTGTCTCACTACGACCAAAAGGACAGCCATAAATTTGATAAAATAATAATTTTGAACACTTTTTACGCACCACTTGTCTACATAGTGTGTTCGTTCGGTACAAAAGCTGATATTGTTTTTATTTTAATAAATTCAATTACACTCAATATCCGATACAATAAAGAACCATTCACATTCGAAGCGTTCATAGCTAGCACTAGCCTAGCGTACATTCGTGTTCATGCTATAATATGTTTACGTTCTTCATTTAAACTTTCTATATAGGTTCTATAGCTCGTGATGTCAGATAAATAGTCTCTGTTTATTGATGCTATTAGACGAGTCAATCGATACTCCTAATTTTTTTGTATACTTTGTATCTATCATTAGTTCGTAGAAAAATTAATGTAAAAAATTAATAAATAAAAACAAAACAATAAAGAAAAACATGTGTCAACTGGACGATAGAACTACGTGGCATTATGCGTAAAGCCTTAATCTAGACCATTTTGTTTGTGTAGTCTTTTTATACTATCGCTATTGTATCAAACATTTCCACCTTAGTGTTTAGATGCCCTTCGTATGCTCTATTTCATCACGCCTCATTGTTCGTAGCAGTTTTGATAGGAATTTTTGGAGAATGTCTATATTACTGTTACTTGCAGTTCTACATAGTTGAATGCCATAAGTCTACACTGGTTTAAGAACTGTTTTTAAATTAGTAATTTTTTGACTAATTATAGCTTAGAACCTTATCTCAAAAAACAGTACAATTTACTTAATTTCAGGTTTAAATTTTGTCACATTACACAAATATGTTTACGCGATGCAAGTTTTCTAACTAGGTGTATACCCTGATATTTCACTTCATTTAATTGTAGAAAACAAACCCCGTTCCTACAGATTTTCTAGGATAAATGAGGTATAAAAATTCCAAAATACTTTTCGAATGAAATACATCTATCATATGAAATTTGCGGGTCAAAATTAATCTATAACATATATTTCATCCAAAACTTTTTTCCTAAAAATTAACGACCCCCTATTTTTAATTGATGTATTAATTCATATCTTTGGATAGATAGATTGATATCACAAATTGATTCGCCTATACAGTTAGTTGGTGTGGGTGAGTATAGTTTTATAACAGTACAATATATCGTTGATGTGGTTTGGTTATTGTACTTGTATTGTACGTTCACATTACTAGTTAGTTCATACACAATGAACAACAGGACTTAATTTGATATAAAATAGAAAAATACTACAAAAAAAAAAAAAATTATTATTATTAACTGAAGTAGGTTATTTTAGTAGAGCTAGAGCTATATGATAAAAAATAAAAAAATAACTAAAATAAATATAACAAAACAATACATAAAAACTATAATACTGCATGATGCAATTCTATAATGTATTTAATTGAACTATTTATAGTGAATAAAAGATTATTATTGGAAGAGAGCGGATTGACTTCAACTGTTCGTGACAAGTTTATATTCGACGTTGATGTTCAAAATAGTTGCTTCGCTGTATAATGATTTTCTATGATAATTAAGAGGTCTAAAACATTCAAAAATAATAATTATTTTAAGATCGGTGGACTAGTTTTCGAGATATTTCATGAAATACATCCGATACATCGATATCGGATTTCTGGCGAGTTTTTGAGTGTAGTCCTCCAATCGTTAAATATATGTTATTTTTTAAATCTGAGGATCAAAATTACCCTTAAACACAAATTTCATTAAAATCGGGATTAAAAACAATAGTTAAACTATCTGAAATAAAACATTTCAACGTGATGAATAAGTAATGTCCTGTTGTAATTACAGTTCATAAAAATTATAACTAGCTTGTTTCATCGAAAATGGTTGTGGTCTTAGTGCTTAAAGGAAATGTAACCCAAACTAGTACTATTTGAAGTACATTAATTGTGCAGCATTCATTTCATCTATATAATTTTCTATTTTGTTACTGAATCCTTTTAAAAAAGATACTTCTAATATATGTAATGTTTGAGTACAATAATTATGTTATAATTGAATATTGAAGTTAAAAAATAAAATAATTCTAGGTAGCTAGGATGTATACCAGTTCTAGAAAACCAAGAGCTGCTCATCATCATCAGCATGATAATGCTGTTTGTGCTTCACAACATTGCTGGTATTATTTACCACCACCTACCCTGCATCCCCCACCATAGCTCCTTCCTACACTTATTGCTATCATTCTCTCTGATGATACAGTGTTCGTATCATGAGTTTTAAATAGATATATTATACATATACATGTTACTGGTAAAGAGACTAATGTAGGGCTTAGTATGAGATCCACATTTTTGGGTTATAAAACCATAAAATTTTTAACAAAAGGCAATTTATAGTATTAGTGAGCACAAAAATTGTCAATCCCTCAGGCATAAAAGGAGAGCTTACAACACATTCTATCCAAAAAATGAAAGCGTAAAAATAAGGTAGAATGAAATTTTGCACAAACATTCCCTGTAAGGTGGTGAAATCCATTAAAAATGACTTTTGATCCACAGAATTACAAATTATATGAATGGCTTCGGTATCGAGTCAAATGTATCTAAGGAACGGAGGTTAAACCTTATTATTTATTGACCGAACGAAGGGAGATCTATGGTACTAAAAATATATATACTAAAAATTAGTTTCAAAAACAATTTAATGACCGATTTTTATATACTGTTTTTATCATTGTTTAAATTTTGAATGAGGTCTACAGTTAACAGAACTGCCATTATTTCTTTATTATACAAATTCATGAAAATTTAAAAAAATTAGTAGTTTTTCAAATATTTTGAATATATGGAATAAATACTATTTTATACGTTAATTGGTCAGTCAGTTAATTCATGCTACAGATAATCCTATTATGTAAACCAACAGTAACATTTATGTTATATGTATGTATATGTTATTCACGTTTCATACCAACTGTTGCGTTACCAGCATAACATCATAGCTCATATCGTTATAGAAGACAAGCAAGCACACACACACAAGCTCATGCTATATGTAACAAACACTAACAACAACGTAGGCAAGCTCACAAGCTCGTACAACATAATACTATCTATGTATGTATAGAAGAGCTTTCAATGTGCTTACGAAAATGTTGTTAGTGGTTTTACATACCAACTCTACTTATAGAATAGAAACTATTTATACTGTATTATACTAACTTGTAGTATTTACCATACGGGTATGGATCTTGAGCAGCTAAAAGTGTAGAAAAACCTGGTATTTAAGATTCAAATAAAGGTCCAACACTTAACTGGTTATCGTAAAAATATTCCCAGATTTTTTTGTTAGAAGTTTGTACAAGGCTTCTTTATTACTTGATATGTTCACAAAAAATTAATAATGAAGACAAACAGATAAACCTGGAGAGGTCACATACCCGGGGTGGCATATAAATCGTGGTTTAAATACCATATTTATGCCAAATTTGAATATAAGTAATTATTTAACGATTCTTGATAATGGATAAGATGGTTTTTTAAACTTGAATTCTGAAAAAAATCACAAAATAAAATTTTCAGTTTGTTTTCATATATGCGCAAAATTAAAAACTATCTCTTTCGATGAAAATAATTGTTTATAGAAAAAGCAGGACTTGTGAACGTCAAATAATTTCATGGTAGGACAAAATTTTCTTATACAGTTAAAATAGGCTCGTTTCCTGATATTTTATTTCGCTATATTTTGCAAAAAATGTGAAACTAAATTATCATAACACAATTTCGAAAATTAAATGAAAACTGATGCCAAAAATAAGGCGACAATTATACACACATCTATTTCTTGAAGTTTTGGAGTTTTATATGTAATCCTATGGGGATGCAAGCAGATGACATCATGCTGGTATTATTTCCCTCTTTGTTTAACAAAGATTTTGGTACATTAATATCTAGCATAGGTTTTTAAATTTTTTGAATAACAATTTCAGTTCCTTGTTTGTAAAGTATTAGCGTTTCAATTGAAGTGATAAAAATTATTGTAAACTGCACTTTTGTATTTATAATATCCATATTTTTGATTACTCCATTTCTTCTAATTAATGGAGGTCTTAAAAGATAATAGTAATTGTAATCCAATTAAAGTGAATAATGTGAGCATTTTTAAATAAATTAAATTTTTAATTTATTTTTAATACATAAAATATTAATTATTATTTTTATAATGAAGTAAGCAAATTTATTAGTGCATATGATATTAGTATTTGCTATTTATTAATTAATATAAAAAGCTTCGTAGTACTTTACTCTGCTTTCTGTGAACGAATCAATATATTATTATTATTTATAATATTAGTATATTATTGCTGAATAAACATTTTTAAGCTGAATAGTAAATGTAGAATGTATAGACTACAGTACATGTTAGTAACAATTTTAGTTGGCTACGACAATTCAACAATACTGCGCTTTAAAAAAGCGAATTATATTATGAACAATTTCAGGAGGATTGTTTAACAAAAATTCTAATAAGTGCTTTGTTTCTAAAAAATTATTATCAAATGTAGCAAATTGCGTTCATCTTCATAAAATCTATTTACAAGAGAAAATATAACAGAAAGGGAGACATCAATACTGAAGGATTAGATAGTTGCCAATTATTATACCTTTTACAATTACAACGAAATTTAGTGAATAATAAGTAGGATATTATCCTGGTTTTCGATTAGAAATAAACACACAGAAAAATTACTTTGGCACAATTCCTTGCGCTTGGTGTATAACTTTTGTAAACTTTTTTTCACCTCCAATATTTCAGCCCGTTGTCTCATTTTGTTTTTGAGTTTTGAGACAGGGTCGGCGAACAGACAAATAGTAATGAATTAATTAGTTGATTTTATGATCACCTATAATAAAATTTGTTTGGTAATAAATACCGAGAAAAGAAACTTAAATATAAAGATAGGAACAAGTAGTAAAGCTTTTTATTTATACGCATGCTGTAGCCTAATGTTATGTACAATACGTAATATCCATAGAAATGAAATTTTACGCTTATCAAATTCAATATTAAAATTAATATGAAATAAACTGTAAATAATTCTTTAACAATATATCATATTAAATTATATATTTTATATTTATATATATATATATATATATATATATATATATATATATATATATATATATATATATATATATATATATATATATATATATATATATATATATATATATATATTTATATATATCGAAATAAATAAATTCATATATGAAATGAACCATTTAATAATATATTATATTTATTATAAATATTAATATAATACAATATTGTATATTACATTGTATATTTGGTAGGATCTATTTATAGAAAGGTACAAATAGTTTTGTAAACTGTAGACACCAAGAAAAACTCTATTTACAAATTAAAAATGATAAATGAAGACTTATGGTCTCCTTTTAGCGTGTCTACTTAATTTCATCAGAATCCGATAAGTTCGAATGTAACATCGAACATTGGATCAATGAAATATTTATTACTTATATAAAATTTAAAATTTGAAATGAGAAATTTCGATTTTCTTCTTCCATTTTCCTAGATAAAAATTTTATATTTTATAAATACGTATTTCGATTACAATATAAAATCAGTATGAATAAGTTAATCGTAATTATTTTCCAAGGAGGTATGACTTGTTTTTATTTTTGGAAACGCTTTACACCAAATATACCTTAGATAATTAATACTGATGCTAACTACTTTGTAAACGAATTATCTACGTATTTATCAAATACATAAAATTTTGATCAAGTTGTAGCCCAAAAAATTGAAATTTATAATAAATTTAACCACGAGGAAATAGTAAAAATATATCATTCAAAATAATTTAATACCAAATCCTTACTTTAGGTAACATCTTATTAAATTTATTATAAAAAATATATTTATAAATATATATTATATCATTTTAATAAAATGTTATCAAAATGAAACAAGCACAAAATTTTTATCCATTCCTTCTGATTCTCTATACTTCAAATGGATTTTTTTCGACATCATAAAATATTTTTTTTTTTTTATCAATTGATATTTTTTAAGGTGGTTAATAAGTGGAACATGAATATATTTTTTTTTATAAAAAATAAAAAATACAGCATGATTTAAGAATAAATATTATGTTTTAATTCCCTAAAATGTCAATATTTTTGAAAACATTAGATATATTTCCAAAATAAAAGTATTCAAAATTAAATTTGTAAAATAAACAAATAGTCTGATGAAAAGATAATAAATTTTGAAACGTCTCTTCAAATAAAAGTGTTTATAACCAAGCTACGCTCATTAAAGATGTTGGTAATTGCGCCAGTATATTAAGGAAAATCTAAGATAAAGGCAGCTCTTAAACTTTACAGCATTTCTGAATTTTCGATTTGCGTATAAATAACAGGTTGAAGGTTGCTCAGATATTTTGAGTGAAAACTTTATTTGTAATGACTCTACTGCTTATTGCTATCTATGTACCACGTATGAATTTGTAAAGAAATATCGAAATTGACTACTAGTCCATCCTGTATGTACAGTGACACAAAACGTAGTATATTCGCACATATTGTATTGAATTTAATGTTCGTAATATCTCAATTTGAGGTTATGAGAACAGCACAAATGTGTAATATGTAACACATTCTGTCACATAAAATGACATATACATTTGTGTACAATTGGATGAATGATTCTTCCATCAGGTTGACGTCTACGTTGACAACGATAGTGGTGGTGGTGGTGGTCTTTTGATGAGTTCGTAATACTTAGTGTTTATGTGTGTGCGTAGAAAAAGGAAAAGGATCACATAAAAGGTAGACCGGAAAAAGAGAAAGGTGTTAAGACGTAGAGACGGATATAGTTTTGATGTGTGATGAACGATTGAGCCATCTCATATATATATATATATATATATATATATATATATATATATATATATATATATATATATATATATATATATATATATATATATATATATATATATATATATAATGTAAATAATTTTTCATTAACAATACAAAAAATATTAATTATATTTCCAGATTTATATTAGATTTAAAAAAACTAAAAATAAAAATTATTCCGAATTAGTATTGTAATATATTTTTTCGGAGTTAATTTATTTTATTACGGGTTACAAACATGTTAAAAAAAAAAGGATAAGGGAATCCAAATTGATTCATGTATGTAATAAGTACTTATTATTATACCTACGGATAATTGAACTGAACGGAGCTGGGAGCTACAATGGATTGGGGTATATTAAAGCACGCGTTTATATACATACAAGCATATTATATACATTAGACAGTTTGAAATAAATGTTAAGCTATAAATATGTCGAACAAGAGTTATAAGTTTTAAAAGTTTAAATTATTTGACAGTACCAATATTACGTGTGCTGTTTTTGTGTTGTATATCTGTATATCTGTTTTACCAATATATATATATATATATATATATATATATATATATATATATATATATATATATATATATATATATATATATATATATATATATATATATATATATATATATATAAAAGAAATCAGCTGTCTTATTGTGTGTATTTCGAGTTTATCGATGTTCGTATAGTGAATTTTTCCCTTTAAAGTGATTTACTTTTCTAGTTTCATTCGAAATAAATACATGAAATAAAATATAGACCAAGTCGAGTGATACTGACACTTAGATTGGCAACCAATAAGTTTCTGATAAGTATAATTATGTATGTATTCATTGTGAAATGAAAAGCGTATATGCAAACTCGTAATGTATTTGGTATTAACGCCCCCCCCCCCCGGAACATTTATAAACAAATTTGTTCCGAAGTATTCTTATAATCGTTAACCATGTTTTCGATATAAATTTTCGGTGATAAAAACAATATCTTTCTGTAAGGAAACTCATCGGGTACAGAAGTTAGCCAATATGAAAAGTTTTTTAGGATGATTACAAACTGTAACTTCTCTCAGTAGTTTAAAATTTCAACATTTTTCAAAGAATGGGTTTCTTATGGTTCTATTTAAATCACAAGCAGAATTATTAATTTTTTTAAAAACTTAAATAATATAATATTTAGCCCTCCCAAAATTACCTAATAACAAGAAGCTGGAACATCTTAAGAGCCTTCTACTAAAACTATTGAAAGAATGTTAAAAATTGGTTGTAACTATGAAAGCTGTTGAATGCGTTAAAACTTTATGATCATCTCTTATACTGGATAACTCTTTCTTTTGTAAATCAAGATTCTATCGACGTATAAAGAGTTGTTTTTACATTCAAGGAAATGACGAAATTTAACGAAATTGTCCGAGTGATGTTGATAAATATCACTCTATTTTGATATAAATAGAATAAATAAAACCATAATACGAAAATCTGAGAAATATTTTTTAATAAAAACAAGGTCGAAATTTCAATCGAATTAACAGTAAATTTGTTTGCTATAGAAGTACTATGGGCCATTCCTCATTTATACTTTTTGCACAAAACTTGAGAAAATATTTTTAAAATTAAAAAAAGATGAAAGTAGAAAAAGAAAGATAGAATACTCAAAACTATCTTATTCACAACCACTTTATACGTTTTTTCTTTGAAAATTTTTATTACTAACGTTGTTTGCCATCAAACAAACGTAAAAAGTGTGTACATGTTTATATATACGTAAAGAAACTTGGGAGGTGAAGGGATGTGAGATAGACACAAACAGGTGAAGAAACAAAAAAGTGTTTGATGAACAGAACTACAAAACATATCAATAGAGCACTTCCTTACGTTTTTTATTACGTTCTAGCTTGCAAAATAAAATGGTTTAAGCATATCGTTTAAACACATGTATACGGCCTAAAATTTTTGAGCACAAATAAATTTTCAACTCCTAGATATATTAATCAAATAAGCCAGTGCAAGCAGTTTTTATTGGCGACCTACTAAGATTATTCAGATTTGTACGTTTAATGAAAATACAAAAGAAATAATGAATTAAACTTGTGTCTTGCAATATCCGTGTCTTCAAAATGTCCAGATATTTTTATATAAAAAATAAAAGACAAAAAGAGATTTGTGCTGAATGATTGAATTTCATACGTAAATAAATACATAAAATGTATAAAATTGTATATTAGTTATCAACCCACCCACCTCGGTAGTCACACAACTATGACATGGACATATTGGACTGTCAAGCGTGTTAAATAACGATATGTCTCATTCTAGACACCTATCCAAAAGATTTACTTAACAACAAATCATTTATAACAAAAATTTCGAATGAAATTCGTACCGTAAAGTGTCATGCTTGAGGTAACTAGGAAGTATAACCTTTAGTACCAGAAAGTAAATTCATCAAATTTTACCACACCAAATTGAATAACAAAAACATAGTTGAAGATCCGGGTAGAAGCCTTTAAAAATGGTAAAATGTAAAACAAATTATAGTAAGATAAAACCCTTTGAAAGAGAATATAATATAAATGAAAGAAATTGTAATTTACGGGCGATCTGAGAAGAGTAGTGGGAGAAGGTGAGTTTTAAGGGGTAAAACACAGTTTATCCCGATTTTCGACAAAACTTCACGTCCTATGGAAAATAATTATATGTCAAAGTTGTAGCCGAAGTAAAAAAATCTACAAATGTTGTATCTACAGTTTTTCAATAACATCAAAATTTTTCGATTGAAAATCAGGGTGCTTTTTGGATACGTATTCAAAGTAAAATATTTGAGATAAAAAAAAATTACCGTGTAATTGGAAAATAAAAACGTGAGCTTTCACCAAATTTCGAGAAAAAAAAATGGTTTTGTAAAAGATAATATAAAACCAAACTTGGTTATTTCAATTTTTCACATTAAATTTTCAGGTTAATTACCATCAATTTTTTCCATTGTAGTTTTGCTAGATATCAAGATAAATCGTATTTTACCAATAAAAACTCCCGACCACAAATTATTTTTCTCATTTTTCTTATATTCTCCTCCATTTCCAGTGGGTTTCTATCTACTATAATTCACTTTTTACCATTTTTTAATGCTTCTACCCTGGTCTGTTTAACGACAATATTTTTATATATTAATTATATTAAAAGCTTTAAACGTTTTGAATCATAATGACTGCCAAATAATTACATTTTATTACGCTTTGATATCTTGCGTAAGGGTATTCGACAATACGTTTTCAGATATCACATATTTACTGCTAGACTAAAATTAACTTTTCCTTAAAAAACCAAAAAAACTTCCGTAATAGTTCATTAAAAACAAGGTATGCTTATTAAATGTTATCCAAGAATGTACCTGGCTAGTATTTTCTACTAAGTTTTATGGTGCTTCAAAAATTTGTTGTATTTACCTTCGATTTATTTAGACCATCGTCTAAAATATCTACAATAATATATCCTTTATACAAACAGAAAACAAATATATACGAAGAAAAAAAAAGGGCACTAATGGAAAAAAATATCTATTTTGGCACTCTCAGGTAAGAAAAAAAAAGAAAATGTAATAAGATGAGAAAAAACAGTGACATATTAACTTTATATTTCCCTTACAGATACATCTAGATACAGATACACTACAAATATTATATTACGTTTGTATGTTTTTAAACATTCATTTATCTTCGCCAACTGCACACCTTACTTGTATTTTTTTTACCAAGTATTTATTCTTTGCTACCTTGATATTTTTACTTTATGCTATCTTGATATAATAACTTAGTACTATACAATTTTTTATAGTCAAAATATATGCAATAAATAAGTACGAGTATTAAATTTAATCTAAAACTTGTATTCCTAGAAAAAAGTGTAGTCACTAATAATAATACTTGGCAAGAGGTGTCCATAGAATCACTTGGTTAGGCCCCTATCTGCCGTCATAAGGGTAGTTCAATATTGAAAAAATATGACTAAAAAGGCTGAAATTTTAGACGTTTAAGTGATTTTAATGAGCGGTTTGGTCTATTGGATTTCATGGATCCAGTTTTTTGAAATATTTTTTGATAACTATTCAGATTTTCCAAATTTTCGTTCAAATTCTTCTAACGTACATTATATATATATTATAATACAATATTAATTTATACGAAATATTAACTCCTGAATCGAATTTCAAGCGATATCTCAAAAACCATGCATCCAATTATTAAATGACTGTTATTTTAGAAATTTGCGGGTCAAAATACCTTTATTAACATAAATAATTTTATTAAAATTGGAAAAAATTTTTAGAATTTTCGTTATTTTCGTTAATTATTTTTGATTTCGCCAATAGTTTATTTTTGAATATAATTTATTTTTGAGATATCTATGCCTGTGGGAAATATTTTGGGTATCACTTTATTTACGATAGGATGGCTATTTTTCGAGATATCGCTTGAGGTTTGTTCAAAATATCGATTTCGGATCTCTCGAACAGATTTCAGGTGATCTCTTAAATGCTGTCCATTTAATCGTTAATTAAATATCATTTTTGAAATCTGAAGATCAGATTACTCTTATAAACATAATTTTATTGAAATCGGAATCAAAAAATATTTCTATATATTTCAAAGTATTGAAAACATCTTAAATTCTAAGAAATTTTTGTCTCTAATTTCGGGAAACGAATATACGGTATATAAAGTAACTTACAACATTGAACAAAGTATATTATATTCGAACGCACATTTTCAAATATAAGATTGTAATTTGATTGATATAAAGTTATATAAAATAAATGTAATAAATAAACAAATTGATGAAATTTTATACGAAGGAAAAATAATCATCTTTTGCATTATATTGCGTGAGCAAAAAAACAATATACAAATTGTTATCAAAGAAAAAGGAATTCAGAAAATAAGTGATTGTCTATATATCAGTGTCAGGATGAGCAAAAAAAATAGTGATAGACTAAAAATTTTGATCTATTTGTGGGACAGATTATAAACTGAATTTGTTATCTAAACATTTAGCTAATCAAACTTTTACATTTTGCGCAGAAATATTTAGCTTTCTCTATCATAAAAAGATCCTTTGAAGGGATAAAATCAGTCACAGTAAGTTTCTGAATCTATGGTGTAAATTTTATTAAAAATTGTTTATCTAGCTAACATCCGGTTAAATCAAACTTAACAAATAGGCGAAATAGCTTAGTTGGAAGACACAGTTCCTCTATCAACTAGGCTATCTGGCCCCGTACTATGAAAATACTCCATATAAAGTATATGAAGCTGAATAGAAGTTTTTCGAACTTCAATTTCTCAAACAAATTAACCTTACAACTACAGTGTTAATTGTCCGTATGATTGATTATAAATTTTGGAGCAATTTAAAATTAATTAAAATTAGGCTACCCGGACGTAAATCTGCACATGGTTAACTCAACAAATCCAAGCTATTTAAAACATAATCTACTAACGTTTATTTTCACGTTTCATTATCCGTTTTTTATGTATCACCCTTTAAATGCCCATTATATAATATATAATGTTTTATATATATAATTCAATATTATTATTATAGATAATTAAATTTAAATAAAACACGAAACATTGCAAACGTCGTATAACGTACGAACGATAGCGTAACATAGAAAATTGAAGGAGTAAGTTATTTAAAAAAAATAAAACGAACATCGAATCAACCAAGTAATAATATTTATCCATAAATACATACATATTAACAATAATACTTCTTTGTTCGGGTTTCCCTTTTTATTCTATGTAACACATAGAAAATTCTAAGAATATTACTACAATATTACTACATTGAACAACAATTCAAATTGCGATTCAAAATCATAAAAATAAATTACAATTTCATGAGAATTATTATTTTATTTTAATATTTTATTAAAAGAGATACAAGGTACTGCATGTTCTAGAAAAACTATCTTCAAAATTTTAATATTTATTATAGAATTAGAGATTTTGTTAATTATTAATTTTATTTGTTAATTTTTTGAAATATATACGGAATGTAGGTAAGATTATTGTGAATGATGAATCTGTCGATGGAGTTGAATATTTTTTCGATTATAATTCCAAATTTAATAAAGCGGGGTTATTGAGGTCTATTTAATTATTTAAAATTGTAAAATTTGGGTTTTAATTTAATTTATTGATCTCAAGGGCTTCTAGCAAATTTAGTTTTTGGCTTCTGCCTACATGTAACACAAGTTAGAAGAAGTTTTTATGGCTATTTATGTGGCTGAAAATTGTCTACCTGACTGACCAACATTAGCGGTGTCTTTTTTGCATGTCGCAAACGGTAGAGGCAAGGAAATTGGGTTTTTATATACAGATAAACTGATATTAAAATTTTCTGAACCATATTGTAAATTAAAAAAATATTTCAAACATTTATATTTTCATTTTAACGATCAATTTTCAAATTTAATTGTTATTTCAAATGGAAACAAAATACAAAGAATTATAATTTTATAATATAGTCAAAGCTTACGAGCTTAAAATATAAAGTAAGCATCCTAGCTAAAGAAAGCTGGCTGGCATCATTATTATTATTATTATTATTATTATTGATGCTTTATTTTGGTGTAAAATGTGAAACGAGGTGTGGGTGTGTATTTTTGGGTATTATATAATGTAATGGTAGATATCGGAAATGTGGGAGTTGGGAGAAAAAGTTAAAAATATTGTAGGGTTTGAGAATATAGCACCGAGAAGGGAGTGTGAGATATATTTACGATACGATGATACGATAAATCACAAAGCACAAAGTATTATGTAACTTTTTGGAGCAAGGAGTTTCAAAAATTTAATCGAAATTTTCAGCTCGTAAAAATTTAACACTAACCAATTCTTATGGTCAAGGTTTCTTAGGATAAACTTCTATCTTTTAATGTTACTATTTTCCATTTACTTGGACTGGTATTTATAAGATTTATTTGACTTTAATTCTACTTCATAGACTTTATATAGCAATATGGTATTTACTTAGTAAGAGGAAAATACCCTGGTTGGTAGAAGATCTACGTTGGGGTACGTTCTGGGTTCGGCTCCCGGTTACAACTTTACAAAATTGTTTTTTTACAATGAATAATAAATAAATTTATTATATTCATCATCCATATAATTCATAAAAATTTAAAAAAAGTCGTAATTGAGAATAGAACCCGAACGCAGAGTTCCTCTACCAACTGGCTATCCGGCTTCTTACTTTTTGAATAAGATATTGGTATATGAAGTATATGAAGCTGGAACGGAAATTTTCGAATGTATGTATCTTCGAAACGATTGAGCGTTGTAAGTTTTTAAGGAAAATGGGGAACACTCGCATGCCAAAACAAAAATCCCAAGATGTCATTTTCTTGTGAGATTTAAAGATCATTTTCCATCTTTATTATTTGTTTTAAATAAACTATTTCTCGCAGATTCATCGAAACAGAATTCAAGTATCATGATCCTAACTCAATTTGGTTCAAAAGAAATCGCAGTAAAATTGTGTAGCGTTGTTTCAACATACTTTTGAGACAAGAAACTTAAAATAGCATACTTTTAACCATAAGTTGTTTTTGAAGTATCACGCCATACCTGGTTATCTGGTAAGCTTAATGTTTACCATACCTGATAATCTAAATGTTTGGATTAAAACAATTTTTGCTTGAATTTTATCTAGTACCAATTATTTTTGCAGGAACATTTTTTAATCACATCTATATGAAAAATTATTTCGGTATTTGATTGAATCGACTTTTGAAATACATTGTATTCAATAAAATGTTAAACTTAATAATTATAACACACAAAATACAATAAACCTTCGTTCATTTTCATTTCTCTGCTGTAAAATACTATGAAAATAGAACTAAGCAATGAGCAATGAGCAGCAATCGACAATGAGCAACGCACAGTGCCTGCAAATAGCAATCTAAATATGTATATATATAAGGGTAGAATTTTATTTAATTACTCGTTAATTATACGAATAATTAAGCTTATCTGTTTGTTGTATCTTTTGCTACGATTTGGTGTGTGTGTGTTTTTTTGAACAAAATCATGCATCCACTAAAAATAATGCGTGAGTGTTGTATTTCGTTAATTTCGGTATTTGTACCTTTTTCTCAATTCGTATTGTGTTTTTATTTTTTTTTTTTTTTTTAGTGTGTAATTTAATCGCTTTTCTTTATCATACAAAACCTTATTCACACCAACGTGGGTAATTATTCTCATTAAATTATTATCACTGCTGACTTTGCTATACGAAAATTATTTTGCATATTTGTGGAAAATATTTTGTGTTAATGAAGTTTTGTTATGGGTTAGGTTCAATCAGAAGCGTTAAAATTATCTCATGATTTTATAAGAAGCTTGGGAAAAAAGCTTTGAAAAATCGAGAAAAATTTGTTGCCTCCGATATTTTGCTAAAGCTATAAGAGTAATTTGAGTTGGAGTATTTCAAAAATAAAATCCATTTAACGATTAGATGGACCGTTTTTGAGATTTTGTCGGAAAACCAATCGATAGGCGTTACACCAAGCGTAATTCTTGGTTTTCTTAACCTCGTTTTTTGGAATTTCAGTGATAATTGGATTCAAATATCGAACAAAAGCTTCAAATATCGAATACAAACTTGTTTTCGTGACACCAAAAATCCAAGAAACAATTTTCCATGAGAATTGTTAATAAATCTACAAAAATGTTATTTACAGATAACGCTTGTAGAAGGAATCCGTGGATTCACGTTTTATTTTTTAATTAACTAAATCTATTCATTTTCAAATGTAACGAAATTTTATTTCGACTAATAAAATAGGCCAAATTTAATTCATATCAAACGGATAGAAATACATTAGCTTTCATACAAGTGTTTCTAAAATCCATCAATTCCTAAACCCAATTATTATGGAATGTATATCAATTTTCCAGAATGGCAAAATATTGACAAATATTATTATATAAGTATATTGAGTCCTCTATTTAAAGTCCTCCGATTATTGAGACAAAATAATTTGAATATAAAATTAAAACAAATGAAGATAACAACTAACAGTGATAATTATTTAGGTACTATACATATTTCGAGTACTTTGTAAATTCCTTAGAAAAAGATGAATCCAATGTAATTAATAGTAAGCTTTACTCTCTAGAATCCTCCTTAGTTTAAATGATTTGTGATCATTATTGCGTACGAATTTATATGTAGATAGGATTTACGTCAATAAAGTATCAATTGTCGATGCTGGAGCAGCCTTTAATTGTAGATTACACTATAATATAAATTTTATAAATTGAAATTCGTCCCGTATTATCATTCGTAACATAATTTTCTATTTTTGTATAATTGTTATGTATGTAGGTATAATACAATTAGTAATATTGTTGTGATGACGTACGGTTCGTAAAATATTTTAATATATAAAATGTATCGTTGCGTTATTTTGTAATTTATTAAATTACCCACTTTATCTCTGTCTCTCTCTCTCTGATTCATTCTATCTGTATCCTTCTTCATTCTATCTGTATTCACACTCACTGAACACTGCAATTTTTTTATATAATTTACAACATATCATGTCTATTTAAACGGTAAGAATTATCATTTATCATAATCAACTTTAAACACACAGTACTTATCTAATTACCAGAGTTAATTGTTTAAATACTCCACATTTGTATATTTAAAAAACTATTTTTAACTGGCATTCATAAAATACGCTAAATATCCAATCTATGCAGTTATAAATTCATGTATAATAACATGTTTTGTAATTAGGAGCAGTGTTTATTAGCTAAATTTAAGTTTAAATTGTAGCGAAACCAAACAGTTTAGAAAGAAATGTTTCGAACAAAAGTTGTTTTTTTGAAAGCATTAAATATATGGTTGAATTGAATTTTTGAATCCGTTGAACAAAGTGGATCGAAATTATAACTCACGAACTTGATGTAACTTGATGTAATCGGACAAACCGATGGCCGGTCAAACTCATTTGATTGATTTTATCTTACTTTAGATTCATTAGGTGATTTATTCTATGAACACCTATATTAAAATTAATATATTTTTTGAACTTTATACTAACTTTTTATGAGTTATAATGAACTGAATACCAAAAGGGGAAAATTCGGTTATTAAAATAAATAAATTTAGAATTATTTTAAGGTTAGCGTACAAACTACACACGTAATGTTAATTTGATTTGATAGTTTTTTTTATCAGCTTCATATATGTAGTTTAAAAATGTAAATAGATTGTTATTTTAATTCATTTATAAAAGCTTTCGAAAAACTGCAATCAACAACAACTATAATTTCAACAAAACCACGTTTTTTAAATAATTGTGTAATACCAGAATGTACAACCAAATATATCACATGCATTCTATTGAAATCCGATCAGTTTCAATAGTTTGAAATTTAAAATTATAGATGTATTTAAAACTTTTGAAATATTTTAACTGAAACAGCCCGGTCCGATATGAAAAAGATTGTTGAAAATTGATTGTTGAATTTTGGGAACTAAAAAATCAATTAATTGTTTATGAACTTTAAGTACATTAAGTACGTATTTCTTCTTTTATGTTTGCTGGAAATTTAACAAGATTTAGTGCATCTTGATTCTCAATTAGGCTTTAAACGGTGAATACATTTTGTAACTAATTTTTGAACCCTTAGAAAAATGTTTAAAAAATTTAAAAATTTTTTGTTGTCCACATATGGTTTTTTTAGGATAATTACGATCTAAAAAATTCAAAAATAACATTTATTTTACGATCGGTCGACTAGTTTTTGAGATATCGCATGAAATACCTCCACTAAATCGGCCTCGGGAACGGAATTTTAATAATATCTCCAAAACCAGGCTACCGATCATAAAATAAATGTTATTTTTGAAATCTACGGGTCAAACTACCCTTATGAACATACTTTTTTTTCCAAATCGGAGTGAAAAATTTTTTTCAAATTTTCGCAATTGTTTTAAGGGGTACCCCTTTGAAAAATCGAGAAAATCGAAAAACATTTTTTGTCCCCGATTTGAATGAAATACATGTTCCAGGGTCGTTTTAAACCATAGATTTCAAAAATAACATCTATTTAGCGATTGGATGGATAGTTTTTGAGATATTATCAAATATCTGATCCAGAGGCCGATGTATCGGCTGTAGTTCAAGCAATATCTCGAAAACTAGCCGACCGATCGTAAAATAAATATTATTTTTGAATCTTTTAGACGCCAATTATCTTAGTAAACCCATAAATAGAAAAGAAAAATATTTTGAACTTTTTATCGGTTTTTAAGGTTTTTATAAAAATTGCAAAAATTTCGCCAAAAATTAAAAATTTACAAATTAGTGTTTTAATAAATTTCATCATTTAAAATATAATAAGGATTAAAAAATACATAGAAATTCATTAATTTAAGCATTTTTGTTTATATATTGCTCGTAATACAATTTTCATTTTTTAGAAAGTATAGTTGCAACGTACATGCTTTTGCATCTACGCCCAGCAATCGCTGACGAATCAGTAACACGTTTGCGACGGTATAATATTATAGTTTAATTATCTATAGTTAAACCGCTTTCATTTATATTAATATGGACGAATAATTAAACAAAACTAAATATGTCTAATACCAATTAAATCAAATTGCGAACAAAATTTCCAGTTTTTGTACAAACATTTTGAAACACCATTATCCTATGCAATTATTTAATTCTTGGAAGAAATGAACTAACTTTATTTCAAAAAAGATTTTTTTCTAAAGTAATAAGCATGTGACAGTTTTCTTAATGAAAACCCATAAAATTAAAACTAAGAAAAATTACTGTGTGTTTCAAGTATGAATTTTATCACTATAGTAAAAAAATATTATGGATCCGAAACTCTATTACAAAGCATAAGCCGTTGAGTATATAATTACATACTATACGTTACTTTTTGTTTTGATACACCCAAAAAATACTGGCTTTTCAGGTTTAAGAATATAAACAAATTGAGAAAATTACGTGTCGCTCCGTTGATTTAAATAAAGTCCAAAAAAATGAAAGATCCTTTTCTTGTAAAATTTTATGCCCTAAATTTTTTTAGTAACTCGGGAATTTATCCAACTCAATTGTCGACCCCTTTAAAGTGTATAAAAGCTCTGTTGACAGGCAAAGTAATTTCTTAAGTGGATAAATTTGAAGCTTTACTCCCGAAAGTCCGTAGCCAAAATCGCTCCTCAGCTCTTAATCACCAATTTTTACTTTGAAAAACTAAGATATTGTAATGGGGTTTTAATTTATAAATTTAAAAAAGTGTTATATTTTAAGTGTTAAATAAATTTAACTCATAATAAGTATTATTTGATTCAAAGTATTTTCATATACCATGCAATTACCCTATTCAAATAATAACTTGTTTTAATAACTAAGTTTCTCGAACATTCTATATACCAGTTAACGTCTATATGTATATTTATTTATGTTAATTAATTTTTACGATAAATAAAATGTTAAAAGAGGTAATTAATTTTCTTTTAATGTTATTTTCCTATATAGCAGTTCCTCTATTTATTCGCTTATGTAAACGAGTTATAATTATTATGTAAGGAGAGACATAGAGAGAGAGTGCGAGGCAGAGCCAAGTCATACAGCCACAGAGCTATTGCTTCTTCGTCTTTGATGCCTTACTAGCTTATTACAAAGCTTACGCAAATAATAATTTTTTTAATAACGATACGATGTATAAATATTGTAATTTCCTATACTCTATAACTTCCATGTAGAGTAAACAAAAGCATAGACATTACTGGAAATAAACCGTTTAGATCATTCATAAGATGGTCGTTATTAAAAGCATCTCATTGAAAAAGATTCTTCGTTTTTTCTTACTTCTTTTATTGCGGAATACCGAAATATAAAACTTCAAATTGTGCACTGAGGGAAGACTAAGAAACTGTCTGGCTTCTAAGATAATTTCATTTGGGATGGCTACATTAAAATATAATACAGTAAAAACTTCGAAAAATAATTATAGAATTTTTTAATGTAAATGGATTCTTGATCCAGTTTTGTAGAAAACGAGAAATCGATGTTAACTTTGAAAATATTTTAATAACAAGGGCTTGCAAATAATTTTTTAGGACTACACTGATAAGAAATGATGTTAAAATTGCAATTATATTTTCGAAGCAAACGTTTTTCAAGATCTAACCGGGCTCGTAGCTTTTCCACTAGATGCGTTCTTATATTTTTCGTTGTCAATAAACTGAATAAAAAAAGTAAAGGTAATTTTACGAAGTAATTTAAACTAACAAATAAGGAAAAGATCCCGTAGAACCCAGAAAGACTCAAAAAATTGTGCAGAATTCTTTCGAAACTATGCTTGAAATCCTTGAAAATTTGCTACCAGTGCCCTGTATGGAAATATTTTCTGTGTGGATACCAGTTGAAAACCATCAGTTTAGTGGACGCTAGTTGTTCTTCTCTCAGTTAAGAAAGTTTTAATGAATGAATACTAGTCTTAAGTTACTAGAATACAGTTTATTAGGATATTCATGAAGTAATTTCATAATTCGTTCATCTATAATTTTTAGATTGTATATGGGACTACGGCCAATACGGCCAATGTATGCATGTCGTGTGGCAAAATAACACCTGATTTTTTTATAATCGTTTATATAATATTACGGAAATATTGGTGGTATAAGTAAGTCAGCTACATACGTTAACACATTCTACTCGTCTCACCCTAACATTTTCATCCACCCTGTGATCTAAGAGACAGAGGCAGGAAGATGTAATGAGTAGTAGGTAAGTACTCGTACTCTCTGTTTAAAGACTTGTACCGACTACAAAGAGAATGTAATAAGAAAATATTAGCCAAGTTTAAATAATGTTTACAAATGATTTACACAAACCAACAACAAACGTTTTTAAAATGTAGGCAACGTACATGAACGCCACGTTACTTGAACGTTATTGCCTTGCCTTGCCATCATCTTGGAATGCTTTTACTCTTCAAATAATATTTACATTCTTATTATAAACGTTTATTCATATTATAAATATTTACAAATATCATTTTAAATTGTGTTAGGTTTTTGTTCAATTATCCGTTCAGATATACTTTAGCAATGTCGATTTGTATTTATTTATAAATTAATTTTGTGGCATGCTTGAAACTTAAGTCGAAGGAGGGATTTGTCAGAAAAAATGCAACATTGATTTTCTTTACATAGAATCAGCTAGTTTCTCAAAATTATTTTATTAATTTTAAAATTGTGGATAAGTATAAAGTCCAATTTAACCTTAAAAACGATTCCAGTCTTTTTAGACTTAATATCAAAGCTACAACATATAAGATAATATAAGTCTAATGAGTTGTTTCTTTTTGTAGCAACTTACATTTTGATTAAATTTTTTGAAAAAATATTCATCATTTTTCAAGCTTCCTTTACATTAAA
Organism: Chrysopa pallens; assembly: GCA_020423425.1. Lineage (NCBI taxonomy): Eukaryota > Metazoa > Arthropoda > Insecta > Neuroptera > Chrysopidae > Chrysopa > Chrysopa pallens. The sequence continues at coordinate 82,330,006 of CM035593.1, forward strand.
AATAAATAAAAATTTATCTACCAAAAAACATTTGTTGCTGAGTTCACTTCCACAAATATTTCGTTGTATTTTATATATAAATTCTTCTTTCATTGTTTTATAAACCACATCAAATGAAGAAGAAAGTTTATTGAATTGATTGTTTTTGGTCAAACGCCAAATTGGATAAAATAAAATAAACTATAATAAAATAATAGTTATATAATATCAATAAATATAAATTTATTATACCACAAGTCCTTCTCTATTAACTTCATTGAATTTTAACTCTTTTTTAACTGTAATAGAAATAGATTTGAACTAAATTGGCAAAGTTATGAAGTAATTTTACAAACTTAAGGATGTAAATGTTCAAATATCTTCATGGACAAATATGTATGTTCGCAGAACTTTTGAGGCGTATAAATATAAATTTATTTCGATTTTTGAAAATTTCTTTATGCAGTACTTTAAATATTCAAATTAAAAGGTTCAAACAAATAAAAATTCTGCTCATTTTACGATTAAATTCATAGTTTCTAAAATGGATATCGATATTTCAATTCAATTCTTTTTTTTTAAATAATAAATGTGCACAATAAGTCAAAAAAATAGGATGGGGCATTTGATGGGAAGGGGAAGGTATGCAGCTCGTCGCATTTCGTGGTACGAGCGATTAAAAAACAAAAAAATATTCGAAGCAAAAATTTTTCTAGATTTTAATGTGAATTTTTCTTCCTCGAAGAGTATTCGTTCGTTTTGTGGCGGTTTTTTTAGTTAAACCATAATGCTGTCCTTCAGTACTAGAAATTATTTCCAGCGTCTACAGTTAGCAACGTTTGATATGGACAGTGACACAATAAATGATTTTTGAAAAGTCTGCCACACTTTCAAAAAGAATAGTACCAATTAAAATGAATTATCCAGTACAATAGCATAATGCAAACTGAACATGATAAAATATTCTGTTTATAAAATTTATATAATATTGCATATTTTAAAAATGTCTGCCAATCATATAAATTGCAAAGTAAGTATTTGATAAACTCTCATTTGTTACTAGTAAACTTTACCCTATCTCTTCAATAAAGGGGAAAAGTAAACACACATAAATCGTTTTAAATATTTGATGCATGTAATGATCCTTAAAAACATATTTAATTTAATTAAATGGTTTTTGAAAGGATGGTTTAACTGTTAAAATTAAATCACTTAAATAATATGGTTAACTCTATATATATATATATTATATATAGCTCCTCTTACTAACAACAACAGTAGGTTAGTGCTATCATTGTTGCACTCATCTTGTTGTGTATATTATTTGGTTTATTTGGTATGTTTGGTCAGTTAACTCTTTTCCACTGGTAGTAAACGAGCTAGTCCTAGTAAACTCTTCTTCGTAATATTAAAATCTAAGAATACTTAAACTCCACACTTTCATTGGTAGACAGACTCGTAAGGATCTTTTTTTTTACGAATGGATATAAAATTTCAACGTTCTATGACAGATTATATCAAGCAATGCGAGATGGCAACAATTTATGATGTTTGCTACGTCCAAAAAGTAACATAATGTGTTCAGTGACAGTTTAAAGGGACATTTTCAAACCAAATGCTGAATTTTCTTTCCTTATTTTAGAGAGAAGAATCAGTTTCTTAAGAAATTTCTATATCAAGACTGGTATTTTTGTAGCATATTTTGTATATTCTGCTTTCACAGTAGGCCTTAGTTTTTAACAATTAATTCTTTATGCCAATTTTAAACACTACAAGTATACAGAACAACTTTTTGAAGCCTGAAAAAGGCTATCACTGGATACCAGATCTGCTAATATGCTGCCTGTAAACATATAATATATGCCTGGTAAATTGGCCTTTCTATGCTTGTAAATCGGCCAATATATTGACCTTCTAATTAATAAAATTCAGCTCTTACCTGAAGAAACCTGTCGTAAATAATATTTGGAAACATTACAAACAACCTATGTGTCAGATTGGGAATATTTTGAACGATTTATGTATACTATGGAGGCAGAGCCGACTATGGATAGTCCATGGACCATTTGTAAGTGTAGATTTGGGTATATATATATATATATATATATATATATATATATATATATATATATATATATATATATATATATATATATATATATATATATATATATATATATATATATATATATATATATATATATATATATATATATATATATATATATATATATATATATATATATATTGTATATGTTACTACTAACATCAGATAGACATTAATTATGAATACAAAATAGTTTTGGGTAATGTCGTCTACACATTAGCCAAACCTTGTACGATGTATCTAACAACATCTATCTAACCAGTTAGAGTAGTTTAACTGTAATACTTATGGTGGCCAAAATGACAATATCAGATGAGAGCGACCATGTTTAGTTGTGTTGCGTTCGATAAACTTCACTTTTCTCATTTTGCCAAATATAATTTTCCAGTCTAAGAAGTGATCTCGGCATGTATACGAAAATCATAGGTTAATTTGTTGATCAATAGCAAAATTTCCCTGTGCGATCATTAACTCTTCCTTTTGAAATCCTTCTTAAAGTTTAAGTATCATCACTCTTGTGATTTCGTATGTGATCGTATTCGCCAAAATTTCTACGGCATATATAAATCTGGTATGAGGTTACGAAGTTTACCACAAGGATTTTTAATAAAAGACATGTTTCTATGAAAGTAGAGATAATTTAATGTTGATTAAATACATATTACAATTTACAGGAGTTATAATAGTCTTGCCAAACTCCTGGAATTCGTATTTTCTTAAGTAATTCACGTAGCTTGTAAGGTCCAGATAAAAAAATATCTATTACAAACCTTTAAACTCAGAGTTATCATTTGACTAGTAAAATTATAAGTGGCCACATTCTTATTGTGTAACATTTATTATGTCATGGACAAGCACAATTTAAAGCACTCAGATAATGTATATGTATGGATAGCATCAGATACATTATTCCCTATATAAGTTTCAAACTCTACTCACTACTCAACGATACTCTCCTCAATGCAAAAGGGGATTTACTTTGCTAAATAGTCATTAGCTTTACCCAGTAAATGATACTTATACTAAACATCCAAAATTAATGGTCTACATATATATACATATATACATATTATTACAAACACTGCATTCATTACATGACAGCCAACATACATTTATTTTGTAATTTTAATAGGGGGTTATTTTGAGCTGAGTTACTTTGATGCATGTTTTCAGCAAGGGAACTGCGAACTTGACAACCACACTTTTTCGTACATTTAGTATTTCATTAAATATTTTTTCAATAGTCCCTTTATGTAGCTTCTTATATATACCTCGATTATGCTACTAATAAACATAAAACTTTATGTTCAAATATAACTTCTATCGAATGATCGGTAACAAATAAAATTAAAACACCATTTGAATACGTTCCTTATAATTAACCTCAAATGAACTAATTAGTTTGTATATCTCTTATTAATTAATATTATTAGTCAAGTAACGTTTTTATATTTAGTATTTGAATGTTTTTAACGATATTATCTTATACTAATTATATTCGATGGTCTGTTTTATCTTTTAAATACTACGATTATTGACTCAAAGCATGAATGCTTTATCTTTGTATAAATAAAACGAAAATAACTATTTGTGAATCGGTCTAGGATGAAGCAGTTACAAAAAATTATAACTATGATGCTGAATAAGACTAATTGATATAGAAAGTTTGCGCAATTAATGTCAGCAATGCAAAGTTGTAGTACAAAGTCACATGCAAGGATGGCTGTAGCAACCACATACAAGGTGTTAGCATATATCATCTTCACATACATCAATACTAACCCCAACCAACAGGGAAGTGATTTGTATTTAGGCAAAAAAATGACGATGTGAGTAAAAATTTTATTTGCAAATAACGTATAATTTACCAGATATGGGTTTGATGTTGCCCAACAACTTGAGTTCCAAAAAATATTTGTAATGTGATTGCGTAAATTGTCAGTTAAAACATTTTCAAAAGTAGCGTGCTAAAAGACACTAATTACTATTCACTTAAATGATTTTCGTAACGATATCAATATTTTTGATATAATTCGTATTGATATAACCATTTCCTATCAACTAATGTTTGTTTTCATAGATATAATACAATCAATATATATTCTATAAAGGTATTAAATACATATAAACTTCTATGGCTACAAATTACAAGAATAGAGACAGACAGTGAGATCAGTCTCTTAGTTACCTAAGAATCAGCTAAATAAATGACCGTTAGCAATGCACAACACTACCATCATCAAAAACCTTTTGTAGTTCTAAGTAGATCTACTGGCCTATCTGGTCATCTGATGATGCTTTTAATCTAAATGCTGTTTAATAGAATTCAAAGTCTTATTAATTATACAATATGCTTTATTATTATACAGAAAATTGTAAAAATGTTGAAGGAGAAATGACAGAAACCAACAGAATTAACATCGCTTGTTCTTAGTCAAACTAGACGATTTTATTTTATTTTACTATCAACGTCGCTTTGATCGGATGCACGTGATTTATACGCAGAATACTATCTTTAATGAATCAGCAAAAAAATGTATGTTGAAAAAAAATCTGACTTAAATCTGTTTTTTAATGACCAATTCAAACTTAACTATTACAATTTTCATTCTCAATAAGAATATAAAAAACTTATGAACTATTTTCATATAAATGCCTCCTTCATTATTCTAAAAGCTCTCTGTATGCAGACATAATAATACATTGATGTGAATATAATTGTAGATATAAGCAAGCAAAGAACCTTTATACAAACTATATGGTATCATTATATTGAAGTCATTTGATGGGTTTGTGTCTTAACTTAATTATTGAAGTAAGCTTCAATAGATGCTAACGAAATGATTATTGTTATGTTTACGTACATAAAATATATACAATAATTATACAGAATGTATAGGAAATTAATTGCGAATATTTTATTGTAGCATGGTTTATTCCGAATAAATCCCAATTTACATTTTCCGCATCTCTTATCAGTAAACACAGATCAAGTTTTCAGAATTAGTATATAGCAATGTCTAATAATTAATATAAATTATAGTTAAGCCTTAAAGGTATAGAAAACCGGTAGAGAATGGTATTTAGTTCAAAGTCAGGATGTGTGTTACCTAGAAATGTGCAATGAAAATTGGCAAATATAATATGAATTAAAATGAGAGACAAGGCTTAATCTGCCTTTACAAGCCAAATTTCATTCGATTTGAAAATTTATCATTGTGAAAAAATATTAATCCGGTAAATTTAAACAAAGTAATTTTAGCGTTTGGATAGTCAAACAAAACTCCACAGACGGAAATAAAACTCCTATTACGGAGCTTATACGGTTTCCTTCGGAATAATCTTAGATGAGTATTGACTTGATAAGGTAGCTAAAAATTCTAATATCCCCAATGTAGACATTATGAGACCTAAAGTTACTTGAAAAGTGACTTTAAAAAAATAAAACTCGAGGTAAGAGAACTATTAAATTGAATTCAATTGTCTCTGAAAATGATATTTTCATATTTATAAGTAATATTATAAATTTTATTATGAATTTGACATATTCAACTTTTAAAACTTATGTTTATGTATCAAATCATTACATAATAATGTAGAAAACTATGTTTATGAAATGCGCACTTATGTGCAAATATCTTTCGACATTTCGAAATAATAATATTATATTTCAGAATATAATTTTTTTTTTTTTAATACTACTAATTTTCATATTTTAAATCATTTTGATATAAAAATAATTTTAAATAAGATAATCTATAGTTAATTTTGTTAATTTCAATAATAATGGTTTTCTCAATTTAACGTAAAGGCTGCATATTTTAAAATTATAATTTTACAATTTGTTATAATTTTAAATTTGATCTTCATGCAAGGTTGAAATGATGAGAAAATCAATTTTATGTTACATACGTTTTTGGTCTATTTTTTTAAAAATCTTTGCTGTAGAAATAAGTAACAATATTGTATGTTTTCGTATTTGTTTTGATGAATAATCGTAGGCGCGTTAAATATGATAATGTATAATAAATATGATAATCAGTTAATATTTTAGTTAGTTATATATAACTAAATACAATACAAAGTCAAATCAATAAGTGCTTAAAAAATCTAAGAGATGTTTGTTCCTCCTAACATTGCTAATGTTCTGTATTTGGTAAGCATCATTCCTCACCAACTTGGAGCCATTTTCATTACGAGATCTTGTTTTTATCGTCTGATGTTAGCAACTTATGTTTAAACACATGAAAAAAGTTAGTTTAAGGCGGCGATTAAACATTTCTATTTAAAAAGCTTAAGAATAAAAGATATAAAGGTTTAATTGGATTAAGTTTATGGCACATGTGCCTTTCTATTAAAACGTGGATTTACATCAAAAGATTACGAACAATGTTCAGCACGTGAGTACCGCAGTAATAATCGATAAAATCCACGATATGGAGTTAATGAGATGAAAAATAAAATAGTGCGAAAAAGTTGAAGCTTCAGGTGTTTTAAAAGTTACCGCCGGCATCAATTTTGTATGATAAATAGGATATGAACAAAACATGTGCCAGATGGGTGCTACATTTGATTCCAGGTGAGAAACAAATCTAATCACAGCTTCAATGGATAAAATTGACCAAACCATAGTGACTTTATTTTAGTTTCATATTTAAAAAAATAACTCTGTGGGTAATGATTATTTACATTCACCGCAGACAAAAATTATTATTTTGAGACAACCTGCAAAAGTATTTTATAGTAGGAGATTATGTTTAGAAATTTACTCAAAGTAATTATTTGTCTAATGTTTTCTAAAAACTTATTGATGTGCCCTCGTATTATGATTAAATATTAGATATTATATAATTATTCAAAATGTTTCATCAATGCTATCACTTACATTTTAATGTTTTAGTGTTCACTTCATACCATGTAAGATCATCAAAATTATATAAATCTACATGTCAAATATGTATATGAGAATTGTAGACTGTTTTAACTTTTGATATATTCATAATACATGTTAGTCTAAGAGATCATAGGAGATTTTAGTAACGATCTTTCTGTAAGGCTGTAATGTTACGAAACGTAGTTTGCGAAGTGTGGAAATCATGATCTGAGAGTAATCAACCAAACACGTCAACCGATTTTGTACAATTAAAAAGGTTAATTGGTTCTAAAGAGTCAGAGTTAGAGAAAAGTTTCGATAAAAAATTGTAGAAAATAAAATTTTACGAAAACCAATAACTGTGTCTTTTTTGGTTATTATTCATAACAATGGATCCCAAAGCGCCCAGAAATGCTTACAAAATTATCACCTTTGGGAAATTCTTCAAAAATAACATTTATTCAATCCCGGAAATATTACGATTTTTTGCCTCAGTCAGTTTTCTCTGTAATCCAGGAAGATGTGGTATTTTTTGAAAATTTTTTGATCCCCCCTTTTTTGATATATGAAATGACATGCTAAGGAAAAATGTTTTGTGTTGAATCCTCACTTCCTCTTGAAGAAGGGAGTTGCGGTTATCTATGTATTTTTGAATGACGTTTGTACCTCACGAAGCTATTAGTCTATGATACAATATATCTGAAGAATTACCTAAAGATAAAACAAACCTTGTAAACATATTGTAAATCTAACGTTTGCTAGTTGTCAAACATACGTTTTACAAATAAAATAATATAACATATTATTACATACATACATGTAATATATTGTTTTGTTTGTCATTCGTTTGTCTTCAATACAACATACCTACATATATAGCTCATAGCTCTGAGATATTATTATGAATTGATATAACAACATACAAAACATAAGAGAAGTTACAGCTATCAACCAACGTATCATAGGTAGGTAGGTACCTTGAACACGATAGTTAATATTATTGTTATCATATCTATATAATAATAATAATAACAAATACGAATCAATCTTGTTGTCAGAGCTAGAACATACTCACAGCCAACGATCTATCTAACAAGCTAGTTCTCTGTGTGAGCTATTATTGTATAGCTCCTGTGTTGCTAAAGGTATTTTCATTTGTGTATTATTATTAATAATCATATATGTATAATCATATCTTTGTTTATATTAATGTACTGTTTACTATGTAAGTTGTTAAACAAATTGTTTGTGTTAATATTGCCTAGAATACAAACAAATACATTATTATAACTAACATACTTTGGCTTATTCAATTTAATCTAATGTTTGTAACGATAGCAAATATTGATTAAACATAAGCAAATTTTCATGGCTGCCTGTCTTTCTAACCTTAAAAAGTTACCTTGAATTTCTGAATGAGATAACTCGGGCAATTAGGCTTCTTGGATCCATTATTTTCAATTATAAAACATAGAAGAAAAGATGAAACTCTGGATACAGTTTTTTTTTTATATAATCTGAAAATTTGTCACGCTTCCAGCTCAAATTCAACTGATTAATTTCGTAATTTCTAATAAATATTATTATAAAACAAATTAAGTATTTAATATATTTTATAAATTTTAATAATTATAACCAATCCAAAATTTAATATACAATTTTTTTATGGGCGACATACAAGTTTATGCTTGAAGTGTAGAATTTTCTTTATAGCGTCTATAATCTGCAAAATTTTCGTTAATGAATCCGGAAAATTTTAGACTAAGCAGACAGACAAACATTTTAAAGTAATCATTTTTCTATTGGTTTGCTTGTTAAAATATTACATATAATAGAAAAATAAGCGCAAAAAGTATTTTGATCGATAGACGATAAACCCAGTGTTCGGTTACTCAATAGCACCTTTAAAAAACGGATATGTATCGATTTTATTTTGTCCTCGAATTCTAAAAATTTTCTCCCCCTGGAAGAAAATGCGTTATATTTTTCTCCCACAATGCTTATAGAGAAAATTGAACTAACATATTTCATGAAATAAAACTATAAAGTTTGTTCAATTAAATTTATAGATCTGTATATCTGACAAACATCTGTCCTTCATTTAAATACTAATTGTACGCGAGCGACATACGACATACACACATTGTAAATTAGCTACATTTATTAGGAATGTATTTTAAAATAGTATCAGTTATCAATAACTATGATAATTAATATAATTTATATCTAAATCATTCAAATATTATTAATACTATTGATGATGAAATATGAATGTTCACACCTTACAAATTACAACCGACAAGATTTTAATCATCAAATCAGATTTATTCAAATTATTATCATTATTAAATTCTTAACTATTATTATTTATCTATGTTTAAATATTTAGAAAGATTATTCAAATTCTTAGAATTTGATTAGAGAAGAAAATTATTGTAAATGTAAATACTTTTAAATCATTATATTAAATTATGTTCGGTAGAAATAACTCGGTAAGTAAAAGTATACAATAATATTTTTAGTAACACTGCAGTAAAACGGTTGAAAGAATAAAACCATTTTCAGCAATACCTGACAATAGAATTAATGAATCAATCTGTAGTAGTTGAATATAAATGTGTTAGGTTTATAGACGTGGGAAAACATTTAAAAACCACAAAGTAATGCTGAACCGGATGTTATAATTCTCTGTAGATTTGTTGTACCAAATAGAAGAGGTGTGCAAGGTGTAAGGTGTAAGGCTGATATGGTGTAGTACCTCTTTAATGAGTTTCTTTTCACATTCCACAAACATTATGAATTTAAAACGTAGCTTCGTAGCTAGCAACCAACCAATGTACACATAGAATAGAACACCGGTAGACGTTGAACACAGTAGACCAAAGAAATTAATGTGAATATTACATTAAAAATAAATATTATTACGAGAGTTACCGACTAATTAAATTTTTAATTATTTACGCGATGTGAACCAGAAAATATTTACCTTAAAATAAAGGATGGTATTTTCTATATGGATTTGAAAGTTTGTAAAAAAAAAAAAAGAATGGGTAAAGTCACTTGTGAAATTTAACACAAAGAAATTCTTTTGAATAATTTAAATAATATCTTTAAAAAAAAAATTAAATAAAAAATAGTTTTATGAAAAAATCCAAATTAATTAAAAGTTGCATTGTTTTCAAGCAAATTTCAAAACGGATGTCCTCATTAGAAAGGACTTAACACTGGCAGATGTTCAAAGTACACTCGGATGAAACCATTCTAAGAAGAGGATAGGAAAAGAAAAGAACTACTACTAATTTTTTGATTTTATAGGAAACCCTAAAACTCAAAAATATCACACAAAAAAATTGTTTTTTGTTTTAAACTTAAAGGGCGTTCTAAATCAAACAAAACTACGATTCGGTTACTAGCGTCTAACATATTGCTTGGAATATGTTCCAAATTTTGGAAATATCTCTAATACTTCACCCTCTATCTCTAACTTAATCAGTTCTATCGAATTCAAAAAACCAAAAAAAAAAAATTTTTTATTTTCTCGATTTATCTCGAAAGGGTGCGTTACAAAAGTTCTTAAAATGGAAGTAGTAATTTGTTTTCGATAAAACTTTGATAATTATCATCCATAAAATACAAAAATAACATTCAACTAACTATAGTTGTTGAAATAAAGCTTAAAATTATGTTCTGAAATCAATATTTCTATAAATCGTTTTAAAATGTTATCTAAATAACCAGCCATCTACTTGTAAAATAAGTTCTATTTTTGGTTTTTCCGAGACTCTACCTGAAAATGTTGTATTATAAATTTAAGTATTTTTATGTAAACCTATCAATCATTTTTGGTTAGTATAGTTGATAAATTTAACCCAAAAATAAAGGATTTAAATTATTTCACATAGAATTAATTAGATCATCTTATTGGATTTTATTTTGTAGATTTATAAAATACCTTATGGATTATTTAGATAATAATTTTTTTATTTTATTATGTTAAATATATTCATATATAATATTATGTTTAAAATTTAAAGGATTCTCAAGATAGTTGTATGACCTCACCTCATCATAAATTTGATGTGTTCTTTCCATTTCCTTAAATTCACGAAAATACATACACATTCAAACAGGGTGACCCTTTTATTTTAAGTTGATTTGAATATTTGATAATTAACGGAGTATTTAAAAAGTCAGACAATTTTTTTCGTCACTTAAATATTGATCCAAGGAACTCTTGCTCTCAATATCGAAACAATAAAACTCCTCCTCATATTTACTCTTAAACACCAGTTTTCAGGTCTGAAAAATATTGAACAGAGTAACAAAACTTTATTATAGGTGTGTAAAATTTGTCTAAAAGTATTGGACTAGAAAAGGAATCCGAGAAAGGGGCAACTTGATAAATCCTTAAATCGGCATTTTAAATCGCAAGAAATTCCAGAACGTAAATGTTTATTTTCTACAATTTTTCTGGAAGTATTGTTTTTGTTTTCTAAATAGGGGATCACTAAACTGCCATTTCAAAGCTCTCCGAAAAAGATGGCGACAAATAATGATATTTTTTCTTTCAAATTTTAAAAGATAGTTAAAGACCATTAAATAAAACAAATTTATCGATGCTTTTTGAAAATTTTGAAAAAAATCGCCAATTCAGAAAAAATTAATTGTTAAATTACTGAATTTCTTGATATGATTGATTGAAAATGAACCAGAACCATGCTTTGCTGGTAACTGCAATCGAAACTCTCGGAAAAAGATGACGACAAATTAAAATAACTATTTTTTCTTTTCAAATTTTAAGAAAATTAAAAACCATTAAAAAAACAATAGGCCATCGTTTGGTCCTTGGACTCGATGCATTACCAAGCACATCGGCCATTCAACTGGATTAAGTACTAGGTGTCCATAGAAGTCATTACTCTAAAGCTTTCCTGCCGTCTCATAGGACACCCTATTTGCATAATGTTTCCCTTATTAATTAAATACCTCAGGTTAATGTTTGTATGTTTAAATACACATATATACATAATATATTAGATAGATAGTATGAGATTGAGGGCTGCTCTACATACATACCTACAAACCTCAAACCTTAAATCCTTAAATCCTTAAACAAAATGAATATAACTCAAACTAGGTAGGTAGGTATGTTATATGTATAATATACATGTGATGTGTTGAGATAGAGGTCCCTCACTCAACAACAGTACCAACTGAATAGTGAGTGAACTCATAAAGTGAGCTTTTAATCTATAATGTATTACATAAACATATATACACACCCACACCCACTTGTGTCGGTGTGTGTGTTGTGTGTGTGTATTAGGTAAAGGGTGTTATCTTTAACAGCAAATCATTTATAATAACTCATACCGGTTAGTTACTTTTTTGATAGAATAATATCGGGCTACTCAAAAGTACAACTTTCCGCGAAGTTTTGTTCAATTGAATAAAGATGCTTGTCGAAAACAAACTGGTCTAAAACGTAATTTAAAACGTAAAACGGAGAGCTATATCCATGAAATTACATTTGATAAGATGATTTTAGAATGTAAATCGCCCCATTACGAAGTCACTCGGTCAGCAGATACACTGCGCTAGCGACTAAAGAGAGTTCAGGTGTGACTTCTTTACAAAGTAATTATAAATTATTAGCGATTGATCACACTGTTGTTGCTTGGATAAGAACGAAGCACCTTGTGCTAGAAGGTATCTTTGCATTCAGATTATGCAGACATGTTCTAAAAGAGGTTATCAAGGAGCAAAAGGTCTAGGCACAAGAAACGCGGTGCTGTTCACATCTTAATACACTCTTAATCACAATTGTTAATTCTACCCAAAATTTGTGAGTACAAGATAAGCTCGGATAGACCGGTGACGTTGGTAATGTAATTTTTTAAATACCCGGTTAGATATAATTCACTTTAGTAGTTAAAATAAACTTTCTGTATTAAAATTGTATGTGTAATAATTTCTAAATATTTTATTTTTGTTTGTGACAGATCAACAAAAATTGTATATTCGTTTATTTAATTAAAGATTTTATTTATATTCACATTTTATTTTGTTTTATTTTACTATAAACCCTTCTAGAGCTCTTTTAAACACATTTACCCTTTAGTAAGGTAGACAGACGTACAAATATGTACCTTCTATTTATCAAACATATCATCAACATTACAAACTCTTTAATTTTGATGATTTCTCAAATCTCAGTGTTTGTAAATGGAAAAAGTAACATTAAAAAAGGTGTTGAATCAAACAAAAAAAAAAAAATCTATTTCAACTAAATATCATATCATTTATTTTGTAAATTGTAGGAAAGTTATATTTATATACCTTTGAGGGTTCAAACATATTTAATTACTATTTATTTATCAATAATTCGGAATCTTTTTAAAACCCGACATGTATGAAATATTTGAGAATATATTCAATTCAATCGAAAAGTTTTAGAAAATATTGAAGGTACTAAGAAAATATTGGTTTATGTATTCTTAGAATTACTTTATTAGTCCGCCCGTCTGCCTGCTGTCATTAAGATAATTAAAAGACAGGTAGCCAATTGAAATTTGGATGGCTTATTCTAGACCAAAACAGTAATTTTGATTTCGTAAATAAACATAATCAAATGATTTAATCATAGAAGAAAAGTTTAAAAAAATCAAAATGTTTGGTTTTTAAAACAAACAACTTTTGTTTGACATATTTTTTCGTAAACTGTTTGTCACAACTTTAATTCAGCTAATAAATAATTATATAACATAATATAACTAAACATAATAACTCCATATTAAATGTGTTTTATTAAAATTAATAATTTAAAATTAGAAATTGGTCAAAAACGGGTAATCAACCATATATTGGGAATTTTAGCAATTAACTCTCTTACACTCTTAGTTACTATAAAATACTAAATTAGTATAGGACCCGTGTTTGAAAGTCTAGGATTCAGTGCGCAGTAAAGTTTTAAATTTCTACTGTACAAAAAAAATGTCTTTGAAGCAATTTGTAGTATTTTCTATCATGCATACAGTTTTTGAGCAATAACTGAGGACAAAAAAAAATTTTGGGCCCTAATAATTTCGAGTTAACAGTAAGCTCAAATACCCATTTACTTTAAATCAATCGATATCGGTGAAGGGGCGGAGGTATTCAAAACCGATTTAAATAAATGGTTCTTAAGCAAATTTTAACAAAGTGCAATAGTGACAGAAAATAATACACAAGCATTGAGATCTGCTGCCTAGATTGCTTAACTTACGAAATTGCAGACTCGATCGGTAATAAATTAGCCAAAACAAGACCCCGGAGTGACCTGAAAGCTTTTTACTATCTGCTAGAAAGTAAGGAAAATGAAAATACTATATTTAGAATATTTGATTATCAAACTACTCAATTATTGTAGACTTTCTCTAACGTCGTATTCTTTGCCAACAAGTTTGTAATGAATTAAATATAACTTAGTTTATCATCAAAAAGGATACAATCTATGCTTTAATCAATATCATCTATAATATCACTACAAATTCACCCTTATTGAATTATTTATTTAAGCTAAAATTACTAATTAATTAAACCTCAAATTAATATAATGAACAACTAAAAATAAAATTAAAAATATTTATTTGAATAATATTTTAAAATTATTTATAAATTAAACATGGTCTGGTTCAACACACACTCATTTAATTATATATTCGTAGGTGGTAACCAGTTACCTTTAGAGTGTTGAGAACTACCTTTAGATAGTAGGTAGACAGATGGAAGTTAAAGTCAAACCAATGAATGAAACATTTATAAAATATATAAAACATAAATACAATAATTAAAATGTTTTATTTAAAATTATAATTATAATTTAAATAAATTGGTACAACACTTCATGCATGCATTATTAGACCGGAATCTAGTCTGTATGATGAATCTGGACTCCTATCTAAGTAACAATTCAATTCAGTTCCTTATTCATTCTGTTTTTTTTAATAATAATTGTTCAGAAAGGATGGAGCACTTGAAGAGAAGGGAAGGTATGCAGATATGGCTGACTAAGAAACTATCCCAGCATTCACTTTGTGCAATCAAATGGTAAACTATAGAAAAGTATATTGCTAAGAAGGGCTTTAACTGCTTATTTTAGGGAGATTTAAATCTAACTTGAATTTTTTTTTCTAACCATACAATTTACATGATGAGACTTTTTGTCCCTCGCACTAACCGTTAGATACTGGTCTATTATTATTTAAAAGCCAAGTTAAAACATAGTTGTAATAATAAATAGCTTTCAAAAGTATGAAATGTAATTAGTAATATAAAATCTACATAATAGACGACACGACATACTTGACACAGAACTAACAGACATGCATACATACATACAAGAAAGAATGATATATGTTTTTTGACCATACAATTTTAATTTCTTCATAATATTATATAGGTAACCCATCTAACAAAACATAAATTTTAATTTAAGTGTTACATTTCTGGGTCTGCTTGCATTCAATATATTTGAAACTAGGTGGTTTCTTGACATTATAAAACAAAAGATAATTTTAATCTTAACCTAATTCTATTCATAATTTCCGAGAGCTATCTGTTTTAAGTTCTTCATGATAACCACTGGCTTTATAGAATCTTTGAAATATATATTTTTTTAATATTTGTCTTAAGCCTGAAAATATATTCGATAAGCCATCAGTTTTGAAATATTAAAAGGTGAGGCATTTAGAAACGATAATCTGACTGCTAACCCATGTAAGGATCTTTAACTAAATCTAAGTTATCTTGATTTAAAATTAGATTAAATTTTGATATATATTTATCGTAATTACGTAACTTAAAACTTATTACCATTGAACAAAATCGGGACAGCTGCCTTTTGAAGACAAACAAATATAAATTCATAGCAATAAAACAAATTGTGGTTTTTTCTGCTCATCATTGGGAAATTCGTCGTGAAAACCTTACCAGTCGCACGAAGACCATTTATTCAAATTAATTTTCGTTGAAAATCAAGGCTTCGCAAGGTAGTCGTAACAGCTGGTATACTTCAACGTATTAATCTCAACTTACACCATATACTGTCTCAAGATAATGATCAGAAAATCGTTCTTTCTTAATGTTTATACGTTTTAATCTTCATGATCAAAGTAGTTGCCCCTTAAGTCCAAAAACATTTTAGATTGATTCAATTTTTTCAGACAACATAATACCAACATGCATAAATATTAAGTGTTCAAATATAAATAATGTACGTGTACAAAACATGACTTAAGAGAGGTAGCGAGCGCAATGAAATTTATGTGATATGACTTAAATATGTGTGCTGTATAAAATAAAATGAAAACAAAATGAAATAGAATTAATGTTGTCAACTGTATAACATATTATATTATGTTAGGTACCAAAAACGTATGAATACATCAGACAAAATGTAACTAACGAACGAACGTATTATACGTTTTATTTTAAAAGAAAAAAAAAAAAAGAAAATAGTCACAGGTGTTTTTGTGATATTTATAATATATTGCTTTATTTTTGAACTGTGTTAGTTAGTTCTAACGCGTTGACATTCTAAACTAAATGCTTTTATTTATGTTTTAGGGGGTGAAGCAAACAGGATATAAGTATAGAGATATTGTCTTGAGCTTTTGAAAAAGTTGACATGTGATGGTGTACATAAAGTTATAAATAACATTTTCGAAAAATATATATTTTTTATCAAAAAAACAAAAATTCATACTGGCAAGATTTCCTCAAACGATATTTTTTTTATTTGGGATTTTTTTGGATAATATTTCGCGCATATTTATGAAATAAATAAATTCTATAATAAACTTTGAAAGTTATCTTAAATATGCAGTTTCTGCAGTTAATAATAATATATTTAGCAAATATCTGTGCATATTTGCTAATTTTGAGCTGAAATTGTCCCGAATCTTAACAGATCATGAAAAAATATTTAAAACAAAAGCTGTTCGACTTTTTGTAGTGGAATTTTTCTTCTATCTCTTATGATATACAAAATTTGGTCATGAATGCATGGGACTGACTTTGCTTATTCACGAACTCAAACTCAACTTTTATGTCTTAAATACGTCACTCAAATTTCAGTTCCGCTATCCTTTTTCGTTTTGGTGCTACAATTAATGACGGATAGACCAGCATATGAAAGTGGCCTACCTAGGTGATTCTAAGTAACCCATTTCGAGACAAAATCTGAAATTTTATATATAATTCGATTAGCAAATTAAATTATCGACTGCAATTAATAAAACACTTTGTGTGTATATTTTTTTCTCTTTCTTGAAAAATGAAAATGCTATAGATCGTGATCGGATTCACGTTTTAAATACGCAAATTTAAAATAAAAAATTTAGTACTCTTACAAAATTTCTATGTATATAGGATCAAGAAAATGTTTGTTATATATATATATAATAATAATAAACATTTTCTTGATAATTCTACGCCATTAGCTTTTACGATTTCTAACATTTGATACCTATTATTTTTATTTTGCTTCGTAAACAAAACCTTTACTTATCATTGTAATCATTCAGTTAAAATTAACATAATATAATCTCTAAAAATAATAAAATAAAAATTGTAACTAAATTAAAAATTCATAGTACCTACGTTATTTAAGATAATAAATTTTACACTTCTTACAATGATGTCAATGGTTTTTTATTCTAAACAAAAATACAAATATAAGAATAATAATATTTTACTGTATGTATAATCAGTATAAAAAAGATAGCAACAAACCGCTTTAATTACGGTTTCAATTAAAGCATAATTACTTCACTAAAAATAGGTATAATTAAAAATTTGAAATGAGTATTTAAAAAAAAAGGTCGTCTCTCTATATTATCGGACTACCAAAGTTAATTTAGCTGTCTAAAATGTATTCAACCGTAAATGAAATATTATTTTAAATTAAATCATTATTAGAAAACTTAATGGGCTACATGTGCCAGGGGTTGTTGTAAATTCTACATCGACAGGCTATCACAGCTAATAATATCACACAATATAGCTTTGTGTTAAATCAACACAATTTTGGTGTCAGAAGCGGTCCAGACAAAATTAATGTTGATTATCAATACAAACAATTATGTTGAATTTTTAACACAAAATCAGTGTTAACTCAATTATTCAAAACATATAGATAGATTTTAAAACAAATTACTTATATGTAACTGTACAAAAGTACTGCTAATTAAAACTTTGTAGTCGAAATACGTAATTTTATATTAGAAAAAATTTGTTCTTTAATATATCATTAAAATATAGTAAGAATTCAAAATATAGCACACACAGTCGGGAATCGATCCTGGAACATTCCGGTTACCAGTCAGAAGTACTGCCAACTACTAAACTGATAATATAAATAATTTTTTATAATCATATGTATTAAGTGCCTTAAAATCTGCTAATCTTGAATTGTAGTAAATCCAAACAGCTTTTGAAGAAATGGTTCCAATAAAAGTTGTTTGTTTTTAAAAAACAAATATTTAATATATTCTATCTCTTATAGTTTGAAAGCTGCGTCATGGAAATATTGGATCAAATTGATCGATATTGCTTATTTAAGAACTTAAATTCAAATTCTGGAGTTCGCCAGCAAAATATCTGATATATCTTTTATTGGATGTTTTCACGACATGCATGCAGACAGACGAAATGGACTAACCAGGTTAGTACATTTAATATTCTCTTACAAACTTAAGACTATTTTTAATATACCTTTTTAAATTTTATATTGTTTTCGCTTCGATTTAAGATACTATTAAATGTTTTTGATATGATAGAAAATCATGAAACATTCGGTACAATACCTGACTCAATATTATAGATTTATTATGAAGTAGTAAAAAAGGTTTTTTAGAATTACCTGATTTAAATGACTCCTCACTTGCCTGTGTAGAGAACACTAATGGCTACAATTTAATTTAAGGGTAAGCTTTGGCTTCAGTCGTTGGTTTTGTTCATTGAGTGGCTGTGAAATGACGTCTATCTATACCTATTTATACAATTTACTGTACTGAAAATTAACATTCTCATTTAACTCAACATACTTTATATAGCTGTTCGAGTAGAAGATTAAATACAGACTGGAACACCTTACAACAAATGTGGAATAGGAAAAGTAGTCATGTTCAAGGTCTTCGTCTCAAGAATTTCCAATTTTCCTAATCCAAATTATACCTAATATGACTTTCTCAAACTATACTCCTCATATTTAACGGTATTCTCAGTAAACATTTTCCGTATCCGAGAAATCAAACATGCAATTACTAAAAATTATTAGGGGTACAACTTTTTACAAGCCTTGGGGTACTTCACTCCTAGATTGTGTCCTTTAACTTTTGTCAAAACCCCACTATGGGATCAAAAGTCAATGGTTCTCTTTAAGGTAAATGAATAGGCAGTAAAAATACTAAAACAGTCATCTGAAGACAATTTTACTCCTGGAGAAAACACAAATCTGTTCCAAAAAAATCTTCTTCTTAAAATTCATTTACAATGCCATCCAGTAGAAAATATGAAATAATACTGTAAATGTCCATTCACAAATGTATAGAATATATTAGGGTAGATTTTTCGAGGTAGAATTGTCGATGATGATTCTAGTTAGCAAGTAACTAGTATTGTTTTTAGCTAGTATAAAATATATTGTAACAATTTAATATTTTCTAGGTAGATTTTGTATTTGAATAAAAGGGTAACTACATAATCCTACGCTTATAAAACAATGTTATACAACTTTAAACTCTTCAATAATAAAAAGAGATAGAGTCAATTTGGGGGGAGAGGATGGTGGTATTTCGGACATACAATCATAATATCAGACATTGAAGTGTTTGTTTGAGTACTTCTTGTTTACAAGGCGATCATTTTCTACATAATTTGGGTGAGAAATATTATTGTAGCTCGTATTAAACGAGGCTTGAATACATTTTTTAATAACATTCAAATAAATTTTCGAATTATTTCATTTCACCTTTTGAAATTGAAAGGGTGAAAATTGAGTTATTGTAAGAAGTGAATGGCATTTGGAATGCTTCTTTTTTGAAATCTCTTTTGGGTTCACTTTGCCTCCAACTTTGCCTCCAATGCATTCTTAAGAATATTTCTGACACAACCTTTCAAAGCAGTTACTTTATCGATTACAAATGTAATCGTCGCTTGTAAACTGTTTATTTTCTGAGGATCATCTATCAAAATCGTACTAACTATGAATTGGTCAACGTGTACTCAGAATAACCTCTTCTTTCTATCAATACACTCCCTATTTAAAATTCGTTTTATATTTTTCGTATATCGTCCTATGCTAAGTATATTATGTCCGTAGTAACATTGAACTTTATAATATTACTAGCAGACCCAGCTCCTTTTTTCCGTGACACTTTTCACAAACCTAAGTAAAAATAATTTTATTATGTTATCAAACCATTTCACGTCGATGGCAAAAAAGCAAGTTTAAATTTTGGTGACGTACATTTCATTCAAGTTCGTAAATGAGCAAAATCAGTCCAATGGATCCATGCCGATCCATGATGTTACTTTTGAACCATGAAAAATAGAAGAAAATTGTTTGCTTTTATTTTTTAAATCAAATTATCATTCAAAATGCTTCAAATATTAATGCTGAATCTTATATCGAGTATATAAACAATTACATTTGTTAGTTATTATCTTCACTTGTTAATATACATTTTTAAATAGAAAATAACGCAATGATAATAATGATTAATGCCATGGAGATATTTATTATAAAATTTATTATGAGACTTAAAGAAAATCTAAAGAAAAATAATCGTCAACAGTAGAAAAAAGAAATAATCAGGATAAAAATAGTCCTGTGTTTTAACCAGGAATAAATCACACAAGGAGTCCACCGCAAACATGATTAAGACTCGTGAATTTTATATATTCAATAGACTGACTGATATACGGTAAGTGATCTGTATAATACAGCAGTGGTTCATAATGAAAACAGATCCTCTTGGACTTTACATTTTAATACTAACGGCCTATAATATATACATGTTTTGATAATAATGTAATGTGCTCTTATTCGATATAAGAGCGTTTAACGTTGTATATCTTTAAATCCTTAACTATTATATACTCTGATCATAATTTAATGTATGCTTGCTTGCTTGTGTTATATATAAACTTTGTCGATCATTCTGATTGATTTTACTGGATGTTCAACGTTAGGGAAGACTGTGGAAGAGTCAGTTGTTGTAACTTATGCAAAGAAATGTGAGATCTTTTTGAAGGAATAAAATAATTGAAGATTATTTCGCAACGTTAAATAGATATTATTATTGAAATCTACAGGTAAAGTACCTTTATGACCATAGTTTTTTTTCGAAATTGGATTAACAAAAATTTTGTTTTAATTTTCGTAATTTTTTTAAGGATATCCCTTTGAAAAAATATCGAAACTCCAAAAAATCAAGTTTTTCTCCCGATTTGAATGAAGTTTTTACTCGTTGATCGGATGCATGTCATGCAAGATTTTAAAAACTAATCAATATTAAAAATTTAAATCAAAACTTGGTACAAGCCACATCCACACTTACGTCGAAATCAGTTTTAAAAAATCAAATATTGCAATTTGTTAAATAAATGAATTATTTATTTGTAGGTAAATTTAAATCTGTTTATCAATGACAATTATTTGATCAATTCAATTCTTTATTTATTATTATTATTATTTTTTAAACAATACAGAACTGTATAGAATAAGTCAAAAATAGGATGGGACCTTATGAAGGGAAGGGTAAGGTATGCAGATAAAATCAATAAATTAGAAAATCATTTTTTTATTAAATTATTTACATAAATACCTAAACAAAAAAAAACAAACAAAAAATAATATACGTATTTTGATAAAATATTTAATTTTTTTCATCAGTTGTTATTCTTAATGATTTAATAAAAACAATTGCATTTATTGAATGACCTTCAAATTTTTGTGTAACAAAACACAATATTTTTTATAAAAATATTAAAAACAATTTTCTAAAATTTAAAGTAAACAGCAATAATAATATTATTTGAATAATTTTTAACTACACAAATAAATTACATAATAAAATTATTTATTTACAAAAAACAAAAAAACAAATGAATTGTTTTTAATATTCTCAGTTATACAAAATATTGTCAGTTGTTACACAAAAATTTGAAGGTCATTCAATAAATTCAATTATTTTAAATGATAAAAAATAACAACCGGATGAAAAAAATAATATATTTTATCAATATTAAATATATTATTTTTTTGCTTAGATTTTTATGTAAATAATTTAATAAAAATATGCATTTATAATTGATTGATTTTAACGATATAAGCTTATCTTCTGTCATTTTTGAGTAATTTGAGTAACTTTTTAGTTCAAACTTGTATTGGATCAACTTCAGGGTATAAACTTGCCAATAAAAAAAAGAATGATCAAAATCGGGCTACTCACATTTCGGACAACCATCTCTTGTGAAAATGGTATATCAATATCACAAGAAATCGATGTCCAACAAAACGTTTAGTTAACTGAGGATTTTCAAAATTTGTGAGAGAATTGGACACTTAGCTTCATTATTTTTAATTATGGACAGAAAATTCAAAGGACTTTTTATATAAAACATTTCTGAAAAGTTTTATTTAAAATTTCTTTTTACCCTTTTAATTCAAATGAATTCTCACCTCTACACAAACGCTGATGACAAGCAGGGATGATTCCGGGTCGAACGTAGTTTTCGTACCTGCCAACTTACGAGTATCTTTGACTGAAGGACATTGTACATTGATACGTAATAATGTCCATACATTTCAATCTCTTATAGGTACTTTATTCATACAATTAGAATGTTTTATTCAGGATTAATAACTACTACATATAATACTTATAAATGTTAGTGACTAGTAATTATATAATAAAGCTTTTTGAAAGCTTTAAGCTTGTAGCTATACTTATGAATAACATTGTATTTAATAATAGGTAGATTGCATATTAACTAAGCTGTGTTATTATTAACTAAGTACTCAACCATTACTGTACTGTACTGTACGGTGTTTTAGTAACTGTTTGTTATTAAAATATTAAATTGTTTTCAATTTATTACTTTATTCTATTCTATACGTCTGGCACTTAAACGTATATTTAATGCCTTATTTATTGATTGGTCCAGGAGAAATTTTATTTATTGAATATTTTTATATCGATAATAATCGTTTATAAAATGGAAAATGGGAGGTCAAAGTGAAAATTAACAAAGAAGTTTGTTTACAGAGAAAACAATTTTTTTCAATTTGTTTGATCTAAAATAAGAAAATTCATGCGATTTACAAATTGTTTGCTTAGTTTTCAAAATACAGTCAAAAATAGCTATATGACTTTTGAATCGCATTTTGGGTGATAATTTAGACACATTTCTCTTTAAATAGATAGATTTTTGGGTCGAAAGTATCATTAAAATCTCATTTTGTCAAAGCTTGGACGAAAATTTTTTGTGTAATTTTTATATTCATTAAGAAAATTGCCAAAAATCCAAATCAAATTCTTCGGTAAGCACATTTTCTTGGGTAATTTTAACCCAAAATAAATAAAAATTAACATTATTTTAGCAATATGGTGATTAGTTACGGATATATCGCTGAATTTCGCTTCGAATGTCGATTAATTGTAGCTATAATTGTGAAGCTATTATTACAGTAAAAAATAAGATTACAAATAAAAATTTATTTAAGATTTCTCAGGACACGCTTTAAGAAAACTCAAATGTTAAATGACTTTAAATGCGGTTAAATAAAAAATAATCATATAGTAATAAGAAACAAATTATTGGATCTGGGAAAAATCTATATTCCATTTCATGGATTCTTTAAAATTACATGGGAATATATTGCATTGCATTGCATAAATAAATTAATTCGACGATTTTCCATCGTTAATTGGACCATACTGAAGGTAATTCTGATTAATTAAATACTGTCGTTCTGAATGTAAAATTTCCAGTTCTACCCGAATCCTTTGGAACTTAGAATACCTTTAGAACAGAATAAAAAAATAGTCCTAAACTAAAAGAACATATTTGGATCAATTAAAATGGTGTACCTAGTATTTTTATAAGACTTTATTTTATTTTTATATCTTTCTGTCTTATAATCCGAACCTCTTGAATAAATCATTAAACTCGTTACAAAAAATAAAATGTATTAAAAATAAATATTATTTTATTTTCTTATAATATTTTTATTTTTTTCTATAAAATATTGTTATTATTATTATTATTATTATTATTATAGTAAAAGATTATAATGATAGTACTTAAGTTAAAAATATAATGATGATAAAATTATGATTGTATATAAAAAATCGTTGATATCCACTTCAGTATAACAGTCAGTACCAATATGGAACTGTTTTCTGTTCTATATTACAGTTACAGTTTATTATCATCAATAGAAGAGTGTACAAGCAAAGAACTGTTTTAACGATGATGCTGTTAGGTGCACTTCTAAATAACAAGTTAACAAGTGGAATTCGTTTTTACATTTTACTTTTATACCAAAAAAAAATAGTCACCAATTTCAAATAGAATTGAATTCAATGGATAATTTACGAATACTAAAATAATTAGTTAAGAAAATTTTGATGTATAATTTGTATAATAAAATAATTAAAAATCATTTCAGTAAAATACTTTGCAATAAATAATTGTAATAAATTTGAGCTACAGTATTAGAGATATTGCTTAAAATATCTCTCAAAACTATGTATTCTGAGACTAAAACCTTGACCGAATTACGAACGATTTCTCGCAAACTAAACATTGAATCGTTTAAAAAAAATGTCATTTTTGGTTGTTCAAAACTTTAATTAGTCCAGATTAAAAATAGATAAATCAAATTTTTAGATTATTTTTTATTTATTGAATTTACACCATTTTGACAAAATTCATTAATAAAAAGGTTGCTTATTCACAAAATCTATTCAAAATTCGATTAGGTACGACTATATGAAATTTGGATAAAATAATATAATTTAAAGGGTAAAACGTTGACCATATAGCATAGAGATTATTGCAGTATACCTGCTTTCTTTTTTGAAATCGTTTAAAATAGATACTTACTCACTGACAACTCCAGAGTTTTCAGTTTAAAAGAATCGTATTCCTTCGATTAAGATGAACGTTTTGAGTGATTCCTATAGTTCCCCCTTTTATTTGTTATATGCAGAAATAATATTCGTAGCAATACTCTTCAGCTGATCTACATAATATTAATATGAAATATTTTAAAAATGGATTGAAAAGATTCTATTTTAAATGTTACATTTAGTAGAATTAAATTCATAGAGTATTAATCATAAATACAGATAGGTCTATATATATATAGTCGAGTTATTGAGACAGAAAGTGCGATAGCTCGATTCTGCCATTAATCTTGCAGTATAGTCTTGCAGTAATTAATTTAAATATCGATAACTTTGAACAAGTTGCAGCTTACAGTGATCGTAAATTGCTTTTTCAAAAATTTTTAAACAATGTTATGCCGTTAAAAATAACGTCGTTGAAGCATTAAAGTATTTCTACAATATTTAAAACAAAATTAACACTCTCATCTTCAATTTAAGCTTTTTTTATAATAATCTATTTTAAAATAGTTTGTCTATAGTTTCAATAAGAATGATGTGAATATATATAGTTTATGAAAATTCAGATTATTATTATTATTATTATTAATGTATACAAGTTACTTCTTGTAGCTTAATTTACATTATTATATTCTTGAATCATTCAGATGACTGCTTCTTAAGTATGTGATCAATGAATGCTTTCAATAACATCCTTCTGAATGGATATAATAAGAACTAGCGATGATTCATTAATACTAATAAATTATTGTAATTACTTTTGCATATCTTCGGAGCAACAACCTATATAACTGAAAGTTCATAAATGTATATGCCCTTTGAGTTTTGAAACGTTGACTTGGTAATTAATGCAGCTTTTATTCCGATTTTGTTTCGTAAATATGTAAAATTTTACTTTTTATTGTAAATATTTTATATAAATAACATTTCTGATTATTGATAATTTGAAAATATCATTAAAAGAATTAAGGAACTAACTCTTAAAATAAAAACTAATTATACTATATGTAAACTGTACCTGGTGAAACGTGGCACGCGTGGTATGAAAAACTGTTCTCGGACCCATTTGACGCATTTTGTCAGTCGATCTGCGTAGCGTCGTGTTGTCAATTTGTGCTGACACATTCATATGTGCATGTAACAAAAAATCGAGATGTGTCTTGTCGCGCTGCGCTGTGCCAGATATGCCGCAATTTACGTCAGGCCTAATAGTGAAGGGAGATGGTATGATCTGGACACTTTATTATCTATCCAGGCCTTCATGTTCATTACCACGATAAATGCACAGCAATTGAGGACACAGCCAAGTGGGTCCGCAGCTCTTACTTAGTTAGTCCCCGATTATTTCATATCATCATTTATTATGAGACGCTGAGATAATTTCTTTTTTGCATTATTCGTATTGAAATAATTTAATAAAACCTTAATTAATTGTAGCTATTTTGGAAAGAATTTAACCCCGAAGCCAATAAATAATCTGGTAATCGGTCTGTTTCTATATACAAAGGCATCGGGTTATTGATAATCTTTTTACTTATAGTCTATAAAAATACATAGAAACTATTTAAAAGCAATTCTTATGAATATTACAACATCAAGAACAGAACTAGTAAAAAAGTATGAGAACAACTCTTATTAATTATGTAATATCTTCAATTATGAATAATAAATATCGAGATAGATAATAATGAATGAATTCAAATGAATTATTTAACAAAAGATAATTGAATTTCAATGTTGGATAATAGTTTTAAAATTTAGTTACTTTGATAAAAAAAAAAAAAATAAGTAATAAAACTTAAAATTAAAAATAGAAAAATACTAGAGAAATGCATTATCTAGAAATCATAATGAAATCTATCTTTATCTATATTCTTTTAATGGAAATATTCTTATTGTCTAAAGCCTTGTACACATTAGCTCTATCCATCAAGTAATTGAGTCAAATAACGTGTGTGGACAGTAAAATTTTAGTCTGAAACGGTTTATTAAAGTATTATGCATTGGTTAATGCACCACGAGTCTCTAAAATTTATAATAAAACAGCCACATTCTTGAAAATGTAATTATTTGTTTAATTGTTTGCATGTAAATTGTTTAAAAAAAGGTTAAACAAAAATAATTTAATAATTACAAAAAAATGGCATTTAATTGTAATTTTTAGGTTGAAAATTATAATAATGATAATAATTTCACACTTCATATATAAATAATTATTCATTTAAATTTGTTATTAATAAAATTTTTTATATTAAATCATTTACTCTTCACAGATTTAATCGATCATTTTATTAATAAAGTTGTATTTCACCATGATTGAAACGATAAAAAACCGTCTATTGGCCATGGTGCCCATACTTAATAGAAATGCCATTTCCCAACACTCGATCCCCAATATTCTTCAGTCACAAACATAAAAATTAACAAAAACAGGAAATTAACATTTTTGACATTATGTATTTATCGGAGAAAATTGTCTTAATAACTGCATTAACAAAGTATAAGTTAGACAGATTTTTTATCAAGTCTAAAATGTTCCGTAAATTACTTGATATTTCACTAAATTACTTAATCAATATGAACAAGGATTTAGATAAAAAAACACTTGATCGAATCTCTTCATAAAATAACTTCTTTTTTCGAACTATAAGTTTGAACTATAACTTTTTATTATATAGCGAATATCATTAGGTGACTCCAAATTTTGACAATTATCAAAATAGTAGAGGGTTCTTAGAATAAATTGAACCGAAAATTAAGTCAGCACCGCCCAGGTATGTACAATTCTTTTTATTACTCTATTAAATTTTTCATTTAAAAGTCAACCAAAATGTATGTCAAAGATTAAAATAATTTTGAAATATTTCTATAGTAATATATATTTCACGGTTCACACATTTAATTCACATCTATTCATATATTTAAAAAATTTATTTCACTCAAAAGTGAAATACTTTCATGGAAAAAAAAAGAGTTTTTCCTTTGAAATAGAAAACGAAATAATTTTTCGTGTATACACAAATTAAATTTTATAACAAAATACTGCAAAAAAAAAAATATATATAGATATAATTTGGAATTTTCTATAGAGAGAAAATGCTTTTCATCTTTTTAAGATGAAATAATGATAATGCAGAAAAGAAAATTTTCTGTTCGTTTCGTACGGAAAACGGTGGTACGTCTAACGGCGTACTTAAAGAGGTATTTTATCTCTTATTACTTCTTGTTATAATCTTCAAGTATTTTCTCATCTATATTTTCTTTATATTATTGAAAATGTTTTCTGGGTATTATTATTTAAAATGTAAAAGAGTTTAAACAATTTTCAAATTATCACAATGTGTAAGTTTTATAGGGTTGTTAATTTTATTACGAACCCAAACAATTTATTAACTCGAGAAGATAGCAACTAACAGAGTTAATTGCTTACATACTCAATACATTACTGAATTTCATTGTTTGGATGGTTTTTAAATAGCATTCATGGAATACTATAAATATCCAGTCTATATATGTATAATTATAATATAACCTATATGTGTTAATTGCTAAATTTTAGTTAAAATTGAGCACAGCTGACATATTTTTACTTCGACGTATGATGTAGAAATAATATTCAACTAATATGTAGTAGGATTTCGTAGTTTAAAGAGCACATTTCTCTGGTTGGCACCTGAAAGCCAAACCAAAATTCATAACATTTGAATAATTATTTTTTGAATTAATTATTCGCAAAAATTGAAAGATATTTCATTCAAGGAGAGACCTTATTACACAGTGCTAACACCCCTCCCCGCCTTCAAACATTATCCATCCTATAGAATCTACTGTCATAGTTAATAAAATTAAGTTTTGAATCTAATATATTATTTATTTTGATGTGATTTAATAAATTTAATATTGAAAATATTTTTGAAAGTAGTTTTTTTTTGTGTGTTCATTTTACATAAAACAGTTCTCAAATTGTATATAAAATTTGTTATATTTAATAAATGTTTTAACATCTCTTTAATGATAACAACATTATTGTAAATAATCTTAAAAGTCAAGATGAACGTTGTAAATAAAATAAAGTATGTAATATAAATACAGTATGTTTTTGAAAAGTTGGCGCTATATGCTTACTATTTAAATTCATGAAGAAAGAATAATTATTAAATAAAATTAGATTTCGTATCGTATCTTTTAAAAATTCGGATGCCCGTTTAAAAACTACAAAAATAGACACATATCTCTCTTAATTATAAGACATTTTAAGCTTATACTAGCTTTTAATTATTATAAGAAACAAAATGAAAAAAGAGCGAATATTGCTATCATTTTGAGCCATAATTTTAAGAATTTTACAAGATGACAAAAAAATACTCCAAAATTAGTGTGTTCCAAAAAAAAATAGAATACTCAGACTGGTAAAAATTTGGAGTAGATATCGAAAAAATTAATTTTTTGATTTTGTTATGTCCTTTAAGTTAAATCAATAAATTGCTAAAGCAATTTTAGGAAATGCAGTATATATTCCTACTAAATTTGGGACGTTGTATCCAAATTTTTGGTTAAATTAAACATTTCTATACTGATTTGCAAGATAGTAAGAGTCTGGTCATGGCATTTCACATAAAGATTAACGGTAGCAAAATATTATACAAAAAATTTATTTAAATTTCTTTTGATCTATAGAAATCTGGAAATTGTAGAAACATATTCAAGAATCGGGGAAGTTTGCAAATTCACGGTGTTTATACACTTAAAATTGTAAAGATTTGTTAAAGAGACAGCTGCGTCTTTATGTGCACCGCTTTTGCAGTTACAAAAATCTACAACCTCGAAATAAGGCATTTCGTACGTACAGAAGGTTTGCAAAGTCTAAAACAAGAAATTGTTTAATGGAGAGGGGCTCATCGTGTCTTGTGAGTCATAAAGATTTTTTTGAAGGCTTCCCCATAGTTTTCAGTCAAAAAGTTGCTTTGAATCGTGTACACGATTTTCCATTTCTTTAAGATAGATAGACAGTCAAAATTAATATTTAGGACTTTTTTTAGGAGTTATTCATAAATTCATTTCTGTGATTTTACAGTTTTTATTTTAAATTTTGATGTCTTTCATCTAAGTATTAATTATAGCTCATAGCAAAAAATCAAAAAACTTCATTAGTGATATTCGGTAGGCATTGGCTAATTAGTATTATATACGCGTCTAGCCTTCGAATAGTTTTCGATGGTTTTTTACAAAGATGTATACTGGTATGAAGATTGATTTGAATTGAATTTCAAAATTTCACACCAAAAAAACAAATCCTATGTAACTGGTGCATAGAATTTTCATCGTATTCTTTAAGAGTATTCCTTCCATGTTTTCTTCATTTTAATGATACAATCTATATATAAAAATAATTTTAAAATACATCAAAGAGATCTTTTAAAGTGAAAAAGGTACATTATTTATTATAAATAAATACGTAGTACTTTACTTATATGTTTAAATATTACTTGAAGGAAACCTATTTTTTCTTTTTTTAATAATACTAAAATATAATGTAATATAAAATATATTATAACTTTAAACAATTTTTGTTATTCAATAGATCATCATTTAATAATAATATTTAATTAAAAATTCTTTAATGAATTTTATAGTTACATTGTTGTCGGTTCAATTGGTATTAAAGTATAGGCGAGGCGTATGATGGAAAATATGCCGGCTTAATTTTGTATTATCGATTAAATATATACTCGACATATATACCAAGGTAATTCATTTTAATCGATGAACCCAATCCACCATTTCTATGCGTGGTACGCAAAAACGTTTTAGACAAAAACTGTGCAGGATAAAAAGATTTTGACCACGGTTTCAAAAAGAACGAAAAATTTAACGTCCAAAATGATATTTTTAAATTAACTAACCACTCATTTAGAGTTCGGGGTATAATACAAAGCTTTTTATTTAAAAAAATTACACTGACTTTGAAATAAACTTGAAATTTCATCTCAAGGTCAAAAAGAATTGCATAGTTAGATTTTCCTTTTTGCCCTGAAGAATTCATTTTTGACTTAACTGTCATTTGACTATGAGTATCAGTTTAATACTCATGCCTAAATTCAAAGTACTGCGCCACCCTACGCACGTACTTTACTTTAAAGATGAAAAAATTTATATTAAAACAAGTAAAAATGTATGTAATTGAAGTAATTGTAATTATTGTATTATAATGTAATAATGAATTATCTAAGTGACTGTATGTTACAAAAGACAAGACAAGACAAGACAGATGGTGATAAGCTTACAAAGTAATGTGAAGCAGCTAGCTATTCATTTACTATTCATTTATATGTTGGAATTAAAATATCATTCATTGATGATGCATGGCGTGTATGCATGTTAGATAATTAGTCTTACTTAACTAACATTTAAATGTTGTTAATTAATAAGTACATTTTAATATTTTTTTTAACTTCCGAAGTTATTAGAATTATACCGAAAATCAAAATAGTGTATGATGGATGTCGTCATAGGTTCAAGGATTATGATCCAACAAAAACTATTTCATGACATTTCATAAAAATAACTGTGAGTATTCTTTGTATAGGTCCTATGGATCCAAGGCATGAATTTTTAAACATAAGAGAAAAAAGAAATGCTCAAATATAAAAACTGGTTGTTTTTTTAAATACAAACAATATTTAAATATATATGAAAAATGTTTCAAACAAAAGTTGTTTGTATTTAAAAAACAAACCATTTTTTATATTTGAAGTTTACTTTTTTCTCTAATAGTTTAAAAGTTGTGGCATGGATTCACGGGACTCTATTGCACGAAACGGATACATACATACACACAGTTAAGAGTTTTTGCTGGATCTCAAAACTTGGGTGTATCATATACTATTTTGATTTTCGGTGCAAGTCTAATAACTTAGGTAATTAAAAAAAAAAAAAAAAAAATTGTACTTATTAATTAATTGAACGTATTATTAATATATTATGAATTCGAATCAAAAATGAAAAAATTATGTTTACAAGAAAGTTCTGGGTACGATTTTGCAGAGTCACATCCGTAATGGCTTTTCTGTTTAATATAATATGTATATAATTTTATTTATATGTAGTTATTAAAAAATATATATGTAGTATGTTAGTTACTTCTAATAAAGTTAATTGTTTAAATAATCTGTATATGCTTAATTTAAAACTATTTTTTACAATTTTTCATATTGTCGAGCAACGGATATCACACCTATCTGCTTTTCGAGTAAAACAGCATTAGCATTTATAATTAAATGATCAGTTATTAATAACTAGCCAATAGAGTGCGTATTTAGTGTCCTAATATGATTGATTGAAATTAAATGTCAAAGGATTCTCTAAGGAAGTAACACATACAATAATACATGAACCGAAATTTACCACCTTGAATTTGATACTATTAAATAATTCGATCGATAGATACTTGATAGA
Source organism: Chrysopa pallens (assembly GCA_020423425.1). Lineage (NCBI taxonomy): Eukaryota > Metazoa > Arthropoda > Insecta > Neuroptera > Chrysopidae > Chrysopa > Chrysopa pallens. Next base: position 82,362,599 of record CM035593.1, read on the forward strand.
TATTTATATCTAATGGTGTGGGACCATCTTCTTTCAATCACGAATAACAGTTGTAAACGGAAGTTGCTCACAGTAAAAGCTATTTTCTTTTATTAGCCAATAAAGATTTAATGATTTTTTTAATATAATTTTAGGAATGTTTACTACATGTTAGTGTTTGTATGTTTGTGTGTGTGTGTGTAAACAAGAAGTGCGTATTGTATTTGCAGCTAAATATGATAATTTTAATATACTCTCTTATTTGAATTTTCCTACAGAAATGTTTCAAGTAAAAGTTGTAGAAGTTAAACTATATTGAGAGTATATTACGTTTGAAGAAAATCATTGAAAATCAGGTGATTGGGATCACTAATTATAAGTGTTTTTTATTGATTCGACGCAAGTAATAATTTTAATTTATTTGAGCTTAATTTATTCATATCAAGTAACAATACTAATTTATTTTTATTTTTTTTTTTTAGCTCTTATCAGTAATTGTTTTAATATTATTTCTTAGTGCCTCTGTTCGTATTTCATAGAGCTTGATAAAAATAAATTTTATCCTTAGTGACTTTATTACTATTTCTCCTCAATATATGTATTTTAACTTCATAATATCAATATATATATAATTCCCATATGATATAAAGTAAATGTTATTGTGACATTTCACAATACTTGTATTCGTAAACCAAACTGGTTGGATAACGTTATTAAATTGGTTGGGTCTACTTAATAGTCATAGCAGTAGCAGCTAGCCATCCAAATACAACGTCAATGAATACATAATACCTACTGCCTATATTTGATAATCAAATTAATGTCAAAATTAGGGATACATCATATGTGTTGAATGAATCGCCCTATCTATGCATGTAGCCGTTCACGGACCATCTACCAATACGAATGTATTCCCAATATTATCATTTAATTTTGTTATTACGTATGCATCAAATTTGTTTAGAAAGGTATCTGGATACTAAGCTAAGTCCGTTTTAAAAAAACTAACAAAACTAATAATGTAACTAGGAATTATTCACTAGAGTTTTAGGACTAATAAATTTGTTTACTCTAATCCTTATATGAAATTTTATAGCCTGTCTCACTATCTTTATTGTAGATAAATATTGGAAAAATTAATTTTTTTGGTTTTTATGACGTCATAGAGTTCAAAATTTTATTTTTGATATTTCGGCCAAATGTTAATCAATTTGAGGGAACTTACTTTTGAACTAATTTTGGATTAAACTTTTCATTTTTATAATTTTTAATTTGCCAGCTCTATCCCTTAAATGAAATTTTAAAGTCCTAGGCTCAGTTTATTGATATTTATTGTAGATACGTTAAATTTATTCAAAAATTCATAAATTTCGGCCTAAATTTAGTAGGGTTACATACTATGTTTGTCAAAATTGAATAGAAATTGAACTTAATAGAGGAAAATTATTTTTTGGTTTTTATGACGTCAAAGTTCAAAAAGTTAATATTTTCAATATCTAGGCCAAATTTTAACCGATTTGAGTGAACTTACTTTTGAAATCCACTAATTTTGGGTTAAAATTTTCATTTTTATAATTATTAATAAGCCAGCTCTATCCCTTATATGAAATTTGAGAGGCCGAGACTGACTATTTTGATATGTGTAGTAGATACGTTAAATTTATTACAAATTTCATAAATTTCGACCTAAATTTAGTAGGGTTACATACTTTTTTTGCCAAAATTGGTTAAAAATTTGCCAATATAGAGCAAAATTATTATTTTTTGTTTTTATGACGTCATAGAGTTCAAAAAATTAATTTTCTCGATATCTAGGCCAAATTTTAACCGATTTGAGTGAACTTAATTTTGAAATCCACTAATTTTGGGTTGAATTTTTCATTTTTATAATTATTAATATTCCAGCTCTATCCCTTATATGAAATTTTATAGACCGAGACTGACTATTTTGATATGTGTAGTAGATACGTTAAATTTATTACAAATTTCATAAATTTCGACCTAAATTTAGTAGGGTTACATAATTTGTTTGCCAAAATTGGTTAAAAATTGGCCATTATAGAGCAAAATTAATTTTTTGTTTGTTTTTATGACGTCATAAAGTTCAAAAAATTAATTTTCTCGATATCTAGCCAAAATTTTAAACGATTTGAATGAACTTACTTTTGAAACCCTTTTCGTTTCTTAATTACCTTTATAAATTCTAGAGTAAGAGAAAATTGAAGTTTTGTTGCCTTTTTGATTTTTAGCCAAAAAATGATGATGCCCAAGAGTTGGCCACTTTCAACATCCATTACTTTCCTCAAACACCAATTAAATAGCTAAATATCGTACAAGAAACATAAAAAGTATTAATTTTAATTATTCTTTCTAGTTTTGCACATTCGTATAATCCCATAACATTTGTTCATTATTACTATTTACAAAATATATTGGTATTAAGTTTCTTATGTAACCCCTACTATTGTATCGGTAACTGTAATATAATCCATTTAACAACCTCCATTCTACCAAACATCTTTGGTTGTAACCAGTCCATGTTACAACAGTACATTCCTATAATAGTAAAGCACCATAGTTTGATAATATAACAGAATTGTACGTTTTGTGGTCGAAGTATTACACCATAAAAGTTCATGGATCCAGTGGTTTTACTTGTTTCAAAGATAAGTCTTGCGCATATTGCAATGTGTGTGGGCACTGTGAGATTTTTTTCGACACACGATGGGATTTTACGAGACGACGCAACGAATCGCGAAAGGATAGACGCAACAAACGCATGACACAGTGCCCGATACACAGTTTTTCGCGCCACATGCCGCACGTTTCACGAGTACACCAATAAAAAATCAATAAGCCAAACTCAAAATAAACAAAAACCAATAATTATCAGCCAATAATTTTAAATAGTTAAAAACTATTCAACAAAACGCACAATTTCGTTTGATTTTGTCACTTGACTAATAACAAATATATTGTGTTTGGATACATAAAGCTGTATATTTTCTCACACAAACACCAAAACATTATTTGTTTTAACCAATTGCGTGTAACGAACGAAAAACAAAGTTTTCTTACTAAAGCTATTACTTATATAGTGTTCGTTGGTAAGGTATGTATAGCTTGCAAGCAACAACAACAACACCCAGATATATTATCGTTTGTTTGTTAAAGTTTTCGATATGGTTAACCAAAACATTTCTCAAGTCTTAGAATGGAAAGTTAACATATTAGTTCTTACAGTTACAATAATTGTTATTGCAACTCTGCGTTTATTTATATGACATTTAATACTGGAAATACACAAGGCGAGAAAAATCATTAGTAAACGTGTATTGGTACTTGTTTGAAGAAAAATCAATCAGACAAAAGAAAAACTGTTTAAACATACAGGTTAAAACGATAGAAATATTTAGGTAGGTAATACTTGGAAAACATGACAATTCTATAAATATCAAAATTTTTAATTGTTTTTTTTTTTTTTTTTTTTTTTTTTTGAAAATTTGACATCCCCATCCATGCAAAATTGTACAGAACAAATTGCATAACATTTTGATCAGTATTTTTGCATGAAAAATCATATTAAAAACAAATTTGACTTAAGAAACTTAAAAACATCGCGTTTATATTAAGTGTTAATTTCATATAATTTTATGTTTTGATAGTTATTTTATAAATACAATGCGATCGATTATCCATTTAAAAATAGAATTAACATTTCCCTAAAAATTTTTCTTTAAATTTAATTTCATTTAACACGCATATTTATTAATATTTTAATATTATACATCAATCGTAGAACAAAGTCGAATATGTTTGGTAAGTCTAATATAACATCTAATTAATATCAACTTTTATATACAAATAATTAAATCAACCATTATGCGTTTTGTTTGATATTTTACAATCAATGATTTTTTTCGAACCATGATAATAGAATAGAAAAAATTTACGATTTTTTTTATGAAATTGTCAACCATATCAATTTCATTTCAAAAAAACCATTGTTTTACAATTTTATTTCCGTTCACAAGACGATCAAATACAAACGTGATCATAAAAAACAAAAAAAAAATGTTTTTTATGTCACCATTGATTGTTTCCTTGAAAGTATGCGGGGGGGGGGGAGAAGAATGAGGCCAAACACGGTTGAATGAAAAAATGAAATAAAACATAAGAATTTGATGTTTCGGTATGCAAAAACTATTATTAGTTATTGCTTTTCATTTTGATGGCTATTCTCAAGTGCCTGCCATACACAAGCATTCCTTTTGTTTCGATTTTTATTACCGATACTAAAAATCAATTTATTTTTATTTGTATATTTTAATATGATTTTCTTGTATCATTTTCTTCAATTGAATTTTTATAATGATTCTAATAAAATTAAATGGAATTTTAAAACATATGTTTTTACATTGTTACTTTTATATAATTTTTATTAAAACCATTTAGTTAAAAAAAAAAGTGTAAGTAATGTTACTAGATTTAATTTTGCTTGTTACAAGTAAACTTCTAAAGCGGTTGAACAACTATTTAGAAAAGAATTATTATTGGCCAAAATAAAATAAAGATTGTGGAAAATCAGTTTTAAAGATAGTTAATCGAACCTCGTGGCTCTCACTCTCCGCCAAACATTGACCCAAAATTAGGTAGCTGATAAATGGGGCAATAAATTTGGATTTAGAAATGGGCCGACACTTACAGTCAAAATGTAAACTCAATGAATCTGTAATTTTTTTAAATTATAATTTCGAATTTAAAATGAATTTATTCGAGGATCATCGATTCGGCTTTTATATAAACGTAGTTTTCTCTAGAAAACTTTAAAATTTACTTCCTGAATTGATACAGTATTTTGAAGGAAATGCTTGAAGCAAGAAGATATATGCTTATTCCGTTAAGAAAAAATTTATTTAATCTACAAAATATTTATTTATACAGGGATGATAATTCAACTCTATAATTATGTAATTTTGATTAAGATCAGTATTGCAAAAAAGTATGTTGAAGTAAATTTCTCCACACGAAGTCATGTTAAGTTTTCTTTCGTGGCATTTGATTATTCGCATCGGGTGTCGGCTATCCAATGGCTTTCTATGATCGTCCATTTGGTGTACACAAAGTAAATACTGGAATAGTTTCCTATAAAGTCAGCCATAGCTTAAAAAAATAAAATGAATAAAGAATTGAATTGAATTACACTGTACGAAATATTTTATGTATTTTATGAATTATAATGATTAAAAATAGTTCAAACGTTGATATTTAATCATATTTTAGATATTTCAATAATTAATACTGTTAGTTTTTACATTGTTTTCAAACTAAATTCAGTATTTTTACATATTTAACGGTTCTATATGCATCAGATTCAAAACTATTGAAAGGTTAGTTGTATGCCTAGACTTAGTGTCCTATTAAACACTCAAAGTTCAAGTATAAGGATTACCTTACCCTTTTGAAAGGTTTATCAAATTAACAGCCCTGTATAGTAAGATAAATATTATATCTGATATAAAATATCATATCCTTGTAAAATCAAACACAGGATACAACAAAATGATAAACATTTTAAAAACTTCCGTTTTCATATATCATCTATTATATAACATAAAACTACATATAAACATTTCAACACTATGCTGCTTGTAAACTATGTTTACAAATTTTGTATTATCAACAATATTTAATTTCAAACATCTCATCTATCTCTGGTTGGTACTCGTTCAATGAAGAAGATTAAGAGCGGGCGCACATCATCCGATTTTCTGATCGGAAAATGTATTTTATATAGATCCCGTACACTGTTAGATTTTCTAATCAGAAATTCTGATCAGAAAATCTTATGGTATGCGCGTACAAATAATGCTGTCTGAAGTAGCTTCAGAATTTCCGATCAGAAAATCTGATGTTACATCATAAGATTTTTTGAAGCAGGCCATCTGTTAGCCAAAAAAGTAATTAATAAATTTAAAGTAACCGTTAAAAATTTTATTTTATTTTATTTAAATTATAATATTTTATTTACTAACAAAAAATATAAAATGGTTGACATTGAACATTCAATAAAAGAATAAAGCGATTAACAATAAGTCATCATCATCCATTTTTATATTCCCGCCAAAAGTGTAAAATAAATATTCAGTCAAAGCTCATTGAATGCACTACACGAATATAGATCGGACTGACACGAATCTGATCATATCCGATGCTGCGTGCACATGCTTAAGATTCTCTGATCATAATTTTTTATAAGAATTGCTTATAGAACTGTCCGATATTGTGCGTTGACCATAATTTTCTGATCAGAAAATTTGATGGTGGGCGCCCGCTCTATGGCGGAACCAACGAACAGAAGGAACATTTTAAGAGAATGTTACCAAGACCCAAACATCCAACTCCACACACACACAGAAGCAGAAATAAATATTTATTTACGTTTGTTATATTTAAATATGAGAAATGTAAACTAACACAAGTTGTTTGTTTACAAAATTGTTTAGGCTTTGAATGTGTGTAAATCTTTACATGTATGTTATGTTCACAAGATACTTACGTTTAAATCTTGTACGCCACACGATCCACAAATAAGTCTACCGTACCGCACCTACAGATGTTTGGATTAATATTTAAGTTTGTTCTTTTTACTTCCTCATTTCCAAAAAACAATTAGTTTGTATACTCAACATTATTTAATTTGTCATAGTATATTAAATTTTAGCTTAAGTTTTGTAAGAATTTAGCTAATAAACATATATATTAGCAGTACAAATATATTATTATAGCCAACTCGAGAAAACTTTTTCAGAAAATGCTTCTACATTCATAATACCATATTAACTTCATGATCGTGAAGATGTCTCAATACATTAAAATATTAACATGTTCTACAAGATGGGTCTAAAACTAGAATGTATACATAATTTTTCAGAATTGGCATTCAATTGATTCGAAAATACCATTAATGTATCCAAGCAGCTTCGATGATTTCTTAGATTCTTTTATGTTAAAATTCACATAAATATTTTTTTAAAGCTTTATATAATCAAACAAACTTGTTGCCTAGAATGACGACAGTTTCTAGAAACTTGTAATGAACATACTTAACAATTTTCGACGTTAATTCTATGTATATATTTAGATATATAATATTAAATAAATAACGCATGACGCGCAACAAACAAGAAAGCGATGAAAATGCTGCGATATTCAAATGAATGTATTATAGCTAGTAAGTTGTAACTTTAAACTATGTAGATGGATATATACGAGCTTTAAGTAGAGGTGGAGGTGCTTGGTTTAAGTAAACGTAAGGGTGTTAAGAATGTTAACGATTGTAGTATGTCGTAGTAGTTTAGTAGTAGATGACGTGGTGTAGCGTGGTGTTTGGTAATATCGTTGATTTGAATCTATTGAGGGTAGTTATTTTATGTATTGTTACCGTTTAGGTTAATTACATTGTTTAAAGTATAGTCAAGCGATAATACTTGTATGTACGTTTGTGTATGTAAAATGTAAACAATGTTTATATTTTGATGCTTCCTTTTATAACCAAACCCATATCTCCCTGTATTCCTGTAATGTAAAGAAGGAGATTTAATGCAATGTGATGATACTATTTATTTTATAAAAGCAAAAACGTAGTATGGTTATTGTTATTAAAATATTCATTGACTGTGTGTTAAAGTAGTTCAATGCAAATTTTATGGAAGATTCCCCCAGGTGATCCAAAAAAAAAAAAAATGGAACAAAATTGGGAACAAAAAAATTTGAGTTGAAGTGAATGAGCATTTTTAAAAATTACAGCAGTTTTTGTCTAGAAATTTTGCAAAAATGTTTTCATGTCACTTATAACTTTTGAATGGGACAGATAATTGTTACCAATTTTTTTGAGGACTCTTTAAAGATTGTTTCATTGATTTTGCATCTAGGGTAATTTAACAAAACTCACCCTTATATACAGGCACTTTCATTTTTAATTATATTTCTATTACGCTTTTGGAAAATTAAATCAGTTTATGTGTAAATTTTGCTTCCGAAGAATTATCATTAATCAGTCACATGTTGGACATCTTTTATCGTTTGCTTACAAGAACTTAAAACTAATATTTAGCGAAGATATAAGGAACTTGATTTTAGTTTAATTTTTCTTCGATTATTTTTCATAGCTGAAGGAAAAATTTCAATAACAATCAATATCTATGCTCTTTTGGACTCACGTATAGGATTAGTTTTTCATTTGAAAGATGTCTTCAATTCGGACAGTTATGTTTTTGTAATGTCAAAGTACCTATAACACTCTGTACATGTAAACCCATGAGGTAAATGAATTAAAGGTGAACAATGATATGGTTATTAACTATATACACCACTAAACTGACACCTAGTACCTATGTGTGTATCTTTGTATCTATTTATCCCATATATTTACCCCAATTTTCATTGAAATCTAAGCTGATGTAGGTTACATTGTTTTGTGATTTTCTATTGTATTACGAAAATGAATCAAAAACAATTGGTAAACTATTTCAAATTTATGTTGAGAATAAAATTTGGTAGGTATGAAAAGTTTGGCCAACATAAAGACGTCAGATTTATTTTGACAATATACATTTTTATACTTGACATACATAATATTAGAGATCATAAATTTTAGTCTAAAGTTTGTAACGCTAGGAAATATTGACGGCACAAACAAATTTTTGGTGTAGGTGCTCATCGAAACACCCCTAATTAGTGGATTTCCAGTTATCCGTCCTGCCGCCGTTGCGTCCGTCATCATGATAACTCAAAATTGAAAAGAGATAATTAGCTGAAATTTTGGTGACATATTCTAAACATAAAAAGTGAGTTTAAGTTCGTGAATGAGCAAAATCTGTCTATTGGGTCCAATGGAATCTTGACCCAACTTTTAAACTATAAAATATATTTAAACTCAAATTTGGCAAATCATCATATATTGGTAATTACAATACAAAGTATTATACAAATATAACTGTGTAACTGTATAGACTGCATATTCATAGTATTTTATGACTATTAATTGAAAATAGACCAAACAATGATATTCAATCATATGTCGAGTTTCTAAGCAATTAATTCTAATAGTTGTTATATTCACTAGTTTTATTTGAAATATTTTTTGGAAAACTAAATGCTTTTAATATACATATGTTTTTTAAATGAAGTAATTTAGCTCTTTCATTTAATAACAAAAAACAGTTAATAAAAAGAAAATTTTTGCGCATTCTTCGGTATAATATATCGAATCGATTGATACTTCATTAGTCAAAATCCGTCCAGTAGTTTAACCGCTACGATAGAAGATACATATTATAGACCAATAAAATCATAAAACTTTCTTTTTGGTTTTCCCATGGTAAGGTGAAAAATTCTTTATGAAAATATATCATAAATTAATTTCGTTGTTTAAATTAATAAAATAAAATCTATATAGACACCACTCATACCATAGACCTGATTTAACTGTTTATATAAATAATGTTGTCTTGGAGAAAATATTTCAGAAATTATTAATATTATAAAATATAATAATATAGGATGCAAGTAATAAACATGTCTGCCATATTTATTGGAAAATGTGAATTATCTACTAATTAAATTAACTAAATTCTAATTTATTTCTAAATATAAACAGGTATAACATATTTGAAAAACCATTAACTTTTAAACTTATACTTGATTATTATATATTAACCCTTAACTGACAACCTTATTAACTATAATTTAAAAATTCCATAAATAAATTAATAATACATATTAAATTTCTATAAATCTTGAAATTTCATTAAATCTTCATTATGGCCGCACATTTTAAATTTGAAAAAAAAATTTTGCAGTATTTTGTCTTGAATTCTGAGAAAAATATAATTTTTTACATTAGGATACAGTAAAAACATTTATGGTGCTTTTTAGGAAAGAAGGCCCAGAAGTTTGTAAGGTAAAAAAAAAAAAACTGTAGTAAACAAAACGTAGTAAAGGGGTAAATTCCTAAATTCGATTTCGTGCTCAGTTGACTACATATTATCTTAGGGCTTTCTCACTGTCGTTGCAATTGGTTGACAGTACCAAATTTTTTTCCAAATTGATTATATTTTAAGGTAAAATAAGATTCTACAAAAACTTTGAAGTTACCTAGAGAATGCACCCAAAAAGTTAAAGGAATATCTTACCGATTTTATTCGATTCCAGCTTGTTAAGGTTTAAATAAAATATTTAAAAGTATTTCAATTAAATACTAATAATTATTTTTGAGTTGGAATCAATCTCTATCTAGAATCTATATTAAGTTATTTATTAATTTTCATAAATGAATGATAAAGTTTTAAAATATTTTCTGATAAACTTTTTCAAATATAATTCAATTTGCAAAGTTTTGGATTTTATAAACAATTACAATGTTTAAGTAAAATACAAATAATTCAAAAAATTTCAGAGAATAGTATTTTTAAAATTTCCATAATAAAATGAGTTCATCTGAATATATTTCATATACTTACAGTTAAAAACTATTCTAAAAGTTACAGGGGTTGTGACGTGGAAGGGAAGACTATTTATCAAATTCACCCTTTTCTCTTACAATGTTATTATAATTCGAATGTATCTAGAACATATAGAAAAGCTCTTATGATGTAATAAATAAAGAGACTTATTCCTTTATGCATTGTTAAAAGACATTTATAGAAAAGACTTCTGATATTGGAAATATAGTTAGGTAAATTTAGTTCAATTTCAGTGAGGTTGGATTCATAGATGTTTGTGATCAGGTTTTAGATCGCTTATAAATCTTGGTGGGGTTAGAAATTGTTAAATTACACACTTAGTTTATACACGCTTATGCATCCCATCAAAAAGCCATATTTTTGTAAACTTCTACTCAATATTTGATAAAAAGTTTGTTAATTTTCTTGTTGAATCATTTATGATACAAAAAAAATGTATAGTATTAACATAATATTTTTTCCCATTTTGCCAATATCAGAATTTTAAATGAATTTTTACAAAAAGGCAAGCTTAAGCGAATATCTAAGCATAGAATTGTGAAAAGTAGTGGAAAACGAAGCAGGTACGGTTTTTTTGTTTTGTTTTTTTGGGGTAATTTTAATACTAGTTACATGGACAGCTTATTGTGTGCCGTTTTGATGTATTATTATTGATACATTTTTTCCGTCCACATTTTGGCTTCATTTCTGGAGTACGTAGTCGTGTTATGCCCACTCAAGTAACATAGACTTTTTGACGATCTTATGCCGGTTGTGTCATCTGTTAGAAGCTAATAATTATATAATTCTTATTGAAAATCTTTGATGTTTAAAATATTTTGCTTTAATTCTTACATTATTTATTTTGATAAGGGCGTTGGTACAGTAAAAAAAAAATTAAATATGAAAAAATATCGGTAAGAATGTTACAATGTTTCACAAAGTTATCTTATTTATTAAATATCCTAAGGTCCTATTACTCTAGTTTGTGAAATAATTTTGTGTCAGTAAGTTAATAATACTACAGTTTGATAAAGTTTGCCTAATAGAACACATCATCGTATTGAAACAATTTGATATCAATACTGACATTTGTGGTTTTACCTGATTTCAAAACTTTAGTATTTAGGTTAGATATGTGTGTGGGTAGCTTCAGGTTAATATCACATATCAACCCCAAGTATTGGATATAATAAATAAGTTTAGATGTAGTAGAAGCGATATATATATAAAATAAAACTAATATAGTTGAAACTATATAAATGTATCTGATATGTAGAATGGACAATATTTACTTCCGATTACAACAATCACTATCGTTTATATTAATCTAAATATATATATTCGATTTGCCCTCTTTGAATACAGCACGTAAATGGCATTTGTCGTCCCATGTCACTATTATTTTATAGATATGTTCTTTTTATATGCCTATACTTTTGCATTTATGGTATTTGGAAAAACTGGTATTATCAAAATAATAATTGACAAACCAAAAACTAAAAGTACCTATAAGGTGTAAATAAATTTATTTAAAAGAATAATGTAAGTACTTTTATATAAATATTGCATCTATTTTTATATCACTTGTACCACTTGGAGCTAAATGTTCAAACATTAACTTTTTAGAATTTTTGTTCTTTGTAATATTGCCTTTTTAAAACCATTGTAACTTTCAATTTATTTATGTTTGTTAGGATCAATTTTTTGAAGAGGAATTTGAACCACTTCTTCTGCATATCTCATCTACCAGAAGAAATGAGCTAAAATACAAAGAAAATAAACTTTTAATTAAATAAAGCCGATTAATTTAGAACATTTCACAATTTATAGCATAAAAAGCTTGTCACCAAATTTACGTCATTCACCTTAGTATTATACAATTTAGAACTTATATTACAATCTATTAAAATCGGGTTATTTTTATCAAAATTTTCCATAAATCGAACAAATCCGAAATTTATTTTGTATAAATATTGTTAATTTTTTTATAAAGACTAAAGAAGGCTTATTGGTTTTATAATAGGTCGTTCAAATCGGTAAAATTTTGGATTTCAATCATTGTTTTGAATACAATAGTTTTATTCCAAAATTTTCAAACATATTTTTTCAGATAATTGACTATAATTTATTTTATTTTGCATCTAATTTCGAGTATTAACCTTTTTCTATAAATCCTTTCGATCTGAACTTGTAAAACAAAACAAAAAATAATAAGCAAAGTAAAAGCTCTTGAAATAGTTATTTAAAATAATATCAACGTAAAAATAGTCCTTTTTAGTCCTTTTATTTTAACAAGCACTTTCTATTATGTTTTTTTTTTTTACGAATACAAAATTTAGGACATTCTTATACGAAGAATCTCATGAATACAAAAAAAGGTTAGGAAACAAAAAAAAAAACAATACACGGATAAAACACGAACAATAATAAAGGTTTTGTAGCGTAGGTAAAGTATTATTTTTATTATCTGTGAAAAAAAAGGTAATATTTTTATAAGGTTTATAAACATTTTTAAAACACTTATTATCGTATTTTTTTTTGGAATATTTTGAACTTTGGCACTACGATAAATATTTTTATCTTCGATGAATAAATCATCAATAAAATAGTAGAAATAAAATGTCTTTTAAATGTTTATTTTAGACTTATTTTTTAAATTATGTATGGATTGAAATTTTATAAAAAGACATCTATAATAAAAACAAGGCCTAATGCAATATATAATACTTATATTATATTTATTTTAATTTTCAGGCACAAATACTACAAAAAATATAATAAATATCCAAATGTTATGAAATTTAGGGTTTACAATTTTTATGTAAATAGAGGAAAACACAATAGTTTGTATATTCGACATATATAATTATATCAGAGTATATAAATATTAGTCTTAAGTTTGCAACGCTAGAAATTATTGACCACACAAAACTTTTGGTATGTGTGTTCATAGAATCGCGTAATTAGTCCACCCGCAATTTCCGCATGTCTGTCCACCCCGCATCAATATAACTCAAAACCGATTTTTAAGATAAATAAAGTAAGTTTAATTGCATGTGAATAACCTTAATCGGCCAATTGCTTCCAATCATTATACCATAAAAGTTAAAGAAAAAAATCATAGAGAAAATATCTTTGTTTTCTAAAAACAAACAACTTCCTTCTGTAGGACAGCATATTTTGGCTATTTTACAAATGTTAGCCATTTTAAATATTTCAATACTTGATAATGAAAACAAACCTTTCCAAACCTTCAGACGAAGATTCAAATCTTCGTCATGTAACATCATTTTTTTGTCCTTATTTCAATGAGCTTACATTAAATGTAATAAAAAATTAATGATGAAACTCATTTACATTAATATCAACGAGTACTTAATTCAAAAACTCTTACGAGCACAATAATTTTTTAAAACTTCGATAAAGTTTTTTAATTGAAAATTGTATTTTATTTTTGACACATTTTGATATTTTATTACACTTTTATAAAATAAACAAAGAGCTTGAGGCAAATATTGGTAATGATCTTTTTGAAAAAAACTTAAAAATTATAAAGTGATATCACCCTGATAGATTAAAGGTGAAATAAAAACTAAAATAGTATAAAGTATGTACTAAAATCAGTTGTTTTTGAAGAGCTTTTATGGAATGTGTTTAGTATATTCAGCTAGCTTTTCTTCAGTGATTCATGTTCCATGGATTTTTTTTTGTAGCTTTGATAAAATAGATTTATTGAAGGCATACCACAAAAGCATCTAAGAAGTATCTAAGCCTGGAACGTCCCATTATTTTACAACATGTAATTTTTCACATTACTCTGTCCCCGTTATTTCACGGCCACAGGGTATCAGAATCAAAATTGGGACTCTTATTTAAATTTTGCAGCACCTCACATTTAGCATATTGTAATTCAACTTTGAATGCCTTGATCTTCTTGCTTGACTAGATACCTTGATTTGCCTCTTATTAAAAATAACGGCGCCAAAACACCTAGAAGTTTTCATACGTTATTTTAATAATAGCTCAAAAAAGGCAAAAAATATTATTGATATAAAGTTTAATTTGAATCTTTTATTTCTATCTCTTTCTACCTTTATGACCAGAAAACCTAATGTGGACGGTTGATTCCTGCCAGAACATATTTATCTTACCTCGCATACTTTGATTAACCACTGAGAAAAACGACAGCTTTACTGAAGACCATTGCTCAAATTCCCCACGAGTTCCAAGACTAAAAGATTGTATACATAATATCTATATACACTTTAAGGTTGTAATAAAAATAAAAATACCTTACACGACCTCACTCACTATCACTGATAAACACTATAAAACATGGTACTTGTTTCGCTAGAGTTACAAAAAAATAAAAAGTTACAAAAAGTACACCACATATCGTACATACAGTTTAAGTTTAAAATGTTCGAGGAGCGGGGGGAGAGGTCTTATCTTTTTACGAAAGAGAATATATTTATGGGACGATACTAAAAATGAACTTTGAAAAGAATATGCTATTTATATAGAAAAATGCAATTCTATTTTATATTAAAAATAGGGCTTTGTAAATATGAAGAAGTGGTATCAGACAGATTTTGAATACGAAAATCAACAAAGAAAAGTTTATCAATTCTCGTTCCATTATTTTGAAGTAAAAATTACTCATATAGAAACAATATTTTAGATTGAAAATTTAATTGATTTTATTAGTTTTGAAGTTATACTTCTTTAGACGCGCTATGAAAAAATGATGAGATCAGAGCTCTAATGTTTCAAGTTTGTGGCCGTATCAAAATTGTAGAGTAAAAATTATATTCAATTATTTAGTTTCAAAAATTTATATTTACTAGTTTCATATTAAATTTCAAAATCAAGAACAAAATTTTTTGGAATAATTAAACATTTTAACCGTAAATAATATTCTACACTACATTTATTATTATGTTGATGAAACTAATTTGGTGAGAAAATTGATGTAAAATCGATACTTTATATAATATAGTAAAATTATAATATTTTACACCATGTAATTGATATTCAAACATGTTCTTCGTCTTCTTCTTTAGTCATTAGGTTTTCTTCGAATATGGTAAATGTCGTCTATTCTAAAGATACCTATTATCATAAATTTCCAATTCAATATGGAAAATCAACTATTTATATTTCCGTATCGAGTCCGTTTTTTCAATTTAAATATTGCCTATAAATGTATTTTAATATCAAAGTTGTCATCGTACAAAATAATTTATGAAATTATATACATACGATAACTTATAAAATAAAATATCGAATTTTATTGGTTATGTTCCAAAAAATTAAGTTTTAAGAATTTCTGAGTCTTTAAAACAAGTTTCGCTTATCCAAACTTTCCAGGACCATGAAATAAAATATAATTTATTTGTTTATTTATTTTTTTAATTACTGTCACTCTTTTGAATTACTGGGGACACTTTTGACTTATAAAGTTATAATCAAGTAATAAATAATTATTCTTTTACTTAAAATCTATAGGAAAAGCAGATAAGATTATTGTGATTGAAAAACTTGTGGGTGAAAAATTGATAAATATTTCTTCGATATTCAAATTTAATAAAATATAGTGATTTAGGTCAATTTGATTCTTTCAAATTGTAAAATTTGGGTTTTCATTTAATTTATTGATCTCCAGGGTTTCATGCAAATTTAATTTTAGGCTTTTGTAGCAAATATGTAACACTTCCTGCTTGTGTTCTCTATCTATTTTACTTTCACCAATTTCCCCTGTATCGGTAAGATGAATGGAGAAGTAAGAAGAAGGTTTATGGCTGCTTATGTGCTATTTGTACCTGCTTAAAAATGATCTACCTAACTGAAGAACATCAGCGACATTACATTGTGGGCAAGATAATCTTTAAACATCACTTTTATTAATGTATGGGTGTTTTTGTTTGTCATTAAAAAGTGATTTGCCCTAATTACCATTATTATTATAAGCAGGTTGTTTATTATATTTCCGAAAGAGGTTTCCCATTTGCTTAAGATATTGCCTACATGTGAGAGAGATAGATAATTTTACAATTTTATAGTTGATTATAGGCGTCTCTTAATATATTGAAAACTTTCAATTCACTAAACCTACTTCTGTCACCATAAAAAAAGAAAAACTATAAGTTTATTCACCTACAATATAATTTATATGCAAACAATTGATGATATCAGAGCGCTGTGATCGATTCAATTGCCCCCTTCGTAAAGTTACTATTTGCAAAGGAGTGGATACAAAAAAAAACTCAATTTTCTTCACAATATGTTTATTTATATAAAAAACTAAAGAGAGTGTAATCCTAATTCTATAGAAAAAATAATTTGTAAATCTCATTTAATATATCTACAGATGCATTAAAATATCCCGTCACGTTTTTGTGCACCTAACCTTAAAATTTAATTATGTTTTTTTGTGAATATGAAAATGATTCAATGCTATAAATTGAATTAACAAAACAATTTTATTAAAATTTATGTATATGTTTATATATAACTTTTCACTAACAGAACAACATTCTAACAAAATAAAACAGACCTACATTATATTATAATATGAATGTATGTATAATAGATACAAATACAAATATAAATCCATTGAATCTTAATTAAAATAATTGTACAACCCTATATTTGGTTAACAATTGGACCCCTGGTGTTCTTTATAATATATAATATAATTTTATACATATATATAGATATATTCATAGAGAATAACGAACTTTGGTGGTTCCATGAATTACATACGACATTGTACCAAAATCATACTATCATTTTACATGTTATACTGTCTTTAAACTGGGCAAATTTATAACTAAATAAGTCCTTGCCGCAGGGTAAAGATACTTCTGGAACTTAATTGTTACTCACCTCAAACTATCCTCTTCATCGTTCCAATCGCAGTCGCAACTTTTGTCACTACTTCGTAGAATATATTCTTTGATCTTTGCCTAAAAAGGAGGAGAAACTAATTTCTCAATCAGTCTGTGCTGAGTCATTGACATCATTCTACGTTCTGAGAAAAATTTCAGATTTTTGGCTACATTGAATTCTCCGTTCACTATCTTCGCATAAGGTTATTTTTGAATCGTTATCGCCGATAATCACGACCTTATGCGGACCATTTGTGGAACCATCGTACTTTCAGAATTTTAACATAAAACAAGCCTCACTTTGAACAGAGAATAAATTTCTTCGATATTTAATTCCCTGTGTTTTCATTCTTAGTGATTCTTCATTTCATTTTTCATCTAAATGTAAAAATAGGGATTTCTGACAATTTATTTACTCATCCCTTTTTTTTAATTCACCTCTCGCATGCGCTCAGAAAGAAGTCCTTGAATTTAGTATTTATTTTACTATTTTTCTCTCGTAAAGTAGTAAGCTGTAAAAATTGGTTTTAAGTAGAAATAGTTTTATATTTCTTCCTTTCTTCAGTTCATTCTAGCTAGATACGGAGCTCAAGGGATTCAAATCTTCATAAAACGCGAATTATTTACAATTACTTTTGATAGTTTCATCAATACTAAAAGGATGATCACTTTCATATAGAAGTTTAATTACCAATTACTAGAGAGAGCTTGAATTTTCATAAAGTTATTCAATTACAATATGGCAGAAGATGTTAATCCAAGCTCAGGGCATATTGGCTTGGAACAGCAATGGTAAATCGAATACAACTGTCTTGGACACTTCCAGTTGACTTCTTGAAAATAACAATTATATTACGCCCAGTTCTAATTTGAAATAGCATGCCACAGTACACCACAAGAGTATATCTATATACGATATATATAATACATATTTCTCTCACCAGAGGTAAGGTGAAGTCTTGAGTATGATGATAGTGAATGAGGTTAAGTTTTGATACCTTACTGGTGCAGTGCTTGTATGTTTCTACCCAATCTACCAAATAGAAAGGACACATTAAATAACGACTTACATAGTAGTATCACACATCGACCTGGGTCTCATATACTTTATGTTTAAGTGTTTCATATGTGTAAGAATACAACATACATTCTAAGGATACTGTACTCTATATGTTGTGAAGAAGAGAAGATAGTTATTACCACCAGAGACGATTCGCTCTCTGTGTGTGATCTACCTCCTACACGTCTAAACATTGGCCCCAATTCAGATATAAATACCGTTTATTTTAAGTGATCTAAATACGTGAAGATTTGTTTCTAAACAATAGGGGAGGTTCAGTTTTGAATAAAGTTTAAATTTTTATTATTCTTACTTAGAATGATGCAAATCGTACGCTGACTTTGATGTGATTCTGAAGACGCATTTTGACTAATTTTATAAATTGCATCTGGATTTGAAGAATTTCCCGTTTAATATCGATAAATAATTGATCATATTTGATATACAATCAATTAAATATTTGAAATTTGATGTGTATTCAAACTATCCAAGTATTTTATTGTGCCGATCAAAATAACATAATTTTGATTTCAGACTAAACGCTTGAAATAAAGCTATATCGAGGTACAGGTAGTTGTAAATGTAAATCTTGAGTGTATGGTTCACCTTAATCAATGAAAACTCTCAAAGGACAGTGCCACATTTTGCTTAATACAACTTGAATATTATCAAAGTTGCAATTTAAAGTTGTTTTTAAATAAATTCCACATTTTAAAGTATTCAAATTGCAAAGAAATTATCTATTTTGTGAAAATATCGAATTGCTTGGTGTTAATTAATTAAATATTTCCTTGATATTTCCATTTCAACTCAAACATTTTACGAAAAAAAAGTTTGATTGATTTGTATTTCAATTTTTCTTCTATCTTTTATAGTTTAAAAGTTTAGTCAATGAGTCATTGGACCCAAATTTTGCTCATTCACGAACTTAAAGTCACTTTATATGTTTACAATACGCCATTGAGATTTCAGCTTGCTATCTCTTTTTTATTTTTGAGTTATCGTGATGACGTCCGGACAATCGGAGGTGGGACAATTTGGTGTTTCTTTGAAGAACACCTATACCACAAGTTACAAACTTACCACATTTTCGAGCGTTACAAACTCTCGACAAACATTCTGACATATTATGTATGTCATGAATAATAGGTTTAAATATAATAATGCAACACTATTAAAATACACGATGTGTACGCTATAAAATTTAGTGGTTATAAAAGACGCTTTTCAAAGTGCTTACAATTTACAATAAGGAAATACATATACATTTTCTTACACCTCATAATATTAATATTTGGTTTTTAGTCTCCACACTTGTATTTACCTACCTTTAAAATTAAAATTCACCCCTTTCATCTTGACACTCTGGTAACGTTTTAAGGACTGAAAGGTGTTTTTAGTACATCATAATATAGTAACAGGTATGTAATATTCATTCCACATATCTTAAGTATTTGGTAAAATTGGGATAGGGTGTCACCACCACAGGTACACATTAGTATACACAACCAATTTGACATATTTGTGAAATTCATATAGCCATCTTCTCACAATTAGAAAGAGGACAAAATAATTGCTGTTTAAAAAGTTGATGCGTGTACTTGTGTACTCGCGTCAGAAGTTATACTTCTTTGGCCTCATTTAAAAACAATATTTAATTGCATACAAATAATTAATTATAATAAAATAATAAAAGGACTGGAGAAGGATAGTCAACACAGTCAATAAAGCACAGTTTTAAAATTGAAAAATTAAATAAATAAATATATATTTTCATATATTAAGTGTAACATAAATCATAAAAACAGCTTCAACTTGTGATTTTTGTGTGACGGAGATTCTAAAATAAAGATAAGACATTGCACGTGTCTTAGGAAAATGCATTGTGTTGTCAGTGATTTTTTTACATATTAAATCTACTATTTGTAAATTTTAAAACTAAGAATTTTTTTGCGTGTCACCTTGTATATAACAAAAAAAAAAACAAATTCCACCCACATCATTAAGTGTATGATATTATCGTGAACGAAGCTCGATATGGTGACAACAAAATGATTATCCTTTTATAAGTGAGAAAATACTATTAAAGAATTTAATTTATGATTAAATTTTAATACAACGTTAAATATTCCGGTTATATACAATTTTCTTCAACAAAATACTTGTGTTTAAGTTGTGGTTAAAAACGGGAAAATTGGTATCAATTTTTTATGATGATGGAAAAATAAGTGAAAATTGGTCTTTTTTTGTGTTTTATACGTTTTCAAGAAGGGATTATAAAAGGTATTCGAATCGTGACGTAAACGTTAGTATTCGATAAATATATAAAAATGAAAATTTATGAGAATTAACAAAATTTTTTCAGTTTTAAGTATGATATGTGATAAACCGAATACAAATTTAAACCGGAAAAATTTATTTCGTCAGTTATGAATTTAAAATTTTGTATCAAAAGTATAGTTGGACTTTAAACACCAAGGACTCTTGTGCACCAGAATGGTTCTAGCTCCCTCATAGCGTATGTGATTGCATTGTTTTTAGCTATCATAGCATGGTGCCACAATTTAATAGCATTTGATTGATATTATTTGACATAATCGGTACACATTAGAGCTAATTATTAATGTATTGGAATTCCACTTAATATTGTGTCTGTGTGTCCGTCTGTTTAAGCTATGTGCTGCTATTTATCAATATAATCAACTTTCAATAGCAGCCAGTCAAGCTTTAGTTGAAGCAGCTTCATCTATTTAGAGTGTAGACGCAAACAGTGTGTGAGGTTTTGTTGTAATCGGAACTATAAACCGGTAAGACATTAATTACTAGCATAAGGTCTACCTATTTATTGTTATGGGATGATTCAAAAGTAAGTCACTCGTTAAAAGTACTTTAATCTAATGCGTGCAGTATGAAAATTGATGTAGGTAGTCCCTAGAAGTTTCTAAGCACACAATCGAATAATTTGCTGAAATTCTGGCGTTGTGACAATGAAGGAATAGGCCTTGTTGGCAACTTCACGGCCTCGTAATTGGGTGTTTTATGGTTAAGCTCCATATGCAAACAGCGTCGTTTTCAGCAATGTTTTAAAGCCAAGGTTAAGGAAATTAGTATCTGCGTTGGGTTGGGAAAAATGATACAAAAATTTTTGGGGTGCCATTTTTAGATTCCATAAAAAAGACTGATTACTTTGGAAGCTGACGCTCTTCAAGTGATTACGAATTATTAATTAAAGCTAGCAAATAATATCTAGATTGTGGTTCTTAGATTTTCTTGAGCTATTGAGGTCTAGTAAAATAATACAAAACACTAATTTTATGATATAATTGTTTTCGGGATGTCACTTGCAATTTATCCAAAGTGCACAATTATTACACTGTAAATTTCAAAATTTATACCCATTTCGGACATACAGCAAGCGATATCTCGAAAACTAACCATTTTATCATAAAATAAGTGTTATTTTTCTTGGATCTCATTTACCTCAGTTTCTCCATTCAACAATTCAACAATCCTATTGCTAGATTGGAATGCCACGAGCCTTAAAATAACAAAGTTCAATACCCTGTAGATGCACAAATTCGTCTATATACCCATACAATTTGTCATTGTATTGGTATCTGATTAATCAATATCAATTTATACTATTGATAACAGTTAACAACTCTATTGGTATCGAATCTATTATAATCGAACTACTAGTAGTAGTATACAATAGGTCTACTTAATATTACCTACTTATCTATTTCTATATTATAGTAGACATACAACATTTATTTTATATGGCTCTGCTATAGTAGTACAATCTATTACATTTTACAAACATATCTATCAACCTGGCTATTAATGTTGAAATCTATTATCTAAATATTACTATAATAATACACTTTTCAATTCTATTATATAAATATATTTCAATTATATTATATATTATAGATATTATAGTCATTATTATATAATATAAACTGGTGCCTACATACGTGTAAAGTTCGGTCAATTCTTGTAACTGAATTCCACGCATTCCATTTTTCCAAAACAAAAGCTTCCTATATTTATTATATTTTTTTAAATAGTTTTTAAATAAAAATTCTCAAATTGCTCAAGATACAATTTAAGAAGGCCACGTAAATGACCCATCAATTCCGATTTTGGATGATTTTTACAAACTGCTGTGGACTTTTTGGTTCAAATTACTACTAAGATTCTGAAAATTGACTTTAAATTTTAATATAAAACAGTAAATTTTTGAATCTCAACTGTAAATTTTCCAAAACATTCCGCAGCTACAAAATATAAATAGTAAATAAATATAATAAATGATTAACGAGAAATTTTTGTTAATTTTTCATATTTATAACTATTCTAATTAGTCATGGTTGAATAAATATTATTAAAAATAATTTCACACATTAATCTTACATCATTTAGGACGATTGGGTGATGGAATCGAGTAGGGAAGGGAGGTACAATAATAAAAGGTAAACAAACAAAGAACTAAATTGGTAAGAAGGTAAACAAACATATTTAATATAACAATTGCATGATAAGGTATAATATTTCACTTTCACAATGTATGGCATTTTTAAAACCTTTTTATTAATATCAAAATATAAAAAATAAAACAAATTCATTTATTAATTATAATTATTTATTATTTATTATTATCACCAAATAAATAAGCAAAGAAGTGAATGAAAACGAACAAACAATATGCACTAAAAATAATTATATTAGTATTTAAAATTTCATTTATATTAATTTATCAAATAATAAAAACTATATTGATATAATTTATTTACTTTTTATTTATAGTGTTAATAAAATTATTTGTTGAAAAATTAACTCTTTTTAAAACAATCATAAAACTGAAAAGTGTGCGTGTAAAAATTTGGTGTTAGTGGACAGAAGATTTCTATTATAGTTTCATGTTTTTAATAACTCGCTTTCTTGAATGTCTGCCCGCGAGAAATTTTATATTTGAATTTTAACTAACATCCAAAATAACAAAATAACAAAAATGAAGAATATATAAAAGACAGTTGAAAAGAATGAGAACAAAACAGTGGTAAAAAAATGACGAAGGGGAATTACCTATACGAAAAATTTCAATCACTTTATCCTAGAATGCAAAAGATAATAAAATAAAAATAATTTTCGATGTACCATACTTTTAAATCGGACTAAAACGAATAAATTGACTCTTTTTGAATAAAAGGGCCGCGTGGAGCACCATCAGTTGAGCTATTAATGTTTCAATTATTTGCTGCATGTGCCCAAAGTTATTCGTTTGAAATTAGATAAATTATTTTATACTTTTTAGTCCGATATAAAAATATGGTTCAATTAAAATTATTTTATTTTATTATTAATTTAATAGGAGCCTCGTTCTTTTACAATACTTTTAATCTCATTTCGTTAGAATTATCTTAAGCAAGCATTTCAAACCTCCTTACTTTGCATCCTTTCAAGCATTTCATTCCTTACTTTGAAGTCAATATGGATTTTAAAAATGGAATTATGTACAAACATAATCTAGCTTCAACAAAGTTTTGGTCAATATTCAATCCAAAAATTTCCAAGAAATTCGAAATTATTCAAAGAATTAAAAAAAAGTCATCGGTAATCAGAAAGTTATTTTCACGAAAGTCTATTTTGCATTATAATTACTTATTTCTAGAAAGAGCATTTCGCTTCAACTATAAATAAAATTTATCATAGAACATCTTCATTATTTCGTATTTATTTTCAATGTAGTTTTTGCTACGGAACTCCATAATTATTACATATTTTTTGTGTATAATGAACCATAATTAATAGAAACATGCAAGTCCAATTAGTTTTTATAATCTATCAATTTAATATAGAAAAACATAACGTCCTGTCGATTTGGTCTGTCTGTTTGCCTGTCTATGCTGTTCACTTAACTGATTCCAAGCGATCGATTGCATTTACTGTATATACCAACGTTGTTAATAATGTTTAGGACTGAATTGGAAACCCTTTTCTATACGTTTTTATTGATCCTTAACAGAAATTTATTATTGAATGTTTGTAATAATTTTTTTTAATATGCACTTACTGATATTAAGGATGTTTGGTGGATACAATTGACGGTAAAGGTTTATCGACTGAACTCTTTATTTCAATTAACGATTAAACTTTTTTTAAATTAACGATTAAACTTTTTTTAATAGTGGAGTATAATTTGTTTTAAACAAATTTAATTAATTTTTATATTTTAATTTAATTTAAATATTGTTATTATAACATATGTTCTTTATCTATAAGCTGTCAATTTAAAACCACAACATTTAATAAATATTTTTATTTATTAAGTAGTTTCAATCATGCCTGTATTGACAGGAAAAGATTATATTGATAGGAAATTATTATGTTTGCAATCGATTTTTTACCGCCTAGTGAATTGCATTGTAATTTATGTACGTGATTAAGAAAGGAATGATGCATTTCTACTAAATTTTTATTTGCCTTGTTGCATTTTTATATACTTCCCAAACCTCCTTAATATCGATGTTTTGTATACGACGTGGCAGTGTTCGGTAATATCGCTACTAAGCAACCATGCTTTAATATTATTTTTTGGGGTTGATTGATTATAATAGTAGTAGAACCTAATATATTACATTCGTTGCTTGACAACTAAAATTATAAATATAGCAAAACTAAAGCCAAGCTAACAGGGCTGAATTTGAGTAGTCATTGAAAATATATAGTAAGTTTGAAGAAAATCATTGTAGACATTTTGTAGAAAACCCTGAAAATCACTAGACTAACGTGATCATACACTTGGTATATCACCGGTACCCTCTTATACTAGGGTAGATAATTTTTGAAAACAAAAAAAATTATAGTAGAATGAAACCAATTGGAAACGGAAGATAATATGATAAAAATGAAAGGATAAATAAATTTCGGGTGATCTGACTTCGGGAAGTAGGAGGGTGGGTGAGTGTTTTAGGGTAAAATTCGGTTTATTTGAATTTCCGGCAAAACTACAAGTCCTATGTAAAAGAATTAAATAGTAAAGTTGTAGGTAATAAAAAGATCTACAGCTTTTGTATTAGTACTTTTTTCACTTAGGACTTGTAGTTTTGCCGGAAATCGAAATAAGACGTGTTTTACCCTTAAGAACTCACTCCCTCCTACTTCCCAACCTCAGATCGCCCGTATTTTATTTTTTCTTTGATTTGTATCATACTTCCGTTTCCAATGGGTTTCATCCTACTGTAATTTTCTTCCACTCTTTATCATTTTTAAGGATTCTACTCTGGTCTATCATATAAACATACTAACTCACACGCACCAACATCAACTTCCTGAAAATCAAATTTGAAAAGCAGAAATAAAAATTTATATAGAATAGTTGAATAGTATTTTAGAACAATTAAATAGGTTTCTTTCATCGTTTTTAAATTTTTAAATTTCAAAACCATATTTAGAAGTCCAAAATAATTTATGAAAATTTTTTATGATTCTTCAAAAAAAACTAGTTTCACTTTAGTTTGTTATAAATCTGGTTGACAATCCAATTATTAATTAAAAGCGTTCGATACTTCTTAAAAAGTTGTACAGAAAACGTATTTCAGAACTAGATTTCTATTACCTCGATTACTTTTTGTATACGATAATATTTCATACTAATATAATAATAAATAGTTTGAGGTCAAAATACACAAAGTTTTGGACAAAGTTATTTATATAAATAAATATTTTACAATTTTTAATAGTTTGGTTTTCGTTTCTTCAAAAAGTTCTCTTCAAAAACATTTCGATATAATAATATTATAAAAAAAAAAAAAAAATATATATATATATATATATATATATATATATATATATATATATATATATATATATATATATATATATATATATATATATATATATATATATATATATATATATAAATATATATAAAATATCACAAGCGTTCACCAAGTTTTTAAAGACATTTACAAGATGCAGAAAGCAAATTTTTAACATTGTTGAAGTTTCAAAATTATTTTTAAAATTTTAAATAAATATTTTATATAAATTTATTATTGATGTGTTTAAATAATCTAGGGTAATTAATATGGAGAAAAATAATTCAAAGTTTTGGAGATAACGCTTGAAATTTGTCCCAAATATTAACTTCCGGTTTGGATTTTAGACGATATCTAGAAAACTACGCATTTAATCGTTAAATGGGTATAATTTTGAAATCATATTACCCTTAAAAACATAATAATATAATAAAAATATAATTTATACATAACGGAGGTAAAAATTATGTTTTGTTGTTAAATTGGGATTATAAAAGTAGGTTGACCTATAGATTTCAAAAATTAATCACGATAAAACGCGTAGTTTTTGAAATATCACTTGAAATCCGTATTCGTATTTCAATTTTTCAGATAAAATTCAAAGGATTAGCCAATCCAACCGTAGAATAAATGAAATTTTCGGCTTTCCTAGAGCTTAATTAGTCTAGAACATTTAAAATCGGCAATACAAATCTCATTACCATGACAAGAGTAAAGCTAAAAAAAAAATACAAAAAGTTAATTTTTTGTTTACTCGATTTTATCAATTTCAGCGAAATCTAAAAAGTAAATGAAAAATTCCATTAAAATGAATAAGAAATTTCAATAATTTCCTCCCAACCAAACACATATAACAAAATTTCATTATATTATCTTTAAAACTTGGTCTAACACTATAGGTCTATTTGGTCGTAGTGTATGATTTCTTCAAATTTTTCCGAAACTGGAACATCTTGTAAGAAAAAGAAAACAAATAAAAGAATTAACAAGAAACATTGAGTAGTAATAAAATTGTTGAAATATTGTAAAATCTTGTACGTTATCGTTCGTTCGATATTTACGTTGATCGTATATAAAAACGTAACGAAATACAGTGAAGCAGTTTTTTTTTTTGCGTTAGTTGAACAGGGTAGCAATATTCGAACAACAAAATACTATAAAAATAATATACACAGAATGTAACAAGAATGATGAAAGATTTAAAACTACGTTGTGTATTTATACGAAAGTTATCTTAACCGTGAACTCTGTGCTAATAAAACGATTCGTAAATTTATCTAAGACATTATTTTTTCCAATCAAAGATCAAAATTGGCTCTGGAAGAATCGGAGCTTACCAAATGGAAAAATACAACCGCATACTGAAAACCTAAGGAGTTGTTCAATAAGGAAGGTTAATCTGTAACATTGGCAAAACAGAAGTGTTCTAATTGACCAATCATCTCGAAAGAGAGTCGATGAGAATTTATTTGATATTTGATAAAAATTATGATTTAACTTGTAAAAATATTACTTTTCCTGCATATTTTTCCTTGATTTTTACTAGAAAATATTTTTGAGATGCTGGCCAGATTTCATTACAAGACCAGAATAAAATAATCAGCCTATGGTTCGATAAAAATAGGAAGCCTTAAATTACTTAGGTTAAAGTATATTTTCTACCTTTCGTAAAGAAGATCTAAAATAAACTTTGATTTTGAGCGGATTGACTAGTCGATATTTAAAGAAATAACTGGCTAATTAGGGATGGCGAACATAGCCTGAAAGTCACATCTATTTGTGGTTGATATCAAAACAATTTTGCTGTTCTCTAATATTTTATCGTTACTCTTTTCACACGCTGTAAATATTTATATTATACCTTCCTCCATAAAACTGTTTTGTTGTTCGTTGTGTCAAGTCCATTCACCATTAAAGTTGAAAAAGTTTTGGAACAATTTTGAAAAGTCTCTTTGGGGGTGGATCCAACATTTTTAGTAATAGTTTGAGTAAAGTTTTAGGTGAACAAATATACAGGTATAGGTTTGTTAATGGTAGTACGTTGAAATAGATGATATAGAAAGGTATAGAAGCTTAGCATGCTCATGGGAATCGATGATTTATACCTTCATTCAAGTTGACTATAGGAAAGGAAAGCACAAACTTCAATATTAGTGACCCTTAACTTAAGTACATACTTACGAACTTTTACAAAACTAGTCAAAAGTTTGCTACCAAAAATTATGAAATATATTTAGGTTTGGTCTTACTTGGATCAAATTGGAAATTTTTAATTCAGTAGTTTTGCCTTTTCAGGTAGAAAGAAAAATGTTTATTTTTTAAAATTTTTTATCTGCCTTTGCAGAGTAAGTGGAAACCTCTTACTTTTCACGTTTTTGACTTTTTAAAATGTTTGACTTCAAAAAGCTGATGGAAATACTACCAGATTCAATTCAGCGTCCCCTTTATGAGTTAAAATAATCTATTGACAAAGGTTACTATTTGGTAGATTGTAACGTTGCTATTAGCGGACTTCTAAAAAACATGCTAAAATCTCTATACAAAAAACCTTCCGGTTTTCAGAAAAAATAACTTTTTTAGGATCCTAATGATGACACGAACACTAGATACCCATTGAAGTTCTTTTCGTTCCTTCTGCCTGTCTTAAACCAACCTTTCTGACCAACTTCTCTCAAGTTCTTATTGATTGCTTAATTTTCCATCGAATTCTATGGCGAGAGGTAAGTTAAAATTCTTGTAGATTCATTTTTTGACTTTTCAAATATTCTGTACTTGTTAAAGTTTGTTAAACAGCACAAGAGGTTCTCATTTAACAGCATATAATGTTCTTGGTTCTCTACTACTAATGTAGTATAGGGAATGCGCTTGACGTCGTCCTCTATATAGATAGATTCGACCGCGTTCGACCATTATATATGTGGACCAGAATAGAGTATGAGAAGCGTACATCGAATTGGTAAACTCTCACCAGGTATGTTGATGATAGATTTCTTCACATTGGTATGAGTGAAGTATACCTAAGTCCTTCGTGTCTGTACCTAAGATGGTTGGTTTGGGTTTGTTTCGCTTCCTTTCGTAACGTTGATCGCTGTACATTAACAACATGCTCCACCAAGGAATTAGTAAATGAGATCGTATTAACTAAAGTTTAATGCGCTATCTAACTATTCAGGTATTGTATGCACTTAAATATAATTCTGAGATATTGCGATTTTGTTCATAGAGAATCTGTGGAATTCCAATCATTAAGAGTGCTTTGCTCATTTATCCCTTTTAAAATTCTAGATTTCCTTAGGTCAAACAGGTTCTTCGAATCCATAATCTTCAATAGTACGCGTAAAAAAAAATTACAAAACTGTAAAAAATAAAAACTATCGAAAAATATTTGGATGTTGCCAAAAAATAAAAAATTTAGAATTATTTAACAGTCGTAGAGAAAACTGAGACATTTATCCCAAAATGACGAAGTATACTTAATTCAAATTTACCCTGAAAAAATTGTTACATGACAAGTTGTGTGTAAATAATCGAAGACTATCGAAACATATGCCAGAAAGTAGATAAATTGCTCAATACTGTATACAAGTGTGAACCTCACCTAAGATTTCGTTTGCTACAAAACAAGGGGTTTGACTACGATGCTTAACATTAAATGGTCAACGATTCACTGGTTATTTGGGTACTTTACGATGTCATTTATTTTAATAGGGAGACGATGATGTTCATATACTCACCATTTTCAGTTCACTTGTAACCTAACAACAAACTAACCAACCGGAAACTGGTTGTTCTTATATTCACTTAAAGATCATTTTATCTTAATATTATCTCTGTTGCAGTTCAATTATTTTACAACCAAATACTTTATGAATAAAGATAAAGCAGCTCTTTTATTTACAAGATGATACAAATTTGTTATACAAATAAATCAAAATATTTATGTTAAATCAAATTGAGACAGCCATTAGATTCTTTAAAAAAATTATATTCTTGTTTTATGAAATATATTCAAAAATATAAAGAGAAATATCAAACAAAAAACATAATAAATTATAAAATTTTATAAATAATATGTATAAAAAAACAATTGAATACTACAAGTAGCTGACGAAATCTAAATTTAGCTAGAAGTTTTTTAAATTTCAAACTTGAATTTTTATTACTAAAACTAGTAAAACATAAAACAAAATAAACAAAATAGATTTCTTCCTAATTTCATATTTCCCATAAATGAAGTCAGATATGCCAAATAATAAGAGGTCGGTTTAACATTACGTAGGCATTTTAAAGAAATTTTTCTACAATTTGCTTGCATAATGCATTCTTACCATAAATAAAATTCTTAAATAATTTCTGGTTTTTCCAGAATGTTTTTTTAGCTGTAAGTTTTCTAAGCTAAATTATTTCAACGAAACTGGGATAAATAAAATCAAAAAATGATTCCTTGTTTCGCCTCATTTATTCTACATTACTAAATAGGACAACCGTGGTTGATATAAAACATTTTTTCTGTATATATCTATAATTATCAATCCTTCGTTTCGTCTCCTTCACCATTATCCTGATGGAATTAAATTAATATAAATAACACCGGAAATAAACACTATTATAACTGGGAATGATAATAAAATTGATATATTATTCGTAAATTATAATTTTATTTTATTTTATTTCGTTTCCTTTGTACGCCAGCCAATGTTAGTAGACCCTTCCATAACACTTCAATTTTTTTAGTTCAGATTATTCCCATGAAAATTTGTATTTTTAATCAACGGTTGTATTGAAAAATGATAAAAACTCAATCTATGCAGTTATGAAGAATTTATATTATTGCAATTATGTATAATTCCGTAAGCTTGGACTAAAATTTGTATAAATTGAAGAAGTTAATTTTACAAAACGTTTACTTTCAAAACAAAATTTTCAATATTCTGCAGTTGATAAGAGGATGTTTGAGAACCAATTAGATATTTTGTTTTGGACAATTTTTAGATAGATATGAAAAAATGGACACATTCGATTTCTGTACAAAAATGTATGTAGCTGAATATTTTCTACTGTAACAAGAAATAATTCGGCAAGCTATTTTCTAAAATCGTATGCTTTTTTAAAAGTTTTTAAGGGATAAGCAAAAAGAAATTAAATTAATGTGATATAAAGCAGGACCAACTATGATTAGCTGTTGGATCATCAGAACATATCGTAGCCTATATATAATTAAAGAAAATTAGATATAAAATTATATGAAGAAATGTTTGGTGAAAATTATACCAAGAAAAGTAGAAAAAGAGGCAGGAAGAGAGGAAAAGATATGTAAGAAAAAAAAAATTAGTGTGGTACACAAAATGGTATTAACGGAATACTAGGAACAAAAATAATAAATTTGATAATAAAATAACAGTCCATATAAAAACACCCACCCACATTTAATATTGATACATTATACTAATCATTAACTGTTGTACCATATATATACTATACTTCTGAATGTTTGTCTATATATATCTATATATGTTATATGTGATATGAAATGATCTATTTGTATTGATAACAAATCTATATTTTATGGCTGTGTTTAGCGTACATTTTGTTCAAATTATTTCATCAGTTACTTCACATAATGTTCAGATCTCGAAACATTGTTTTTCACCCTCAAATGCCTAACTTATAAATTGTAAAAAAATTCAAATACTTCATGTTCTCTTTTAACTTTTTTATTACAAAAATTAAGATCTAGCTAAACCAAAAGACTCATTTTACGATTGGATGGCGAGTTTTCAATATATCCCTTGATATGTGCCCGAAATAATGACCTTTGCATTGTATTTCAAGCGACATCTCGAAAACTAGGCATCAGATTATTAAATGGGTATAGTTTTTGTAATCTACAGATCAAATAACCCTTACAAACAAAATTTCGTCAAAATCTGTGATAAAAAATATGCTCAATGTCTTTTGTTTTTACGATGAAATTATGTTTATAAGAGCAATTTTTGATGTAGATTTCAAAAATAATATCCATTCTACAATTGGACGTATAGTTATTAAGATAAGGCTTGAAATACGATCCGTAGATCAAAACTTTGTACACATTTCAAGATTTCGATTTTTCACTGATTCACCAGGATTCGTTAAGTGTCAAGAAATAATTATAAGAATAAGTTAAAGATTTTTTTTCTTCATAATGCCTTTTTCCCATTCGTAGATAGTCACGAAGTAAGTGAAAAAGTCAACAGAAACGTGGTAGTGAATTCCCCGAGTTTTAAATCCATAGTGAATAATTTTGGATTAATTTCCTTTTTTGCTTACCAAGTTAAACCTTAATAACTAAATAAATAACTAAACTTTTTGCTAGTTAAATTTTAATAACTAAAGCATTTTCGTTACTTGTTTTTCTTGTCATTACACACCTCAATCATTCTGTATATTAATATGTTATACAATATTATATATTTATCTCACTCCCTCTCATTAAAGTATTCTATTTATTTTGTTTAGTTGTGTACATGTAATAATAGGTAGCTACCTCGTTCTTCCACCTCGAAAACACAACTCTTATGGCAATTTATTTTTGTTGGAAAATAAATTAGAAACAGAAAACCATAATGATGATGAGTCATTCATTTTTAACATCTTTCTCTCATCTGTTTCCATCATTATCTTACATACCTTACCTTACCCCTTCTTATTATTATTATTACCACGCTTCACATCCTAACTACATCCTTATATCCTTATATCCTTATATTTTTTTTATTTAATATTTTTGTATGTGTTCTGCCATTAATGCATCAAATATCGATTTTAGTATTTACTTGATATCATTTTACAACCTTTCAACATGATTATCAACTTTTATTATTTGTACACCTGAACTAATAGTCCGGTATCTAGTCCCAAAACTCGGCGACGTATTCTTAAAAAATACACTGGCGATAATGGACACATATCTTCCTCCTGATATATGATCAAGTTTACTTAGCTTAGTTGTAATTATAACGGAATTGTCTTCACCGAATGATTTGCAAGTTCATTGAAACGATTTCTACAAAATTTAAATCACGGATGCAAAATTATACCGTGAGTTTATGTTTGAAATTTCATCACAATCGGATGAACCAGTTAGGAGAATATAAGAGATCCGTTTTGGCAGTTTTATAACTGGAATTGTATTTGACTGATGATATGCTTCTGAAATGGAATCATCAAGAATTGACCGGTCAACCACCGGGAATTGCTGGTCAGCCACTCAAAAATTGACACATTATTTGGATTGCTTTAAAATATTTTAGAGGGTGAAATTTGCGAACTGCCTGATAGAGAAAAAAAAGTAAATAGCGAATGTATTTTTAGCATAAAAATGTATCGAAGTCATTTGGTCTCCTAATAGTTCAAGAAATCTAGATATTGCTCAATTTTACATTTATGATAATCTTAAAGGTAAGATTTTTTACTGAAATTTATTTTAAAAAATTTAATGCTTCCCAAAATCGTTTCTTGGTGAAAATTAAAATTGATGTCAGCGAAGAAGGAGGAGAAGATTACACGAAGAAATTTATTGCACATTAGAGGAATACCATTTAGCAAAGATTGCAGTCTAAAATTCACTCACCCGCGATTTTCAATGTTAAATTTAAAATGATTCATTGGATTAAGACTCATTTGAGTTATTATATCTTTAGTAGCTCTAATAGAAAAAAATTGTCTTTATCAGTATTTCGACCAATTTTTCGAATAATATACCGTTCTATATATAAACTATAAAATAAAACCGAAAATTATTATTTGTCTGCAGTTTTAGGGTAGTTGTAATATGCAATTAAATTATATCAAGGGGTAGATTTGATTTTATGATTATCAAGCAAGGGGTTAAAAATAATTGTGTGTATAAAGTATAAATATCATACGTTTCAACAAGTACTTTCCGCTTTTAAAAGTCATTGTCCTTTTGACGATGTAAAATATCTTGAGAGAAATATAATGATGAGTCATAGTAAGAAGATTATGACTAGCCATTTATGGAAAGGGAATTAGACATGATTTGAAATGAGAAATTGTTGCAATCTTTTACAAATACGCATTTACGATAGAGCTATAAGCAAGAAATTTTTATTTTAAATAATTAATTTGTTTTCGATTTAATTAAGTTGAAAATAGGTTTAGAAAAGTGATATCAATCAACTTTGTTCATCATTTCAGTCGAAAAATTGCATACGGTATTACGCATTGATATCAATATGTGTAAAGAAACTGATCAAATAAAAAAATGCGTGCGTGTACTCATGTACGCATGTCAGAAGTTATACTTCTTTGGCATTATAAAAAACAATTTTTAATTGCATGCAAATAATTAATTACAATAAAATAATAAAAGGACTGGAGAAGGATAGTCAACACAGAAAATTAAATAAATAAATATAAATTTTAAATATTTATTATTTTCTTAATTTAATATTCATTTGGAACCTTGAACCTGTGAATTTTGTGTGACAGTGGTGCTCGCCCATCTTAAAATTTCACTCTCATCAATTTTTTATAACGCACCTAAAGAAGTATAACTTCAAAAATACTTGTTTAAAGATATAAACTGTTTAAAGATATATTGACAAAGCTAAGAATTAATTGAGATACAGTTTAAATAAAATTTTCATTATAAGATGAAATAACATTGTTTTCACGTTGTAAATTCCAATTAAAACTATACAATTAAAATATATAATCAAAATAAATATAAATTTAAGATCAAAGTAAAGCAACAAGCGTTTGTTTTCTATCCAATGAAATAAATTATACTTTATTATAAGCGAGTTAATAATGATCAAATATGTCGTCTTTTTAACCAAAAATATTAACTAGTGCTTGTTTAACCATAATATATAGTTGTTACACAAATGTGTTTGTCAATTAACTAAAATTCACTAACATTGAAAATCGGTATTAATTGGAAAACGTTTGATGTGAATAAGTTACTAATGTATATAAAAATCAAATTTATTTGATTATCATCACGTCATTATGGAATCAAGTAAGTAAATTATGGTATTTAACCACAGGTATATTTATTTGACTAATTTTTTATTAAAAATATGCTTTTATTTTTAACAACTTAAGCAATTTTTGAAAAATAAATTTGAATTAAACAACTTCAAAATCTATTTCAAACAAAAGTTATCGTCTTAAAATAATATACATTTTTTTATTTACACTTTTTTTCTATATGTTATAGTCTAAAAGTTCGGTCAAGGAACCATTGGCCCCAATGAAGAGACGGAAATGGACTAATTAGGTTTCCCTCTGAACACCTAGACCAAATTTTACCTGTGTGGTCAATATTTCATAGCGGTGCAAACTTTAGACTAAAATTAATATACTCAGACGTATTATGTATGGCGATAATAAAAATAATAATTGTTATTTTAGCACAAATATCTTAAAAAATAACCATCCTAATGTAATGAAATGGCTTGTCATGAAAATGGAAGGTGTGTTGAAAAGTTTTACCAATAGAAAATATCTAAAGAAAAAATTTAAATTTTATTTTGTAATTAAAAATAGTTTTTTCACGAAAAAATCATTGTCATGCATTTTTTGAATTATTTGTGCGGGACAATATTGTCAAGGATTTCTCATTCTGTATATGTTGTAATTGTTAAGCAAAGCTGAATACATTTTGCATATTTCTTGTCTTGAAAAGTTGGACTTTGGGCCAACGAAGCTCCTGGATATAAGCACAGTAAATTTGAGTTTTGTTGAAGAAATTGTTATTCTTAAACGAAAAATGCTTAATATACTTTACCCATTACATGTTTACTTTAGTGTCCTTATGAAATATTATAATCTATAATAAGTTAACGTATCTTTGACTTCATCAAAAGCTTTGACTATAATAATAATGAGTGACTAAATATAAAAGTTAGTAGTAAATTTAGTAAATTGATGTAAAAGATGAATGAATAGTAAGTTATATTGAGGGATATTTGATAAAATGAGATCTAACTCTCCTTTATCTGCATTCTCATTCAATTGATAATATCAATATATGTAAAATTAATAGGAGGTAGAAGAAGAGTACACGGTAGGTACCTACTTCAATATTATATTCAACGAACATTGGTTCGGTTGCTTGGTTAGGGAACAGAGATATTTGGAGAGCTATATGAAACACGCTTCAATAATAAACATACAAATAAAGACACGTTCCACATACAGGGAGTTTTTTTTTATGCCAGAAGGTGAAATTCATTGTATTACAGGTTAACCGAAGCGAATTTTTTTTATTAATGATAGAAAGATAATGCTACTCGAAATTTTGAATCGTCTGTAAAATAATCCCAACAACATTTTCCACGTCCCACTTTCTCTGTAAGGGCAAGAATTAAAAAACGTAACAATTCGAAAATTTAATAAAAAGAAAGTCTAGATCCATAAAGTATTTGTATTCAACTTCATGATACCATATGGTCAATTTTCTCTAAGTTCGATCTTCAATTCTTCTAGGATCGCTCTGCCTTCTACCTGGTATAAAGTTGTTGGTTGCAGTGAGCTTTAAACTACGCATACGTACAAACTGCTGCCTCTTGTATCATCTCAACTTCGAATCTGGAAATCAATTGTAAGTCCAAAGTTTCTAAAGATTGGAGGACATTTTTAAAGAATGAGGCAGTGAAGGGATCTATTATTTTCTTGTTGGATGCCGCATTGAATATCATTATTTGCTAGATCAAAAAATAAAATGACCTTAAGAAAAAAAACCTATTAAAGACACAGATAATATTTTCAAATTGCTGCTAGGATAAGTCCAAAATTATCTTATCTATTTTATTCTATTAGTAAAGGAAGTTCTGTTTCGATACCAGTCAATTTCCTTATATTCCAGAAGTTTCCAAAAACTTACCACATTAACTCTTTAGAGACTCTCTACTATGACTTCAAAACTACCAATATATATTTAGAAATTCCAGAATCATAATTTGAAATGAATTTTCCATTTTCTAGGGTCATATTGACACTAATTTATATATAGATAAACCTTTCAGGGAACCGGAACGGATATAGGGAGGGCATTGGGGGCATACAACCGCATACCATATTTTTATGATAGGTGTCTTGTGATATACCCATACCGAATATTTATCCTGATTTCTACCTTTAATCGCTTTAACCTTGAATATTTTAGACATGTCCTGTATAATTTAAGGGTTGCAGTATCTAAAGACATGATATGAAGGGGAGAGATGACAAACAACTAACAAATATCACTTTTATTTCTGTTTTGTCTTCTTCATTTTATAATAATAATAATAATAATATGATGATGATGATGACAGATAAGTTATTATTTGCTGATGAAAGGGAAAATTTTAGCTAGCTGTGTATAAAATATATGCTGGCTGTATGCATCACTTCGTGTTGTCTTAATTAATGTAAAATATCAAATGGATATCAACATCTACCGTTCACGTTTATTATTATTATTACAATGAGCGTCGGAAACCCATTGAAATGGTATCAGTAATAGTAATTTGTTTGCCATTTTGCGTCAATTATTGGCAGTATTTTTAAATTGAATATGTTAATGTTTCATACTTCAGGCTTAATTTATTTATTTTGTATATTTATTTTTAGTCACTTTTTTACTATCAAGGTCATACAGGGACTACAGTGGAGATATATACTAAACAACAACAGCCCACAACATTTCTAGACGGTTACCCACCCAATTATTGACTGTGTCTAATGTTGCTTAACTTTGGTGATCGATACAGATCTATAAAGTCAGTGTGGACTTATTTTATGTTAATTCAAAATTATGTTTACCTATATCGTAAGTATTGTGATGCTGTTTGTGAAAAACAAAAATTTATAAAACTCTGCCCGTTTGAATCATTTAATGCAGTTTTACAATCAAGTAAACATATTCATACATTGTAAGGAAATTCTGTGTCCATTATTGGAAATAATTTTACCAGAATATTCTACCGTTTAGATAATAACATATTCTGAAAAACGTGGTGGCTTTTCATTATGACCCGTTCGAAAAATTTATAAAATCGTCAATTTATCGTAGTTGATTATAAATATTTATTGGTGGTATTAATTCCTGCGATCAGATTTTGGATGATTTTTTCTATGACATCAAGGTTTGGACTCAAAAAAACGTTTTTCTTTCGACTTTATAAGTAATATTTCTTTTTCTTTTTATTATATGTCCACAGGATATCTGCGATAGGACTTTCCCTGTTATGACACATAATTATTATTCAAATATATGAATACCGTGTATTGTCATTCAAGTGGAATTCGTTAGTTTTTTGAGGGTGCAGTCGGATGGTAAGGTTCAGATGACATTTTCTATTTAAATATGCAATAATATGAACTAAATTTTTTAAATTTTAGATAAATTTTTCGAAAATTGGCCAGAAAAATATAAAAGATTCTTTTGTAAATTGAAATATTATTTAGCTAAACTTCTAAACTAACATGTTTCAGAGTCATAGCTTGCAAATTTCTTTATAGAACCAGTTAAATTTGGATTATGTTTTTTAAGTCAAAAGCAATATTATCGCTCAAATTTACATCAAAAGTTATTTTCAGTGAACCAAAATCAAAATTTTAGGAGATACAAACAGCAAAGTGAATTAATCGATTATTATTTCAATCGCAAAATTCGCGAAACAACTTGTACATATTTATGTTTATAATAAGACCAAAATCATTAAGAATTAATAATCAGTGAGCATTAAAATAATAGTTACCAATTTAATAAATTAAAATACTTTTTTTATAAAAGAAAAAGTATTTATATCAATTTTTAAATTAATGAAACTAAATAATGATATAAAAACCAGTAAATTACTATCTTAAAACGCTATTATTTTTTGACACATGACGTGTGGTAATATGTTTTACTTAAAAAAAAAGAAAAGCACTAAATGATGAAGCTTTTACCTTCAGGATATCAAAAGCTCTATATATATATATATATATATATATATATATATATATATATATATATATATATATATATATATATATATATATATATATATATATATATAGAGCATAATAATAATAAAACAAACTATAGAAATATCTAAAGTAGTCACCTTACCTACCTTTGAGAAGAGGTTATGTATGGCTGGTGTCAGTCAGTTTGTTCGTAAGTCGGTCTTAGAACGTCTAGAGCAAGTTACCATAGCACTTTTTAAACGAGAAAGATATCTTTATCTCTGTATTGTTCATCGATCATATGGGGAAAACCTAGACAGGAAGGAATTTCATATTAAATTCTTGAAAGGAATTTTGTGGTCTTGCTGCCAAGTCTGCCGTTGGATTGAATTTTGCAGAACTCTTAATAGGCCTAATTTTAATAAAAATATTATCGATTTTTCATAATTTTTTGAAGGGAGAAAAAAGCCGAGAAATATTTTGTCTCCAATTAGGTTCGATCAGGATTTGTTTTAACAGAGGTAGGCTAAAATGATTTGCAAAATACCCTCTATAACTGCCTATAATTCGGGTTCAAACCATAAAATAATACTTAGAATCTAATAATAATAATAATAGAATGAGATTATGGTAGTGTAACCAATCTAAATTCAATATACAACATCAGTGAAACGGTTTAGGTTTTTTTTTTTTTTTTTTTTTTTTTAAATAATGAAACCTTTGTTTAAAAACTTTTTCTATATTTTTCTTCCTATTCTTCTAACTGTTGTACGTACCTTCTATTCTATATTCTCTTTTTGACTGCTCCATTCGTCCGTACTCACTTCTTAACTACAACTCAAGTTGCATTTTAGATTTAATCACTAACACTATTTCACAATATCTTATCTCTTCATCATCATTCTCAATAAAGTGAATAGAAGTTTTGTTCAAGGAGTGAGTGTTGATAACAGAACACGAAACTTGAGAAGCACAATAAAAAAATTTAAACAAATAGAAAAGAAACTAAGAACGTCTAAGTGAGAAAAGGTCGAGGCGAAATGTCAGTTTTGTATAAATAATACTCTCATTAGTTGATGTCTTGAATGGTCTTTATTTGTGGCATTATTTGAAAAACACTCAGCGCTAAAGATGCTGGACAACATACATGGAGCAACTAGTCCATAAATTGTAGGACCCACGCGCGGTAAGTGATTCATTACATCAAGAAGAAAATTCATTGGTATACAAACTTCAACATATCACAAGCGAGACGGCAAATTATTTTGAAAATTTATTACTGTGAAATCTCTAATATCTACTGAGGAACAAAACTGTACAGACCCTCTGATACGTACAGTAAAATAAGATTGGGGTAATTTTAAAAATTTATACAGTAAATTTCCTAAATATGATTAAAATTTGTACGAAATTCGGGCAACGGGCAACGCTATTCATCAAAATCGGGCAACGCTAAGGAAACGCAAGCAATGCGTCTACTATGATTTCCAATTCTGTTCTAATAGCAATAGGGCAAAGAGACTGAGTCACACAATTTGATCATACCTTGAAAGTATCACTCAAGACTGTGAATTCCAGATGTGGGCTTACAGATAAAATGAACACCAATTGAGCGAAAAATTTAATAGAGATGGAAAATGATCTATGTGAAGTGTGGATCTCCAATGCTGAAGAACTAGTAGCCTAGAATTAGGAAGGAAATTTTACTAATCGGTTTGAAAGAGAGGGTGAAGAAAAACATCGAACAAATACGAGTTTTCCAAAAAAATTCAAAGGTTTTCAAGGCGAAAATTTAAGAAAGTTTTAGTGATTTTTCATTTAAGAACAATGCGACTCAGTTAATTTTTCATCTTGCTCATTCTGTACCGAATACATGTACATTATAACGGTAAATTTTTTTTGAAAAAAGAAACAAAATTTCCCTTTTAGTTATTTTTCTTGTTTTTCTTTAAAAAAAAAGAAAGGTAATATTTGTGTGAGGTATAATAAGTAAGGTAACGTGATGGTTGGTTGGTGTTGTAAAGTTAGTTTTTATTTCCACTAGCTCGTAAGTTTGTTTCAACTTTACTATCCTTTTATTGAGAGTGTCTGAGTGAGTGAGTGAGTGAAGCTTATTACTTAGTTTCTAGATCTTATTTAACTTTAAATGGTGTTTTGTCTTTTAAGGTTTTTTTATTTTAACGTTCTATGTGTCACATTACATACACAATAATTGTATTATATTAGATATATATCCACTATCCTTTTTTATTTAACAAATACGATTAGTTTTCCATTCTTTTCTATTTCTTTTATTATATAATAAATAACTAAGAAAACCTGTAGAAAAAAAGATCTCTCCAAATTTCAAATTCTCAAGACAAGACCTCTATGAGAGATCTAGATATCGGTATTGAGTACGATAACTCTAACAGGAATTAGCCTGATTTTTACTATTGAAAAAGGTGAAAGGCAAGTAAATTTTGATATTTGAAAAATTTCTGGAGTAATATACTGTAATATTTTGAATTTAAGTCATTGAGGCACATTTTTGTTTCATTATATTAAAATTAAATGATATATATCAAATCATTATATCACGTGACCTAAACCACGACCTGACATTTTGTGACTCCATATTGGTATACAGTATTTGACTGGTCATCTGTTGCTTCAATTTTAATAAGTAACAAAATATTCGAAAGTGTTAGGTTGTGTTTTGTGCTTATTGTATTCTATCAGCACTGGTACAAAATTACGTACCAGTATTACGTCACCAAAATGTCAGACAGTATGTTTACTTGTATAAAAATGGTTGAAGTTTCATTACAATTTTATGACACAAAATCGCATTGCCAAAATAATTGTCTTGTGTGACTTTTTATTCGGAAATCAACCTTTAATCGGAAAATAATCATTCCTTTCTCGTATTTACTGAAACAATCAAGAATATCATTGGACATGTGTATATCGAACGTTCAATATAAAACAATACTTAAACGATTTTCTTAAGAAAAAACCTCTTATATATATATTTTTTTTTTAGTTGTCAAATTTTCTGATTTTCTCGTGTGTGTTTTTTTTTTTTTTTTTTTTTGGTTAGAATAAACTTTATTTTCGTTAATAACATAAGTTTTTTTACCTGCACACCTGTAGAGAACAAAAGAGATAGATATATATTAATTTTACAAATCTTTCGACTTAATGTACAATGTGTGTCAGGGAATATAAAAAAGAATAAGATAATTATGGATTATTTGGCATGCATATTAATAAAATTGAACGGTAATAAATTGAAATTATTATCATATTGTAAGACATTCACGTTAAGAAGGACCTTAACTATCGAAAAAACCAATTACTTAGACATGAGGCTAACATTTTTATGTTAATTTTGAAGAAGTATTACAAGGTTGTGGTTTTAGGTACAGAGGAACTTGGGAAACGAATTAACTAAATAAAGTTGTAATTTCGTATTTATGCTG
Source organism: Chrysopa pallens (assembly GCA_020423425.1). Taxonomy (NCBI): domain Eukaryota; kingdom Metazoa; phylum Arthropoda; class Insecta; order Neuroptera; family Chrysopidae; genus Chrysopa; species Chrysopa pallens. The sequence continues at coordinate 82,405,271 of CM035593.1, forward strand.
CAACGGAATACTAAAAAATGTTTACATTACACAAAAAAAGAAAGAATGTAAAATTCACTTGAAATATTTTTAAGTGAAGAGGAACGGAAGAGACAAGAATCAGTCGTTTTTTTCCAATTTCAAAAAATGTGAATGATTACAACTACTTACTTGAACATCACATTATCATCATATTCACCTGAGTATCAACAATGTATTGACTGATGCTAGAGCTATCTATAGCTTCTGCTATAGCATGTTGTATTATAGAACTCTTGACGGATTGTTAAAAAATTGTCGAATCGATAAGTAATGATCGTTATATAATAATAAAAACCAAATAATAATATCACAAGATATTCATTCATCATACTCTTCAAAAATATATTGTTAAAAGTTTTGCATATACTGTTATTTTTATCTAAAAAACTAGCGATTGCTCGAAACTTCATCTACGTGGAATTATGTTATGGTAATAATATTAATCATACTTTTGTCTTGAGAGCTGAGTTCATTGTAATACAAACCAGAAAAGAGACATCTATAGTAAGGCAATCTGTAATAGACCTTAGTGTTTTATCCATTGTATATTTTTTATTTTTCGAACACAAATGCCTCAAAAATTATTAATCCGAATGTTTTTTTTGAATATTGAAAAAAATGTTAAAAATTGGAATACGGCTGAAATCAAACCAGATATATTACAGACATTCAATGTTCATATTATTTGGAAAATAATAATAATAATAATAATTATTATTATTATAAATACTAAATCAACCATAAATAATGAAATGTAATTTAAATGTTCACAATACCAAACAAATATTACAAAATATTCATCTATTTGTAATAAAATATCATCTTTCTATATTAACAAATCAAATGTTAGAGCGAGCTATTGCAGTGAGATTCCTCCCACTATTATTTTATTGTTCCTCTAACAACAATAATGTATATTGTATGTCATTATAACAACAATATACTCTCAAAAAAGATGGTGAGGTGAGTTGAGGTAAGGTAAGCTGATGTGTATGATATATACAAAACGATACACACGGTTATATAAAGCAACAAATATCATATTTGTGTATTGTTGTGTCATATATAGGATGTCACACACAATTATACCTGATGCATATTATAGCGTGTATCCAACGATCCAGCGCGACGCGACATGGTACTAATGTATAGTATAATAGAAAGAAGGTACAAAGTTATATTTTGAACCATACACAAATTATTATTAAATAACGCAGCTCGAGTGGCGAGACATCAGTACTGTTTTGTAGGATAAGAATATAATTTTTATTTTATCTTATACAGGGCGAGAGAACTGCGTCAATATGCGTTCTCTTACACGACGCGTATGGTACTATCGCGACAAGTCGGGTCGTGTTGTGCTACATGCGCTGCAATATGTGCCAGACCTAAACCAAAAGGAATAACGAAATCAATTTATGCTAGAGTGATATAAAGTATGTCCGAATAAAAAAAAAACTCATCCTGAATTACAACGACCCATGCTTTGATTCAAAATAACGACTGGTAAGCTTAATGACATGATAAATAAAGATAGATAAAAGCATTCAGACCCGTGAAAACTCAACCCGAAAAACGCTAGCCAGCGTTAGCTTGACCCTTGAGTAAAAATAATAGAAAGAAGGATCAAAATCAAAGGTGTTTAAATATATTGTCACCCTATCAATTAAACCTCTTCTAATTGAAATTACATTATGGCTTTTTACAATTCAGTGAAATTCACATTTTCCAGCTAATCGCTAATCCTGATATGGTGTTAGATTATCAATTTTTACACTGGGCGTAATATATCAATATTTGGCGACAAAATAATTCTTATTTATTAAATTTAGTTATCAACTAGATAACGCAGAAACAATAAAATTTTGTGAATTGAAATTTGTTGATATAATCCAAACTAAGAAACTAAGTTTCAGCTCCTTAAAATTTTTAAAAAATTATAAAAAAACTTTCATTTTAAACAATTTTTACTAAGTGTCAAATAAGTAAAATCAATCTGTTTTCATGGAATAATTAATTCGAAAAATAAAAGTAAAAATGTGGCATGCTAAACTTGGATATGAAAATTTTAGAATTTTATAGAAGAATTTCCAAGAATTTCCCTGAAAAAACATTTTTTTATACTCCACTTTGTACATAAATGTTTCCTAGAAATAAACAAATCTATATATATATTTCTATACAAAATTTTAGAAGTAATGAGATTCAATAGAAATTGTTCCTATATATCTATAAAATTGTTATCACATAAATATAATAGGAATGATACTAGGAACTAGGTGGTGGTGGTGGTGTATTGTTATGACTATTGTGTTGTAACAAAATAATAAATGTATATTCATTGGAAAATATGTCTGACATACATGTGTCATCAAATATACAAAAAAAGGTTTTTGAAGGGTTCATAATAATGAGGGGTTTTAAGAACACGTGTTTACTGTCATGTGACTATATTAAATCAAGTTAATTATCGAATTTTTTGATGATATCATAATTTATAAAAGACAGCTTATACATGGTATTGGAAAAATTTTTTAAAACAAGACTAAAAGTAGAATACAAGAGATGAGAGCCAATAAAAGGAAAGTTAATTTGAAAAAAAATATTGACCTAACAGAGTTTAAAATTGGCTTTGAACGAAGAAATTTTACGAAATGTATGTTGTGCTTAAAATTTTTTCTTCCAATCGATGTATTCATTTGGCTGTGTAAACAAAAAATACAGTTTTTGTAATAATTGGTAAAATAATGTTTAAATTTTGATTTTTCTTGTTGTTGTTAATAAGTTATAAAAACCAAATTAACACCTAACAGTTAATTGTTTATATACTTGAAGTAAGACTGAATATCATTGTTTTGACAATTAGAATTCATAAAATACTATAAATATTCAGTCTAAAAGGTCATATCTACTTGTATAATCATAATATGTATTACCAATATGTGATAATTAATTTGAACTGAATTTGTGGAGAACTCTCAAATAAGAAAATATTTTTAGTATTTGAACTTTTTTTCTATCTATAATATAAAACTTGGGTCAAGGATCGATTGGACCATCAATGGACAGATTTTGCTCATTCACGAACTTAAACTAACTTGCTAAGAATACGATTTCATCTCGTTACGTCTGTTACGTTATGTCTGTTGAGTATAAAAATAATTTAAGATTCAGTCCATAGCACACTCTAATAATACCAAACAAATGAAATAAATTTAATTAATATTTAAACATTTGAGTTATTCAATCTTATCTTCTCTGTTTTTTGTATTTCTAATCTGTAAATATTTATCTGTTATCTATTTATAAATATGAAATCTTCTATTAAGAGTTTATTTCAGATAATTTTCTTTTATTGATTTTTTTATAGATTCTGTACGTTGTAGATCAGACTTGTTATTGGTAACTTTATATATATACACACTCCACGTTTAAATAGAATATATGTGTATGTATGTATTTGATAACCAATATCAGGTGTATTTTGTTTTCTACAATAACATGAAAGGTAATTTAATGAATTACATCATATAGAAAATTGTTAGCGGTATTATTTTATATATTTTGTACATATACATATAATATTAGATATTTCAAATTAAAATTTAAATTCTATATAGAAAAATAAAAAATGATTCAAAAATAAGTTTGTAGATTTTCGTATGCTAACTTGTTATATAAAATAGCTTACCTCTCTTTATTCACATAATAATCTTTTAATTTAAATTAATTATCAAACCCAGATAGATTGAAAAACTCAAATAATAATTGGGTTAATACAGATTTCGTGTTAAAAATTTAACATATCTTTGTCTGTAGAACATCATCATAAGGTTTGTGAATTTTATACCAGATTTGAAAACTGAGTATAAGGATTCATTGAAATTCATTATCGAAAATTGATAAAAACCACAAAAGAACAATAATTTCTTCATTCACTTATCAATGTAGGTAATAAATATATATAGTGAAAACACAAACCGGAGATGTAAAAGTAAAAAATTAAATTAGTTAGAAACCCGGCGAGATAGATTAAATAAATAAAACCGAAATTTTATAATTATAAATAATGAGATAGAAATCAACAGTTTCTTTAATCACAATACTCTTACCTGCGTCCACCTTACATTTCTAAAATAAAAGAATAATTATTCATTAATTTATAAGTCGAAAGAGAAATTTAACAAAATTTTAAGTGGAAATTAGACAAAGCTTCCATTAAAATTTTGTACTATTTTAACATTAAATTTGGGAATTCATTTGTAATTAGTATTTACCCAAAAAAAAAAAAAAACATAGATTTTCGGTTTCCATATCCAGTTTTTGACTGTAAAATGATTCGCCTATAAATTTGTTGAATATTAACAAATACATAAAATATATTTATTTTAAATTACATCAAATATATGTATATATTAGTTTAGTTTATATTTGTTACAATAATATCAATAACATTTTAAATAAATAATATTATTTGTTAATTTGATATTGTAATTAATTCATTTTATTCTGTATTGTTTTGTTTTGTTTTATTTATATTAATTATTTATTAATGTTTCTATTATTTTACATAACCAATATTATTTATGTTTTATAATTACCATAATATTATTAATACTTACCATTTTATAACAGAGTACTAGTGAAACTAGTGATATATTTGTACACATCAGGAGTTTATTTTTAGAAGTTACTATGGTAACATCATACTATTACATAAATTGTATAGGAAGTTATCAAAATTTATCATTTTTGGACTCGAAATAATATAGAATATGTCAGAGTTTATTAGATTTCGTCTGAAAATCATAGCGCTATGAAATATTGAAGGCACAGTTTTGTTAAAATATAAACTTTTATTGTATTAAGAGGTAAAATAACCATTTAAAATCGTTTATTTTTGAATTTTTATAATAAAACTTAAAGGTGTATTTAAATGGTGGAAGCGCCATGAAATAATGAAGAATAAAGTTTTTTTAACGTTATTATATTATTTTAGTGAAACTCTTCTTAACTATTAAATATTATTAAACTGAGTTTAGTTAGCCAAAAACTGTTGAGGTGTATTTAAATAAAATAATAACAATATTTTTTTAATTTCATTTTAAAATTATTTAATGACAATTTTTCAATTTGTCTTGTAACATTTTATATATAGATAGGCTTGCGTTCAATTGACTGTTTGCATATGACCATTCACAAATGTACAGCACTCGTAAATTAACCTGTTTACGAGTTCAACCTGTTCAACCCGTTTTGAAAACAGGTATGCATGAAGTGCGCGAGCTTTCTCTAAAAATAGTTCTTCCAGCTGTTGTCTTGATTATATATGTGTAGGATATCCACTTAATAAGATATCCCTTGAAATGATATTCTTGAGACTTCTTTTGAGATAAATGATCCTCGGTAAATACGACGCAATAGCACCAAGGTGTTGTCACCAAGAAAACAATTTAGCCATACGAGTCCCTAGTAATCTAGGTGCCTACGTAACATCAATTACCCCATGGTTTGCCAGCTGCTTATCTATATTTAATTTGAAACCATTCACCTTAAATCGATGCCTGACAGTTTCTATAATCCTAAGTAGAAATAAGGATTTGTCTTTAAGAATAATATCCATGTCATCAGCAAAAAGGAATACAAAACACCTTATTTGGCTATTTAAATTTGCCCACCCGTACCTGTCCAGTGGTCATTTAGACAAAAACAGACAGCGATCTAAATTTGATGTTGTATACAAAGCCCAGATAATAAGTATACATCCATTTGGTCTTTCTACCTTTAATTTTGGTATGTTGTTCACATACTTGAACTATGTACGATGCCTGAACATTCTTCAACACAATTTGAATTTGAGCTAATAGCACAATATTGATCCTATCTGTAGAATCATAAAAATTTAATGTATTCATTAAAAAATATGTCATGTAATTACGCAACGCAACATTCAAATGTAAACAAATATGCAAAAATAAAAATGTTATTAAAAATTCATAAATAATTCGAAAATATTCGGTGATCTCTTATCAAAAATTGAATGACTTTTGATATCAAAAAAATGTTTCATTTTTTATATTTTAAATCACCGAAACCTTGAAGTTGTAGCTTGATATGAATACGATATTAGTAAGTACGAATTACAGATATACGAAAAATATTATTGTAGAACCTTGACTACCGAGAAACATGGAATATTTTCATAAAAGAAGTAGCAATCTAATTATTAAATCCCATAAAAATTCTTAGTTAAAGCTTATATAAAGCGATGTTAAAGAACACCATTCTTAAACTATTTTATGGACTTTTAAAAATAAAAGTTTTTTAATTGATATAACAACATTATTTATTGTATGGCTGTATCCCATGATCAATCAGTCAACCAAACCCCGATATGGCAAAATGAATATCGTGTAAGACATTTTGTTCAAATTTTTCTTTAGTAGATATTTTTTATCTGAATATTTGTATATATCAGTTCAGTGTTTTTTTTATATATATATGTAGATATATTATGAGTCCTGTGGGAATGATTGTGTAATAATAATATTCTGTGTCGAGCATCAGGTTAAAAATTATTATTACATTTTTAAAATAACATAAATATGTTTTTTTTTTTTTACTTGTAAGTAAGTACCTCGTATGTGTGTTGTAAAAGATAATGTTTGATGTTGTTACTTATCATTCGATGTGAGATATAAATGTGTATGGACAGGCAAGATGGAAAAATAAGGCAAAAATAACTAATGACAATTATATTCAGTTCAAATACAAAGATTCTGTAATTTTTGATATGAAACATATAGACGAGGGTAAACTTGAGTGCTGCCGTGGCGATATAAGCCGTGGCGACGCATCTCTATGCTATATGATGGAATATATGTACTATACGTAGTCGTTGGTAATGCGCAAGCGACTGTACGCAATCTGTCTTGCTACAATGATCTCGCATACCTATAGTATATACAGTGTTATTTACTACGGGTAACCTACAAAATTATTTCGATTTTTCACATCTTCCAGACGTCCCGTGACGGCTTAATATTATTTTATTTATTTCTATTTATTCAATCTTTAAAAGTTTTTATACGCAATATATACAGATATAATAAATTGAGTCTCTAGTTTGTAAAGCAAGCAAATATTGAAGTCACTAACCAAATTTTGGTATAGGTGTTAATAGCATCATCTAATTAGTCTATTTCCGTTTATCATTCCATCATCAAGTTAACTCAAAAACGACAAGAGATAGGCAGCTAAAATTTTGCTGGAAATAAAAAATAAGATTAAGTTCGTCAATAAGAAAAATCGATCTATTTTTTTCCAATGAATCGAAGACCTATCTTTTAAACAGCAAAAGATAGGAGAAAAATTCAAAATTTTATTTATTTTTTTAAACAAATAATTTTGTTTTAAACATTTTTCGTTAAATGATTGCCCACAATTCTACCAAATAAACAAATATATAATTTCAATATATATTATTTTTATATTTATAACTGAATATTTCGAGTATTTTATAAATGCTAATGATTAAAATTACTTCAATCGTTTGTAGAGTATCTAAACAATTTAACTCCATTTATTGGTATCCTATTATGGATGTAATAAATTACTCTAAAGATATATACAATTGATTAAAAATATTATAAAAAATAATGCAATTACTTCTGAATTTGCACACAAAATTTTATTAGATCCAAATATTCGCTTGCTTGTCCATTATTTTCTACATATTATTATGATAAAACCAAACCATTGACTATGATAAAAATGAGAGAATATTTCTATTTTATATTGCGATAAAATATCTGAAAAATAATATTTTTATATTTAAAAAAAAAATTTTGCAATTTATTTTATTTTAGAACAATTTGACTGAGGTTATCTTCAGAAAATATTATTTCGATAGTAAGAAGAAGTTATGAATATTTATTCATTATTGTCCAAATTGATACTATATTTAAAAACATAGAGATGCCTGCAGCCTAACAAATTTAGAAAAAAATAAACCATTAGTGTATAATTTCTACTGAATTTTTTTAACAGTAATAAAGTACTAGGAAATTTATCACATATTTTGAGATTGGATTGCTAGTTTTCGGGATACAGTTTGAAATTGGTCCAATATAAGAATTGAATTTTACTTCATATTTCAAAATTAAGGCTTCAATTTATTATGTGAATATTATTTTTGAAAGTTACAGATCACACTACATTTAAAACCAGAATTTTATCGCAATCGGAGACAACAATTTAGTCTCAATTTTTATAGTTTTTTCAAAGGCTAAAGCGATAGAAAAATTTGGTTTGTTTATGCAATTTGGTCTGTAGATTTCAAAAGTAACATCCAACTAACGTTTGGAAGTGCAGTTTTTGAGGTATGACCTGAAATCTGATCATTGGGTCAAGATAAAATATTAATAAATGAAAATTATGTAAACTAATAATATTTAAATATTCAAAATATCTTCAATATATTGACTTCAATCAGCTATTCATTTTTTTTTAAATGAATAAGAAAGGTATTTTATTTCTTATTTATAGGTCAATGAATGCATTAAAGCAAATACCTTGTTAGCTTCGATATTTATTTACCTACAATAAAATTGATGTCAAGTTATTGATTTTATTATTTATAGAAGTAAGAAGCAAAACCATGCACAATACATGTACATAGATTATTTATTTAAAATAGAATAAATAATATATCAGGAATGGTTTGAGCTTGTTATTGGTGGTTACAAATAATAATCAACTATTGCTTATTCGATGCCAATTACTTTTTATTGTAGAATATATTTAGAAAGCTGATACTTAGTTTCATGTTTTATTTTAACCCTAAACCGAAAGTTTTTCTCAAAAAAAAAAGAACATGAAATTCTTCATTTCGCAAATAAAATTTAAAAAATCTCTCGCTTGAAGCTGAATATATTTAGTAGAATTTTTCCCAGCTATTCTAATTTTTTCCAAAAAATTGTTTAAATAAACAGACTTTGAAATATTCTAAAAAGACGTAAAAAAATTGAAACCCACTAGAAAACGTGGAACACGGGGAAGATTATTTTATCGGTCGTTAATCATCTTGGATCATATTTTGATTTGGGAAATATGGGTACCCTAGAAATCTAGACAGACAAGCAGATCAATTTCCTTTAAACCATTTTATAGATTCAGGTAATCTCGAAACGTTTCCAGTAAAAATTGTTTTTCGAAAAGAATTCTAATATATTTTGTACTCCAAATGAAAAATCTAAAACTTACAATAAGTATATTTTGTCATTACAATTATTTTGCTAATTTTAACAAGGAAATTTAAATAGGATTAAATAGGACAAAATAGACCAAAATTTATCAACCATTTTATAATGAAATATGAAAAGAGTGTCGAAATATAATTTGTAATTTATCCCAAAAATTAAATGGGTAACTTGGGTATCATTTGTCCAAACATTAGTTTTGTTTTCTCTCTTAAATAGTCAAAGTAAACTACGATTTAATAATGTATTACACACTCATTATAGACCATACTATAGGTATAATTATAGGCAACAGTACGTATTACTGATAGTCTTTATTCAATTCTCCATTTTTGAAACCTTATGTGTCGGTATTTTTATTTTGGTGAGCTTGAAACATATTTATTGTATCCAATCACCGGATAAGATCTTTCATTTAGCCACAGTCAAAAACGGTTAAACACCAAAACGGCTACATTATTTTTAACAGCCAAAAAATACAAAGTAAGTTTTTTCTGTAAAGTTTTTTGCTCTACATTTTTATTTGTCTTTTTTTTTCAAACTCTTATCCTTTTGACCCAATTCAACTCACAACCCTTTCAAATTTATAAAAGCTGTTGACGTTACCTGGTTGATCCCTACCAAAACGTGGTCTCCAATCTTAACATACTATAAAATACAAGAAGAATTACGGCCTTACATACGGATTGCCTACAGCCTTACATAAGGACTGTCTAATTTAAATATATCTTATTTAAATATATCTTAATTTAAATATCTCTTATTTGTTTTTAAATTCTCAGAAATACATAATAACTCCTCCAATAAAGTAACAATTTTATGATTATCCCTATTCTATTCATATAACTACGGAATGGTTGTCTGCTTTCAAATCTTCGTAAATTAGTCTATAAACATCAATATTCCATCAACTACACTGTGTATATCGACTGTCCTTAATATGTACCGTGACCTATAATAGATACCATGTGATGACCAAAAACTATACTTTCCTAGTTTGGGTTGAAAAAGGGACGATACTAGATAGATGTTATGTAATTAGTGTTTGTTCAAACACAGGACTAACAACTCACTATAGTAGATACCACCTATTTATAGTTGAACTAACCAAATTACTTACGCATTATTTCACATCTGTGCGTTTACGCATTTATCAAGCTACTAACACACTGATAATGTTTTTGGCCTTTATATAAATCATCAATTTCATATGGTTTTATGAATTTCATGTGAGCTCAACCGGAAATTAATATATTTATTAAAGACAAAATTCTAAAAACAAAAAATTGTTTTATTAATAATGTTTTAAAAATTTAAATTATTTTATAGTGGCGTAGATTCATCCAGATGCAGAGAATACGTAAATCTTCGGAAAATTAAAGAAAAAGGCGTTAGAATAATTTATGATCAACGTATCTACACACATAAAAGTTTTAATAATTTGGAATTATTATGTCGATACAAACACATTGCTAAAACAGAAAAAAATTATACTTGGAAGTAATCCATGCAGAAAACTTTAGATTTTTAATTCAAATTGATTGACCAAGAGAGAGTTTCAAATGAGGTCTCGTAGCTTTAGACTTGATATGTAATTTTTTGTATTTGAATCAACATCAAAATTTATATAAATCCCCTTAAGCTCTATCTAAATGCAAAATCAAAGACGTGGGTAAAAGGTTGACGCATTAATTCTCATACATCGAAAAAATATTAGGTGCCATGAAGATGTCATGTCTTTATATATATTTTAGAAATTTTCAAAATTGAATTATGGATCTACTTGGCCAATTTTATTTGTCGATTAAATGACCTGGCTTATTTAATTTCTATTCTATTGCAGTGTGAAATAATGTTTTAACAAAACTAAAATCAACCTAAAAAATTTAAGACTTTCTGTTTAAACATACTTATGATGAGCATAAATTTTCATATGGTCTCAAATATCTACCCAAAATTATATTCCAGTCCTCTTATGATTGTTTTAATACTTTGTTTGATAAATACGTAATAAATGATCGAATTTTCGGCATTTGACTCAAAATATTTGATGAACAAATTATTTAATTTAATTTAATTTAATCATAATATTGCTAAATATGTTATTAAATGTTAGAATTATCGTTGAAAAATATTTTAATTTCAAACAATATCGGTTCGAAAATTGAATTTTTTTCTATAAATATATTTGAAAGACAAATGTTTGTTACTATTTAATTACTAGGTACTTACGTTTCCTATATAAGAAATAATATAACATTGTAGATATTATTAATATTAAATTGACATAATAAAATCGATTAAGTTATGAAACAATCAGAAGAACCAAAGCAGTACGTATGAATAATAAATGTCAAATAATAAATGCAGATAACAACCAACAGAGTTAGTTGTCTAGATATTTGACTTATGGATTAGTATCAATGTTTAAACTACTTTTTTTTGGACAAACGATAAAAGACCATTAGGTGATTCTTAAAACAGCCATACCAAAATTTTGTTTGTACGTTTCATATTTGCTAGAATAACAAAGTTTCAAATTAATATACTCTGGCATAGTCTATGTATGTTGTACTTTTTTGCTCAAATGAACTGAAATCGATAAGTAGAGGTTTTGACCAGACAAAACAATTTACAGGGAACTCCTGAGGGAAAAACCGATTAACTCGATGTTCTTGGAGCTTAACTCATATCTAGCCAAACTTGATTGAAACATTTTTTCTTAAACTGTTTAAATTGGCAGCAATTTTAGCTCCAGTTTAGCTTATTATTATAATACATATTAGTATTATATGCATTTACAACTGTATAGACTGCATATTTAGAAAATTTTGTGAATGCTTATTCAACCATTTTTCGAGTTTATAGACAATTCAGTTAGTTGCTATCTTCACTTGTGTTTTATTTCATTTGCTATTTTCACTTGTGTTTTATAATCAATACACAAGGCAAGATTAAGTAATACAGATATAGAATTATTTGGTACGATGTCCTATTTAAAACAATTTTGTAGAATGATGTATGAAGGTGTTGGTTGTTTAGACGGTATGCTGGTGATAAAGAAGGTTTATAGATGGCGGACGGTATTATACAAAAGGTATATTATATTATATTATATTGTATTATTATTATAAGTTTGATTACATCAAAAGGTCAAACCTTGTACCTTTAATTAACATAATTATGTCACATGAATATTTTATAACTAGCTTTATGCTATTTTAAAACATAACAAAGCTCACACTTTACACTCTGTCACCCACACCTCAAAGCTCACCTACAAACTACCTTACAAACTGGTCTTAAACGTTATACCTATATTTATAACAAGAGTACGCATGCATTTTTAATATGCCTTTTTTTTAAAAGAAACATTAGTACCTAATACTGAAATTTTTATAAGCTGTATATACATCATATATACGGGGGTATATTAAATCTTGTATTTAGTTTATCATACTTATAATTATTGAAAGTTTTAACCAAATTTTAATAAAATCACCTAATTAGTCTTAGCACGATAATTCCAAAGTGAATACAAATTACTAATTGAAATTTTTGAAGACTGAAGATCTTAAACTTAAACAATGACTATTGAAAGTTGGCCTGTGATAAAGTATGTACAGTGTGTTCCAAGAGTAATTTAAATAAATTTTATTTTTGCAAAAAAACTTTTTCTTGGAAAATATGTACATAAATTGTTCACTTTGACCGAGGGTAGATTTGATAGGTGATACCACGACGACCTCTCTCTCATGTCAATGATTGCAAGTTTGATTACAATAGTCGCAGAATATTGAACTCTTTGGGTTCGTCCAGCCGAAAATAATGGCTTACTGAAATACAAACAGGTATGGTGAAGTTTTAAACACACTGTCCTTATGTGGATTGCGATCTCACAACGAGGAATCGTGTATCGAATTATAGCATTAATAAGAAAAAAAGACCAATTTCAAGTTTGGTGTCTTTTGTTTAGATTCAATCAAATTTGCGTCTATCATTAATGGCTTATATATGAGTTATTGAACCATAGGATTCAATGAGACGATTCTGATTAATCAGAACCATAGGATTGAATTAGATGATTTTGCATAACTTCTTCTTTTTTAAGCTATTTTCACAATAACATTACTTTGTAGTAAAGTTTTATACGCATGGTAAGCCAAGGCGACTAATAAAGCTCGAATAAGTTTTAACTACCATTACCTGGCAATAATTGGAACGTATCATCCTCATATAAATGTCCATTTAACCAGAATTCCAAGAACTCTAGAGAGTCCTGTCATACATAAATGATAAAAGTATTTAAAATAGATGGACCAATGAATAAAATAATAATTTACATATTTTATCATTGATGTCTTTTATTTTTTTGGTCTGTAGTGGATGTAGAAGCAACCCATATATAAAAAAGCACCCACATTGATATCTATAATATCAATACGTTTATCTACGCTCTCTAATATCTATATATAAAGCTGTTATACTTATTCCAGTATATATGAAACGTAAATATGGTTGAATTATATTAGAGCTACTCAATGCTCCACATATTATATGTGTGACTGATTTTAATAATTCGAAGTTTGTTCATTTTACAACTACATAATGTCTAAAATGATACCCCACTGACGTAACGTAATTACCGATCTCAACCGATCACCCAAAGTTAAGCAACAACAGACACAGTATGATGAACATGGATGGGTGAACATATAAGATTGATATGTACAGTTGTTGTATAGATACTCACTGTAGTCACTATATTACTTTAGTAGTTGATAAAGTTGAAAAGTGACATAAAACAAATATGTCTAAAATACGAGAATTTTAAATTTAAGTTTATATAATGGCATTGAATATGTCAAATCTGATCGCCACGGCCTACATTGCCACGTCACCAATTTAATTTACCATCGCCTTCAGATGTTTCACATCAAAAATGTGTAAGAAGGGAACAAAAAAAGGGCTGGAAATAAAGTGAATGGAAAAACTAGTTACAAAAGTTTGGGAAAAATGGGCATTTCCATAGAAAATATCAAATAGTAATTCTTAATATTGTATTTTGGATTGCTTTTCTTATGCTCTTTATGAATAATGAAGCCACTTTGAAAATTGTGTCAAATAGAACAAACTTAAAAATTTTTTAATAGCATTATGATCCATATATGATACGATATTGGAATTGTATTGAAGAATATATAAGTGGTATTAGCAGCAGCACACATTCAAATAGAAATAGAGCTTTTGGAGGAGCTTACTGTTCTTGTTGTTGGTTACCAACATCATCACTATACGAACAGAACACAACACATCATAAGAGTGTGAATGCTATCACTATCATCATAATATTTTATATATATATTGAATGTTGAAAATCGCTAGTCATTTGTCACCACTGACTGTCAAATATTACATTGCTTTGCTCACATATCGAGATCGGGCTGCTCGTATCTAAAGCACCCTCATCCTCCCGTACGTTGTTCATATGACAACTAAATCAATATTCAATATCATCGTTTCATATCTATCGTATTGGTCGCAGAAATGAATTGATGATATTATGATAGATAGTAAAAAGGTATCATTATCATAGGCTTTAGCATCTGTATACCGAAATTGAGATACTAGATGACACAGTAGAAATATCTTTGAAATATCAGCGTTGTAAGGATAGATTCATCTATATTAGTTACGTCACAGTTCAGTAATTCCGTCTCAGTAAGATATAATATTCTTCTGTGAAATCTAATGGAGGGTATCTACACTTTGCCGTCACAGTTCCGTTTTAATAATTCAGTCACAGCTCGGTCAGTTATAAATTCGTCTCCAACGATGTTTAAAAAATTTGACTGATGGAATGTTTGTTATATGTTATTGTGGGAATGTAAGAACCATTGAAGGGACAAAGATAAACTGAATATTGTGCTATGACTGAATTGACACTCGACGAACATGTGCAAATAGCACCGATTATTTTGAATGAGATCCGCCGGTGACTGAACTGTGATTTGAATGAAATTTTTGAATGGACCAAAATGATTATATCTACTCAAATTTAAAGTTAATTGAGGATAATTTAGGCTTATCAGATTAATTTCATTTTTTAAGAAGTTAGGTTTCGAAGGCTAAAAAAAGCTTATTTTCTCTAATTTTTTTTTTATTAATCCAATATCAATTTTAAATTCAAACTATTTCATATTTAAAGATAAACAATTTGAGAAATATTTATCTCTGAAAATCAATTTTTAAACAAATTTTCAAATATTCAAAAATCGAATCTATTTGTAGATTAAAATAATAATTTCTAACATAGCAGTTAAATATTTTGATTGAAAAACGATATTTTGGAGTAACTTAAATATGATACCTAGAAAACTGCTCACACGAACTTGGATGGGAGATGTTAATTTCGAAATTTTTTCGATTATAAGTTAATAATCGAAATCGATAATATTTGTTTAATATAAATTTAAGCATTTGAAACTTACCGTGCGATCATTCTGATTCATTCTGTATATTTATCCATATTGGTAGTTTTCTATGTCGATAAAAATATACCAAACGGCTAATATCACCTAATGTTGTGGTATTTTTTTTTTTTGTATCCCCCAACCATTATCGAATCTGTTCATCCCTTTAATACACAATTAAAGATAATGACGCTGGAAGTGCGTATTTGTTTTATAGGCATGGATATATATATATATATATATATATATATATATATATATATATATATATATATATATATATATATATATATATATATATATATATATATAAAGAGAGACATTTAGATAATCTATAGATGTTTAAATCATTAGTAGATAGATTAATTAAACTAAATAAATTAACGGATAATTTTTATAATTTATTTGTTTATTACATGCAATTAATATATTTTTAAATAATAAAATTTTGTTTTTCATTCTGAAAAACAATTGTTGATGTGAATGAGTTTTCTGGAAAACTTTTCAGAAATTCTTCTCCGGGTATGTTGACGAGTAAGATGAGTGTTAATAGAGGAACATATTTAGAAACAACTTCATGTTTATCGTGTAAAAAACTGATTTGTGTGTTTTACTTTTAATTGTCTGAAATGTTTGTGGTTTTATAAGGGAACCTTAAAAAACCTACGAAAAATTCATAATTTTTTGTACGTTCTTTACTAGTTTTCTAAGGTAATTGATATCTAAAAAATTCAAAAATAACATTAATTTTACGATCGGTCGACTAGTTTTAGAGATATTGCAGGAAATACATCCACTAAATCGACCTCTGGATCGGATTTTTGTGGATATCTCAAAAACTACGCAAACAATCGTTAAAAAGATGATATTTTTGAAATTCATTAATATCGGGAGCAAACAATTTTTTTCGATTTTCTCGATTTTTTCAAAGGGGTACCCCTTAAAAAGTGCGAAAAAATCGAAAAAAAGATTTTCTATCCGATTTTGAAAACAACTATGTTTATAAGTGTAGTTTCACGTAGATTTCAAAAATAACTTCTATTTAACGATTGGAGGCGCAGTTTTTGTGATATCCCAAAAAAACCTATGCAGAGGCCGAATTAGTGTATGTATTTCAGGCAATATCTCAAAAACTAGTCGACCGAGCGTCACATAAATGTTATTTTTGAATTTTTCATAGCCTAATTATCCCAGAAAACTCAGCAGAAAAATTTTTTTAACTTTTTTGATGGTTTTTTAAGATTTCTTATGCAACGACAAGCAAAAACTCAAGATAAAACAATTGCAAAAAGTATGTTTTTTTCAATCAAGTCCACCATTTAAGGCCCAATTAAGATTCAAGATACACTAAATATTATTCAATTGCCAAGCTAGCAGACCAATGTATTCAAAATTGAATTTAAATTTCCTCAAAATTAAGTGCTAATTAGGGGCTGCAAAATCAAAATAGTTGCTCTAATTTTTATATAACAAAATTGATTTATCATGATGCACTTCTGTGTTGACATCACACTGGCATAACAATTCTGACATAAAAACTAGAATAATAAATATAATGTAAGTACAAAAATTTTGTTCTTTTTTAGTGCATCAATTTAAACAAAATTACCAAAAATTTCGATTGCTTTGCCATAGTTGGGGCTAATCGGCAGTATTCATTATAGGAATTTCTAGTTCACATTCTTGAGATCTTGTGATTTTTGAAAAAATACTGAACACGTATTTGAAATTTCATTCTGAAAGCAACGCCTGTAAACATGAAAATAAATTAGTTTATAAAAATATAATTATCTGAATAAATTTAATAAGCAACAATTGAATTAAAACTCGTTTTAATGTTTATCTACGACATAAAAGGAAATACGGGGTGGCATTAGAATTAAAAAGCAAAGGGGAACGCACCAGAATGAATAATGGACACAAAAAAATAATAATAGTGAGTGTGCCATTCATATTAAACCACTTTTTTTTTTTTTTTTTAATATTTTTACCGTAAATAAATTTTATGCAGATTATTAAAGTGAATTTTTATTAAAAATACTTAATGAAACTTGTTGAATGGATCAATGGTACAATAGCGCATAAACTTTATTTTGAGAAGTGTCCTAATTCAAGCCTAAGGTCATAATAAGCTTATTAACAACCATAAACGTTTAATTTAATCGCCTGTAAGATGTATACAAATTTTAATTTCCTGAAAACGGTAGACGCTAGCCATCTTATAAAAATCTTATTGTTGATTGGACGTCGATTGGTCAGTTGACCCTACTTTGTTTAAATGTTATTATAACATTGATATAGGACCGTGAATAAGGCTCTTGCTGGCTATTTTTCAAAATAAAAGACTTTAAATAATACGGAACAAAAAGATTTTATTCAAAGTATTGTCCATCGCTAGCGACTACTTTCTCCAATCTTTCTGGCAGTATATGATCTCCGTTATGTTTAATATATTTTTCATGAACAGCGGCGTTGAAAACATAAAGTATCAAGTTTTCACCTTGCTGGCGGAAATTGAAAATTTATTACTGGACTACTGAACTAATTGAGCAGGAAAAATAATAATTTCGAGAGACTCTTGGTAAGAGCAGTAGCTCGCTCTACGTCGCGGACGTCCTCATGAATAGTTCAATTATTTTATTGTTCAGGTTAAGATCTTAGATGTCCTTAAACGTTCAGACGATCTTATTCAGAGAATAGTTATCAAAATTGAAACACGTAATCATTATTTAGCCTGTGTATGTTGTATCCACGCGTGTCTCTTACAAATATAAAATTATTATCATAATATAAATCTTAATTAATGTAGTAGGTTAATATTGTTTGCTATGATACTAATACACTGCTTTGGATGCTCTCTCGTAAATTTTATTACAAGGGTCTGACTGGCCTCCTTTAAATTTATCATTTTAAATTTATTTTATTTTATTTTATTTTTTTTTTTAAACCATATAAGTGAATTTATTTTTGTGGTAAGTGATATCATCGTTGCGTAGGAGTGATAGGGGTGATAAGCGGTTCTTTTTTTAATGGAAAAATTATCTCGACACGCATTAAATAAAATTATGATTAGTTTTAAAAAAATCTGTCACATGCTATTTATATTGTTATGTAAGGCAGACGATTTGACCAAAAATTGATACAACAACTATTACTTGCTGGCAATATTTACGATTTTTTGATAACAATAATACCTTGCTGAATAACTTTATTCCCGTTTCGAATAATAAGCTGATCGCTGTTTATTAGCTACCACAAAGAATACGAAACTGATTCGATTATGGAATAAAAACTTTTGAGGGATAAAACTGATACAAAATTGGAAATTAAATTATTTTCTAAATTTTAAGGCAAACAAATTTATTTTGAGTGAATCACAGCTATCGGAGATGTTCAGAAATATTGTTTCTAGGCATGTTAACGGTTGATGTGAGTCATGCCAAATTTAGATTCCCAAACAAAATTTTGTGTGGCATTTCGCTTGATCTGGCAAGCATCAAAGAAGCATGATCGATTTCTACGACCATTGATTTTATCAAGCCCTACACAGATGCTTTAATTGTCATCTATGCAACCATCTTATTATTGGGTAAAACCTTGAAATATATAGTTTTAATTTGCTATCAGTCTTAACCCTAGATGACAGTACTTAGGCTAATGACGCTTCAACTAAAAGGAATAGAAAATAACCGATAAATATTATTTTTACGAAATTTGGTACAAATTTCGTTTTCCTTATTATTCAACACCAATCGTCACATCCTAAGCAGACTTAACCTTATGAACAACCCTACATCAATTCATAAATAGGCATCATTATTAAATTGCCCACCGATTTTGAAGATTTTGAGTCGATTTCAAAGTTTCAAATAGGTTTTAATTTAAAAAAATATGTTTGTAAATCGACATATTAAACTGACAATTATACCCGAAAAAAATATACACGTTTTGGGCAGTAAAACAATACATGTTTGCACAAAATTCAGGTATTTTCGTTACAAGAACATTTTATAACCACAAATGCTCCTACACTTACTTAGTATGTAACCATTATCTAATACAGTTAAAGGAGAGCTCACTTGGTGGCTACCTTAACGCTACTACGCTTACAATATCATTTATACATGTTCCATCTTTGTTGCACTTATATTCAGTTCGTATTTAGTTACGAGTACGAATATTATTTGTAGTAGTTGTTGAGTACTTGTTGCTATTTTACAACGAACCGAGTAACTATGATAGCATGGCTATCGTACAAAACATAATGTACAAAGTGTAAGAAAATTTTAATTTCTTCTTTTACCAAAAATATCTTCCTGCCTCGCAATCAGAATAACATATGAAAACGGAAAGAGATTCAAATCTGAAATATGGGTGACGTATCTAAAAAGAAAGTTTCATGAATGCACTAAATTGATCAATTAGGTTCATTAAATCCATGCTCAAACTAGTAAATCATTAGAGACTGACGAAACGTTCAAATTGTCAGAAAATTTTAATTTCTACAAAAGGTATTCATTTTTGTGGAAGCTTCTAGATAATTTTAATCTAAAATATCCGCCTGCCTGGCCATCAAAATAACATTACCATAAATTATAAATACAAATCTAAAGGCTTCCTTGTGTCTCATCATGGCCGCTACGTCGTCTGTTTAGAATAATGAAGACATCACACGCAACTTCATGTCAATTAAAACGAAAAATATTTTAATGAAATTTCAGAAATATTTTTCTTTTGCCACAAAAATTGATTAGTGTTTAACTGACCTCCGTAAAATAAACTTTTTAAAATTTTTGTATCTCCTGGTAGTATTTACCAAAACAACAACGCCATAAGAGTTAAAACTCATTCGAGATGGTTACATAATTTGTGTTTAAACTAAAAATAGATAAATGTTTTATTTACGGGGTATAAAATATCCAAGTCTATGGTTATATCGTGTTAAGTATGTACGTTGTATTGTAACTAACCACCTCTACATGGAGATAGATGCATTCTGATCTTATCCATTTCAACCCCGAGACCGAGACGTCGTTTTTTTTTATATTCTCGTCGTAATTCTTAGTTGCTAGCTTCGTTTTTATATTCATTTTCACTTTTTATTAAAAATTAATCGTTGACTATAACTAAAGAAATAACAACAAGCCAAACCATTAAAGGTAAACTATTAAGGTAGTTCACCTGTAAATTAGACTTTCATATTCATTAAACATAATTAACGCAACTTCCAAAAATATTAAAATTTTTTAAATAGTAATTTCTAATAATTTTCTCATCTCAAAACCAAATTGAAAATTTTACGGGCTCCAAAAAGGAAACCACGCCACTTTTCGGGATTTTTGTAAAGAAAAAATTGTTACTCAAACGATAATTACGCCATATAATTTTTGTTTAGAAATATATTTATCAATAAATTGATATGATAAGGATCACCGGGACTTGGTAGTACAACAGGAATTCATCAAAATCTTGGGATACTTGGTTCAGATTTCGATTAGGCTACCAAGATCATAATGTATTGCAAAATAAAGGATCTCAGTAACCAAACTTTTGCAGTATTGCCTGCAGGCACATTTAAATTTTAAATCGTAATTCAATGTTATTCAATAATTTCTAAAAAGTCGACAAATTAAAATTTTTTCCAGTATTAATTTTCGAAATACAATTCAGATTAAAGCAGCTGTGTCATATATTGGTGATCATTGAAATGCATTGTTTCAAATTAATTACGCTTAAATGTATCGTATTGAGTTTAACGAATGGGTGCCATGGATCTTTCTAATTAACCAAATTATGGGCAATATAAACTTAGTCATTAGAAGCCACATTGAATAAATATCCAAATAGGAATCCCTAGCGTAAGCAAGCGATCAAGTACAATCAAAAAAATTAGCCAAAAATGTACTTAAATATTTTAAAGATGGTTTCACTAAGATCCACGGTGCTATTATATACACGAATTTTTGTACTTTCGTGTGAACTACCTTAATAGAAACTAATTGTATCTTTGTTTAAACTACATAAGAATAAACAACACCGCTTAAATTTTCTGTAAGAGGGTTTTTTTTCTTCAATTCTCTTGTGTTCATTCGCTGCGCTTATCTTATGGTTAAAACTAATTTATTGTTGCTAATTAAATACTATGTATGCTCAGAGCTTGGAATACATGTTTTTCTATTTTATTACGCTTTTAATTTATTATCAAAAGAGTTTTAAAAAAATATTTTGTTACAACACTTAAACAATTTAAAAAAAAAAAAAAAAAAAAAAAAACATTATTGAGGATTTAGAAATATTATTTTATTAGGGTTGTGCATTATTTATAAGGTATGGACATTTCAACCCTTTTATATTTACTTGTAAAATAAATTCATCTTTTGTGTACGTAAATTAGGGGAATATTGTGGGATTTCTATAATATATTAATTATTATTTACCTTAATGTTGTTTATAGGTATGTCGAATATTTTACAATTTCTTATAAATCAACTTAAAACTATGATCTCAGTTTTTTTTCCCATTCTAAATTTTGAGGCACATATAATATTTTGCGTAAGGTCTCTAAGGCCTGGCTCATTTTGCAGCGAGTGTGACACAGCGCAATAAGACATCATGCGAGTGACACGACGCGATTGTACCATACATGTCTTGGTGGGTAACGCATATTGCTACGCAGTTCTCTCGTCCAGTATAAGATAAAATAAAAATAGTTTACTTATCCATTGAACGTGTCACGCGTATCGTGTCGGTCATTGGCGCTAACCCATTAATTTGTGTATGTCACAAAAAATTACGCTGTGCCACACGCGCCGCAATATGCGCCCGTGCTAATGGAGGGCATAAATGGTCATGTCATTTTTCCAAATAACTTGTACTAACCGTTTACGTGTTTCAGGAACTTCAGTGTTTCAGAAAGTATGTATTTAATCAATTACAGTTTACTCAAATAAAATTTTCATGCCATAGTTCCCACACAAAGATTTAATTGGGTAAATAATTGACAATTCCTAGTTTGAGAAGATATTAAAACTTTTCGAATTGTATGAAAAAGTTACAAGCATGGGAGAAATACAGATACGGTCCATGAGGTTTTTGTGTGGGAAGAAAATTGATTTTTGGATTTGTACAATTCATAACATATTTTACCTTTCAACAATGATTGCTTTTTCAAGTAGTCAATTTGGAGAACACTTAACACGCGAAATAACGAACACGTTTTGTCTGAAATTTGTTGACAATTAAACAATTTTACTTAATAAAACAAATATAAATACAAAACATTTGCATTATAGTGTTAGAATAAACACATATTGTAAAACCAAATTCTTTGATATTTCCGATGAATAAATGTCTAGTTTTAAATGTACAGGATGTCACTCATTCGAGAATCACTAGAAAGAACTGTAAAATATTCATAATCAACATAATTTTCATTATTATTATTATTATTATTTTTTTTTTTATTGAAATCAAACCGTAAAAAGTTCTTCAAATTTATACAAAGGACAAAAGGACTATGATGATGCAACACCCATTCAAAAAAATTCAAAATAATACTATAATGAAGGTTTTTTAACGAAAATTTTATAAATCATTTTTATCGTCGCAACAAGTCTACAAATTTTCAGCATGATAAGTCACGGGAAAAGAGTTAAAATTCGATATGCAGTTTTTTCGATAGACAAACAAGCACAACAAGTTAAGGAAAAGTGAATAAAAATAAACCAAATTTGTGTATATTTCAGTTTGTTGAAAACTTACAAACCCAACGAAATCAAATTGATAAAATTTTGAAACTAACGGATGAAAAACCACTTGATAATTCCAAAAAACACAGACAGGTTGGGTCATGTTTTATTCAGTTTAATTAATTTAGCCAAAGTAGGTCCCAATTCAATAAATTCTACTCAAAATTGTTGAAGTGTACGGAAAATAGAAACAAGTCATTATGTTTCATATTATTTAAGATTTCAAGTTTCTTTAAAATCAAAACCACAAAATCCTCCCTGAATATTTTAAACTGCATAATGTCAGACAGTGACATAAGCATTCCATCCTGTAATCATATATGTACTTAAGAGTTTCTTCATATATGTAGAGGTAGAGGAGCTACACCTCTAATATAATATACCAAATGATATACATTTTGAATTTTGGCACTTGGCACAGTGTTACATGAGAATGTACTTTAGGTACTGAATGACGTATAAAACTAATGAATATTCACATAATTTTCCACAATAGCATACACACATACACACATACATACATACATTCATGCACAAGCACATACATGAATGTTTGAATGAACAGTTCTTTACTGTTAAAACGACCACTCAACATTTTCATTTTAAACTGCTTTGTATATCAATGTATGCATTAAAGTCACGTGTCACGATTATGGCGTCGATGAACTCAGGAACTATTCATGTACATTTTGACATACATATTGTGTCAGAGTATATTAATTTTACCTCTAAATTTTGTAACGATAGAAAATATTTACCCCACAAACAGAATTTTGGTATAGATATTCATAAAAACTCCTTAATAATCCATTTCCAGTTATCAGTTTGTCCGTCATCACGATAACTTAAAAAAAGTTAACGGGCTGAAACCTTGGCAACGTATTCTCAACATAAACAGTGAGTTTAAGTTCGTGAATGAGGAAAATCGGTGAAGTGGGTCCAATGGATGCTTGACCCAACTTTTAAACTTTAACAGATAAAAGAAAAATTCAAATCCAAAAAAATAATTTAAATCTTCAATACTAACAACTTGGTTGAAAATTTTTTTCGGTAACCATGATGATTCGCCACAATTTAAGCTGAAATGTAACTAATTATCACATATTGGTAATTACAATACATATTCTTTTACAAGTATATATAACTGTATAGACTGAATATTTATAGTATTTAATGAATACTAATTAAAAATAGTCCAAACAATGAAATTCAATCATATGTTGAGTGTCTAAACAGTTAACCCTGTTAGTTGTTGTCTTTTTTTTAATTACATAAAAACATAGAATAGTTTCTTTTTAAATTTTTTCCTTTTTGTATTGCAAAATTAACGATTAGCGTTTCTTCAATTGTCTAAAGGTCCCAAAATTAATTGTGTAATGCCCATCAATATTATTGCTGCGTCATTTTCGATTTAAAAACATGCATACAAAAATAATTCTAATCGCAATTATATTTTTGTAAATGTGCAATTTTCATAATTTTTATATAATTATTTTGTTTGCTGTTAACCAGGTAGAAAGCGGAAAAACTTTTTATCGATGACAGCTAGAAAAATACATTTTTCTGATTTTGTGAAGTGTCAAGCAAGTGACAGTGTGACTGGGTCTGCTAGTGCATTATATGAAAGTTCGTACATCTATGAATTGAAATAAGTAAATGAAATATTTAGAATTGAATTGATTGCAAACAAATCTTACCTTATTCACAAATTACAAATAGTTTTAATTATATTTATAAGAGTTTGTAGAAAATTGATTGTGAAATATTATATAAATGTCACGCATTTTAAGTGTTGGTATTTGAAATCTTGCAGTGAAATTTTGGCAAAGGTTTCGAAACTTTATGAAAACTCTGTTGCTCGTTTGATGATAAAATTATTTTGCGAAAATGAAACAATAGAGAAATCACTTATCGGTGAAACAATTGAGTAGAACAATTAAGAATGGCCTTTAATTATACGTAGCCCTCATTTCATTGTAATATCAATAATAATAATGGGTATTTACCTCATTTACCAAAGATACATACGTCTTTAACCGTCTCCATGGCCGAAATCATTATTTTTAATGTTACAAGATTCAAAGAGTACATGGCACACAATTTAATTTGGACGAACCGATAAATCACTTGTAGCTGCTCATGTCATTGATAACTGCTCATGTCATTGATCATAAAATCGACCAATCAAATTTAAAACTCTCAAAATCGTATCTTAAGATACGATGAGCTTAGATAAAGGACCTATTCCAAATTCTGATATAATAATTATTTCAAAATTGAAGTTGAACCATTAGAATGGAAACAGTATTTGAAATTAAAACTATTTAATTTCATAATTCTTTTTTGGTTTTGTACGTTCAATTTTTAATTTGAGATTTTTTAATTGACAAAAGCCACATGGTCCAATACTTCAATATCATAGGCCGAATACTAAACACGTGATCGATGCTGATTGGTTGACATAGCAATTTGATAGATACTTGGAAAGTATAAATTGTGCATACACTAATTAATAATACTATAATTTGATCTAGAAAATTGGAGCAAAAAATCGAATTTTATTAGAAAAAAACAAAAAAAGTTATTATTTTTAATCTTTATTTATATTTAAACTATTGTCAATAGTATAATAAATTAATGCGGTGGATGAAGCCGATTATATAATGCTCAATTGATTTAATTGAAACTCTAAATTAAATGTATGTAAATAGTATATTGGTATTGTTGAATTGAGTAACAAATAAATAAAGGTAGCTACCCAACTAACTCTAAGTTAAAACTTCAAATACTAATTGTCCAAGAGCTGGCTGCAAGAAAATGATACTACTCATTGAAACTATTGAAAAAATCATTAAGTGTCAGGGCAAATATGGTGCATAACATTGCTATCTTTTTTCAACGGTACATTTTTTGGACATAAACTGTACCAATCGAGTAACCGGAAGAAACTGATTTTTTTGTTGTTGTTGTGTTACCGTACCTATCGAGTAACCGCTTCAAACTATAATCAAATTGATGTTTAAACATTTCTTACTAAGAAAATACATTAAAGCCACTTCTATTTTTGTGACAAATGCCTGGCACGTTATTTTATATTCAGAAACATTGGGGAATAAATGAATAAACATCTGATGAACAACAATTATAGAAATTATTAAGTGATTTTTTTTATTTATATAAAAAATATGTTATGCACCGTATTTGCCTTGGCTCTTAATGATTTTTTCAATAGTTACAGTGAGTAGTATCATTTAAAAAATACTTTATCCGGTTACTCGATAATTCAGGTTTTTTGCAGCCAGCTCCCGATCTATACTGCAATATTCCATTTAAAGTTTATACTTAATAAAATACTTAAAATATATACTTTAACTAACATACATTATTATTACATTATTACTACATACTTATGGTATATCAAGATTTAACAGATCTTTATTCTAAAGGTTTGTACATATATCTAAAGGTTTGTACATATATTCACACTATCATACGCAATTGTTATGATAGTGTGAATGGGGCTTTACACAAACGCAAACACATTGGTTGTATTTTAATGTTATAAATATTGAAAATGTGATAATGAAATTTCACAATATTGTTTAATATTGTTCAAAAGATATTTGTTATGGAAAAAACGTTGGTGCTTACAGCTTGAAGCTTGAAGATGTTCAAGTAGATAATGGATATATTATTATTATCTTTCAAAGAAAAAATATTTATTCTTTAAATGAAAAAAAAAAAATAAAAATAAAAAAAAATAATAAAATACAAAGATATGTTTCACATGCCTTCAGCATTAGGTTTCTGATTAGGGTTAGGGAAAATTAGGGCATATATGAAAATTAATAAAATTCGATACAAAGTAATCCTCCTCAGTATTATTCTTCAAGCAGATGTTACTCGTTGCTAATTTGGTAACGATTTGCACAATAATTTTTTGATTTTTCAAGTATTTATCAAATTGCTACATCATTCAATCGATCGCATGTTTTGTGTTCGGCAAAAATCCTAGAATTCTCTTTGATTATTATTCAGAAAATTTAATGATTTTTTTTAGTACCATGCTCTTGTAGAGTGAGATCTACTCAAATTTGGAATCAGAATAATATTTATAATCAGAATGACAGCTATATTAGGGTTCATAAAAATATTTATGTATATCGTGTAATAAAATAAAAAAACCAAATATAAATGTAAAAAACAATATTCATTTTATATAAATTCTACGTTGTACATTCTTTTAACATATTTTACTTATTCAAATTGTAATTTTTTTTGATTTTAAATATAAAGATCACAATTTTATGCTTTATTATCTAGTTTTAATTTAATTTAAACCTTTATATACTAAATAAACACCTAATAATAAAAAGGACATTATTAAAAAATATTGGATTTTTGGTAATATTTGCACTATGAATATTATTAAATATCGGACAGACCAAGGAAGACCCACTTGATGCTAAAATAAAAATCAAATTATTTAATTTAATTAACGTATTTTGTTTAAAAACGTCTCATTGATTCAATGCCATCACTTACGTAATCTATCCAAAACATTGGTACCACAGAATCACTAAATTTCTCAATTTTACTAAATCCTGATAATTCCTTCATAAATATATTACTTTGAATTCTGACATGACCTTCCAATGGGATTCCGGTTACCTGGAAATTAACACAACACAGTAACATTGCTCTATTACCTGTATGTATTTTAATTTATCTTAAAAAAGTATACAATAAGTGTAATACACTGTCCAAAAAACCGGTGGTTTTTTTATTTTTTTATTTTTATAATTTTTTATAGAAATTATTATCTGATTATAAAAATTTAATGAAATTAAAATTGCATTTCAATAACTGAAGTAGATTTTATGTGATATGTTAAAACTTACTGGATCAACAATAATATAGGAACTATGTAAATTATTATTTGGTTTTAGACCTTCGACTAACGATTTAATATTTTTATCACCAGCTAAAAAATGTGGAAATGATGATGCAACCAACGGAAATCCTAAAAAAAAATAATTATGGTTAAAACATTTTTTTTTTATAAATATTTTTCAACTACTTACCAAAATAACACAAAGATGCATTTGAAAGTCCATTTGGTAATGGCATTAATTCTGAAGAATAACAGTCAAAACCTTTTTTGCGATAAAAAGTGTCATTTCTCAATGTAAATTTGTACGCAGATATTCCATATTTTTCCGTATCATCTAAAAAATGAATTAATTTTATACTCAATATTATTATTTAATTTAAATAAAACTTTCAATAAAATTACAAAATTATTAATTAAATTTAAATAAAACTAAAAGATAAATCAACTAATATGTTCAAGAAAACATGTAAAATGAAAAATAATACGTGGAAATAAAAATCCATTGTTATCAAGTTTGTAAAAAATAATTATGAATAAAAAAATAAATAAATTAAACAATAATCAATAAACAATAATCAAAAATTAAAAAAGAAATTGTTTTTTCTACCAACTACAAATCAAAAACTTGAATCAACGGAATTTACGGTCTTATTTTGTTCGAAATGAACTGGTTTATAATTGGAAAATATAATTTTGAATTATAAACCTGGCGATCGTAAAATAAAAGCATGATTCCAGGAAAATAATATTAACATAAACGCTGTGAACGCAGTGTCATCACAATGCTTATAGCCGCGACTTTTCACAAAATTTTGACAAGCCCATTATCCTTACTTAGTAAATTTTGCATTTTTCACAAAAATATATAACAATTAAGAGCAATAGAAATATTTTCAATAAAACAATTGCAAAATAATTATTTTTCTTTTCGAATGTATTATGCTTCCTCTCAATGTTATGAAAATATTTAAAGGTGAAACTGAAAAACTTACGTTCGTATTTTAACGGCATTACACGACATAAGAATTTTCGCCAATAAAACAGTTCAGATTCCTTTGTAATCAATTGATTGTATAGAACACCTTCTGTAGATCCAGTGATTTTATCCTCACAAATATTTGGATCTTCAAATATATATTGATTGCCACGGAATTTATCAATTTTGAAAAAATTTTTATGTCCATATTCCGTACCAATTCGTACTGTTACTTCATCAACAGAGTGACTATAAATCTATTAAAGTAATACATTTAAACCAATAAATTTTTAAAAATTAATATACAAAATTTGTCCTAAAAATGTAGTCGAGCTAAATTTTTGCATTATGTATAATAAATGATTAAAATGCCGATGATTATTAAATATTATTGTTTTGTTAAAAACAAATTGAGTTAAAAATAACCGCGTAATTAATTGTTATTAGCTTTAGATATTTTTATGTAACAAAATCAACTGCGAAAAATGTAAAAATCTTTATTGTTTTATTGAAAACTAATAAAAGCTTTAATAAAAACATTAAGATTAATAAAATATTTTATAAAATAAAATTATAATTTATTATAATCTACCATATTGATTGAAACACCAATAAGATCAGTCTAAGAATAGTGACGTCATAATGCATTAAATAGTATCCTCTAATAAGAATGCCGATTTCATACTAAAACAAAAGCGATATGAATATTTAAGGTAAAATTTGAATATTTTTCATGAATATTTCACAATTTTTATATGAAATATAAAATAAATGAATTTCTTTCGAAATATTTTATATCTAGTTAAGAAAGTCAATATCTTCTACCTTATTGGTAGAAGGCTTTACGCTCATTTAAGAAATCCAGATGATAAAGAAAATTTTGATAGGCCTGGTTCTCCGATGAATACGTAAATATAACTTACCCAACTTAAGATTCCAATATTTAGTTTTGGTACTTCGGATGGAGACAATTCATTATAATGACTATTTATTGGATCAAAATTCTTCCATAGAAAGTTATATATCGATATTATTTTGTATGGCTGATAATCAAAACGACTCAACAGTTTCATTACCTCATGTTTTTCAGAGAAAGACGGGTCAGATAATTGAGATGCAGTAAACTGTGAAAAGAAAATAAAACAAACACAATAATATTATAGAAATGGGATTTTAGGTCTATAAGAAGAATTTGGAACGTATTTATTACGCAATGTACCGAAAGTTTTCGTATCCAAATTTTTAGCTCAACACATTAAAGTTATTTAGTATAGTTTTAAGGATGCCTCAATCAGGAATTTAACCAATAGCGTCGCTTAAGAAGAGTATTGAATTAAAATGTATTGCATTTTAAAGAAATTTCAAGCCTGCAAAATTTTCTTGGATTATTTATTAACTATTTATTGGAGCATTTTAATTAAATTTAGCTTTATACGCCTGAAGGTTCATCTCGCAAAAAATTTTATTACGGCACATCATTAAACAGATCTCCAAAATATTTTCTATTTTATATCACTAATACTCTTATACATTAAGCAACATCAGATACAGTCAGTAAATAGTTGGATGGGTGACTGTCTAGAAATGCGGTGTGCTGTTGTTGTGTAGAATATATATCCACTGTAGTCACTAGTATGACCTTAGTAGTTGAAAAGTGATTTAAAATATAAAAAAATTTAATTAATACTTACTAAAGCTATAATATTTGGTACAATTATCGTTGAATTGATGTCGATTTCATTCATTTCCGGTATATAGATTGCTTCCCGTTTTGCAACATACGTCATTGTACCATTTTCATTAAATATAACGTTTGAATGTGTTAATTTTTCTCTAAATTATTTATTAGTAATAAAAATTTGTTGTTACTAAATTTGGAACTAATGACCCTTACAACTAAAAGTGTTAATTGTTTAAATACTCAACAGATGTTTACTATAAATACCAGATAGTTATAAGAGTTTATTATATAACAATGTGTATATTTATTTATTACCTGATTTGAGTTGAAATTGTAGCCAATCTAATCCGTTAACGAAAAACTGTTTCAAACAAAAGTTGTTTATTTTGAATAAACAAACATTTTTTGTTCTTCAATTAGTCTTCTATATTTTATAGTTTTAAAGTCGGGCCATAGATCACTTGCAACTCAATTAACCGAAAACATTATCAATACCAGTTAGAGACACAATTTTCATGTAATATCTTTCAATTTCCGCGGACATTTCGAGAAAAACTCTTCGATAAGACTGCCGTTTTGATATCAATTCTGTGCATATCAAATTTAATAATATTTGGATTTCATAGCATTACATAAAGGATTGTGCTTCTAACAGCTGTTGATAAAATCCCTTAGATTCATTATTTAGGCCTTGAATATGCTATCGACATTTCAGCTTTCAGTTACTTTTTCTTTATAAGGCAGACAGAAATGACCGAAAAATTTCGAACCCAAGAATCCCGAAAAATTTTAATCAATAAATTACCAATTATTTTTTTTAACCAAACTTTAAAAAAAAAGTAAAAAGCAAAATTCTTAGTGATGTATAAAAAATTTTTAGTGTCTAGCAAAATATGAAAATTAACAAATCAGCACTGTTAATTAACAGTATATAAATATTGGCTACGGTCGTGGAAATCTTCAAAAAATTTGATATGAAATTAATGAAAAAAATAGTTGGAATCAATTACAAATTTTTGGCTGATAATACCTATAAATAATTGGACCAATTTCTTCTACTTTTAATTTTGTATCATCCCCATTTATAAATGCATCTATATTTGT
This sequence comes from Chrysopa pallens, assembly GCA_020423425.1. Classification (NCBI taxonomy): domain Eukaryota; kingdom Metazoa; phylum Arthropoda; class Insecta; order Neuroptera; family Chrysopidae; genus Chrysopa; species Chrysopa pallens. The sequence continues at coordinate 82,437,428 of CM035593.1, forward strand.
TATATTAAATACGTAAAATTTTAATAAAACTTCGTTTGATGAAAATTTCCACCAGTTATATGACGGTAGACCTGCTGTCATTCGTAGGCTTCCAATCATTGCCATTTCGTATGGTGTATATATAAAGCTAAATAAACCTCCTAATATAAATATCACGCCTGTGGTAACCAAAATGACAGTTGAACCTGAAACAAAGGACAATAATCATAAACAATTAAATATTATGAGAAACAAAATTATTTCCTAATATTATTATAAAAAACTGTAATTTACTATAAAACCTTCTATTAACGCAAAATGACACTAAATTTAAGACCTCTATAATTATGACAAGCTCTAATGTAATATTAATTGTATATTTTTCACTTTTCGCGCACAAATAACGTAAAAAACTAATAATCAAAATCTAATGAAATTTGATTGTACAATCTTGATATGCAAATCTGAAAAAATGTTTCTAAAGAAATTTATATTTAGAAATGTTTTTTTTCGCTTACACTAATCGACACGCTCACTGTTTTCAGGATGAAATTGCATTAGATTTTGTCTTTATTAAAGAGGTCTCACTTTTGTATAGATTCTTCTTAGTATTAAGTTTTAACTTAATAAATAATTAATGTTTTATTTAACATTATTTAAGATTATTTAAACTGAGATTGTTTGCATTTTTTTGTGAAATTAAAATAACTTTTATTTTTTGTCCTGTGAAATTTAAGGGGCGCATGTAAACAAGGCCTATTTTGGGTACCTTATAAAACGATCATGCCCTTTTAAAATTTCTTTCAATTTAAATACAAAACAAAGATAAAAAATTTTATAATAAAAATTGTAATTTTTAGATTTTAATATTTTGAATTGCAGTATGTCACACTTAAAAATATTGAAGGCAGTAAAAAATTTTGATATTTAACAATTTTTGTGTCAACCATTTTTTTGTTTCAAAAAAATGGTTTGTTTCAATTTCGATTCAAAATCAACTCGTAAGCATATACATAAATAATTATAATACATTGAAATATATTTTAATAATGCTAATAATTAGAAAAATTGTAAATTACTGATACTCAAGTATCTAGATGAAATTTTAGTAAAATTAAAAAAGCTTATATCTTGTATAACTTCGTTTATCGTTAATTATTTCATAGATACTAATAAATAGTTAATAAAATTATTTCTATTTTCTAAAGAAACTTATTATTGATATATTTCTAACGTATAATTTTTTCTGGTCAGAAAAAAAAATTTAAAAAAATTATTTAGATCTTTAAATAATTGTTAATTAACAAAATAAATATTGGATCACTCACCATATTTAATACAATTGCGTTTGGTATTTGGATGTATTTCGTAATCATAATTACGAACGGTATTCCATGTATTATTCACCACTTGCATTTTTTATTCATAAATTAATAAAATTACTATGTGAACAATTATTAATTACTTCGTGTTGAACTCAGCCTAATGACTGATTCTGATATTTTGTTCAACGAATTTTGTTCTTGTACAAAGTTATTTTTTATGAGTTGTAAATTTTGTGTGTTATCACGTCAAACTTGTGGTTTATACATAAAATTTTTATTTTTATTATGGAACGAAAAAAAAAAATTTGATATACCCCCTTTTTTTTGTATTCCTAAAATAAAAAACTTTTATATAGAGCCTATTTTTTAATGCCGGTTTATCCGGATTAATATATTAAATATTTCGAGCCATCGAATGGTTCCGATAAAACTGTTGTTTGTCACTTCAAATAAATTAATAATTTATAAATTTCGGAACCTATATGTGTTTTTTAGCCAAATGTTGAGCTATAACTGTGTAGAACTCAAACATTTAACGAAAAAAATGTTACAACATTTTTTGTATTTTGTATTGTTCTTCTAATTTTTATAGTTTTAAAGTTGGGTTATGGATCCATTGGACCCAATAGACAGATTTTGCTCATTTAAGAACTTAAACTCACAATTTATGTTAAAAATACGTCACCAAAATTTTAGTTCTTTATCTCCTTTCGTTTTTGAGTTATGGTTTCTATGATATCTATATATCTATATCAAAATTTTGTTTGTGCGGTCAATATTTCCTAGTGTTACAAACTTTAGACAAAAATTTATATACTCTAACATATTATATTTATATATATGTAAGAGTATAAAATTTGATTAATTTGATTTGTTTTAATTTGCCAATTAATTAATCCGAACCTGATGCATTTAATTACCACATAAAAATTTCATTATGATTAAAATCCAAAGACCACATAAACTTTTTTGGTTTATTTATGCTCATTAATAATTCAAAATTTTTTTGTGTTATCATTAATTAATATAATTAACGATATTGGTCTAATGACGTAATACATAATTATTTTTTTTGGTAATTACTTAAAATAAATTATATTTAATTTATCATATATAAATTTTGATAAAAAAAAAAAATGTGACTGATTAAAACGGATGTTGGAGAATAGTCAAAAACATGTATAGTACCTCTAGAATTACTAAAAAAATAAAACATGCTCTAAATGCCATAAATGTTGACCACAAATACTAAAAACTGTTCAACTCATACATTATGATGGTTTATAATGGCGTTAAATTTTTATTGTAGTACATTTCAATTTTCAACCTGCCTTCTCTGTATCTTAATTTTACAATATTCATAATAATACAATATATAATATCAACTTTTCTTGTAAAAAATTAATATTAAAAAAATAATGTTAAAAAACCACTCGTTCCCGAATATTTCTTTAACGATATCTCTCAAACCAATCAATCGATTTTCACCTTCTTGGCGACGATCGACGCGGTTTTTGAGCTTTAATAATTATTTGCTTTCATCATAAACGATCTGAAAAGAAATGTCGAAGCTATGTAAAAAAAAAACACTTTTTTTTTTAAATTTTTGGTTCACGATATCTGTCTCAAACGAATCAACCGATTTTAACCGGATTGGCGGCGCGATTATAAAGGTTAAGAGCTGATTAGTTTATGGAGTTGATCGATAAATCTTAAAACATTAGAAAAAAATGTTTTACTTACTCTTTTAGAGATTTTTCAGAATCTACGACCATTTCGATCCTAATTGTATTCAAAATCTAAGTTTGGTCAAGTCCTTTCGAATGGCATCAATCACATATATACAGACAAAGTGACAACCTCGCAGGGGTGGTCAGTGACGTCAAAACACCAAGATCTGTAAAAGTATATTACATCTATGAATAAACGTTATTAAGTAGTATTTATAAACAACATAAAAAATTGTTCATGCATAACAATCTATTATAAAAATTGTATAAACAAAATCAATTTTGAACATGAATGTTAGTCATTCATAGTTTGATAGATGATAATAATTGAAATCATAAAATAATGATTAAAATATAGAAGAAACATAGATAGAAAATCAAATATTTATATTTGATAAATAACGACTTATATTTTATTATATATTAAGTTTTCATAAAATTATTAAATAAATACACAAAATAACAACTTTTTAACTGAACTAACATTATATTAAAATGTCTTAAGTAAACTATTTATTACGTTCTTTACAGAATTCACTATAACATAATTGCAGTGTTTAAGATTACAGGATGATTTATTTCAGTTTTACATAGAGCATTGAAAGACAATGGTTATTTGTAACGACTCCTTAAAACTCGTGTAGCCTGTAAAAAAAATAAGCACGTTGTGTATTTGAAAAATGTCGTTTTAAAATCGTTTAATTCTATATAATTGTTTGTCGTAAATAAAAATGTTAAAGTCTGATCAGTCAAACTCAAACTCAACAACTAAAGAGGAGTAATATTTTTTATATCAAATTTTATTGGCGATTTTTTATTTCTAAGGATACTAATTTTTAATGGAAGCACTACGGAACTGTACTTAGATGTATCTGCCAATAAGAAAATTGTTTAAAAAAATATAATTGTCAAAATAAATGAAATTCTTTCCATTCAGAGTTTCAAATAATCGCTCAAAAATTTTCTCCTTAAATTACAGTGTTGATATAAACAGAAATTCTCGTAAAAGTCGATATTTTTCAGTAAAGAACTGTTGCCACTCTAAAAGATGCATTTTACAATAGGATACGTTAAATAATCTCAACATCTAATCATGCAATTCATAGAGGCGGAAGCTTTAGCTAGTTTCTATTCTTCAACTACCAACTGTCGTTTCCGTTGGACTTTTAATACTTCCTTGAATACCAATCTGATCACTCTTTGAATACAACTTTGAAATTAAAACCAATTCATATTATTTTAATGGATTGTTTTACTTTTATAATTAGGAACAGAGAAATGGTTTTACCGGGTGACTGACTACCTTCTAAGTTTTTGATAGGCTTGTTCACGATGTTGCTACACTTAAGCATCCTGTATAAAGTGAAGTCTCAAAAATCTCAGACCACAAAACTTAATATATCTCTATATATAAATAACAAGATATCTTGAATATCACACATAATAAATTATATAACTAAATATTGGCCCGATTCCAACATAGTAATATATTTATATTTATTTTGTATTTTAATACCAAACTAAACTAACTTCAAACTACGACTGACTGCATTTCAGACTTAAGACTTAAGACTATGTTTATATTCTTCTTAAAATGTTATTATTATTTATTATATACTTTTATTTTTTATATTTTTTTTTTATATAAAATTGTTATTAAATATTTTTGTTGTATGAGCACAATTTTGTTAGTATTTGAGTTTTGTTGAGTTATTAAATAAAAATCTTAGTTATTTGATCTCTTTTTCACATCTTACTGAGATTGTGATAAATAAAGAGGTAAATTTGAGTTGAAATTAACGTATGTGGTCACAGATTGTGCCAAATACAATATTGTTTTTCTTTGAATTCCTTTTATGGTATGTATCAAAATTCATTAATGTCTTCTACTATAGTTTTTTTTTTATTTTCTTTTAACGTGCAACATTAAAAGAAACCAAATGTTATCGTATTTTCGCTGCCATACTTTTTAGTGCAGAAACAGACTTGAGATAGCTCTTCAAATTTTAAGTATAAAATAATTTAAATTTATATATAACTTCTAATATTTTTTTAAAGTGAGTCTAACGCTTAAGCTCTGTACAAAAATAAATTTGACTCCGGACTGACGTAACGTTATTTCAGACGTTGACTTATCAATAAAGTTAAGCAACAGTAGTCACAGTCAGTATTTGGATGGGTGACCACCTAGCAGTACTGTTGTTGCATAAAAAATAATAATAATCCTGTTGATGCGGATATCAATGTTTCGTACAAATTTCAAGCGATATCTCGAACATTACCCATCAAATTGTAAAATAAGTGTTATTTTCGATTTTCCCAAACCTCAATTATTCTAAAAACTCAAAAAAAGCTACGAAAAAATTTTAATTCTTTGTTCAAATTCAAATTCAAAAACGAAACGGGTGCGAAATCTTCCGAAATTTGGGTGAAAAATGTTATTGACAACCGCAAGGCTGTTTTATTTGCCGAACCTAGTCCACATTCCTTATTTCGATAAAGTAAAAATTTAATAACTGAAACATTTATTTTTATTTTTCATTGCTATTTTGATTAATTTATTTTTGAAAATTGTCCGATATACAATTTTGTGAAGCCCACTTCTAATATTATCCGATTAAATTAACTTTTTTCTAGTACAGTCAGTTCACTGATACTGATTATTATTAAATAATTATAATATTAAATTTATTAATTAAAAATAAATATGTTGACATATTTTTAATAAGACATATTTCTCTAATTTATTTGTGATATAGCTAAACACCATCATAAATATTAATATTAATACTTTATTATGTATCACTTCAATATTTTTGTAATAAGATAAACGCATTCGTATATATATTCTTTTAACACCTTTTTTTCAATTAAATTTATGTATTCTATGAACTTTGAATATAATTAATTATATTCTTAATAAATAATTAAATATTTTATATAATTATATTGTATAGACTTCTCCTGTGACGACTACAAAGTGTAGACGGACTACAATTAAATAGAAGAACAGAGAAAAACTATGTAAAGGATATTATTTTATAATAAAATATAAATTATCCAAAGGATTTACAAGGGGTACAAGAAATTGACTACCTTATCATGGTTCACTACCACATTTTTGAATTCCTAAATGTGTGAAAATTTATTATTATTTTTTTTTTTTTGGATTTTCATTAGGTTATTTTTGAATAGTTAAAATCTGGTTTGAGTCAAAATATTGTTTGAAATTTGGTGAAAATCTCCAAAGAATTTCGTTTGAAATAGAAAAAAATTTACAAAAAAATGCATCTCAACGTTAATAAAAATTTTTATTTCTCATAAGCCTAGAATTTTATTTGGTAGTTAAAATTATGAATACCAAAATGATACTTTTGTATTCCAAACCCTCTCATAAAAAATATAAAGCCTTTCAATAACTTGCATGCCGTATTCTAACAGATAAAGGAATTTTGAGTAAATTAAAAGGAATCAAATCATTGATATCAATAAAGGGCAATGCCAGAGACAAGAACAGAGCAGAGTCCTGTGAACAAGTGTGTACTTTTTTTTCGAGTTCTTCAACCCTTAAGTCTCACGATGTATTCGTAACAAAGTCAAAAGTATTCGATACTTCAAAAATACTAAAATAAAGTTATAGAAATATCGAAAAATTCAATGGATAATTATTTCCAAAAAATAATTTTTTTTCAATGAAAAAAGTATAAAATGGTAACTGGTAGAAAATATCTTTTAGGAGTAGTTCCAAGTTTATTTTTGCCTTGCCTATTACTATAATAATGCCAAATAGTCTCCAAATCATTCCAAATTGCACTATGGGTCTTTCTCTATGTATTACCATTAGTAATTTTCCCTGAGAAGAGTTTCCCTGCAGTAGCACCCTGAGCTTACAATGGCTCTGGATCATCCTGTCAATGATGGTATGATTCTTTACATATAATATATTATAGCCTATATTTGATGATCGTTTACTCCTTGATATTCGCATAGTCATAACACTTCTTAGTTCTACGAACAACTACTTGCTATAAAATAGAAATTTAATTAAATTTCATTAACTATATCGTTATTTAATCATATAATAAATAGTTTATGTTTAGTAACTGACCCGTGCATATCAATTTTCATTCATGCACACAAAACACTACAGCAAGCTTGCTAGCCTTGCTAGTAGCTATCTAGTTATAAGCTAACGAAGTACTCGTTTTAGTCTGTCTATCATTATTATTGAATCAATATTATATTTGTAAATATACTGCATCACCGTATTTTAATTATCACTATTTAAATAATTGTCTTTTAAGTAATGATTTCTTGATAATTTTACAACAAAGTTGGCGAGAATATTAGATTATGTTAAGACCATTCTCAAAATAGATTTTTCATATAAAATTTCTATAACCGATTATGTTTTGAATCAGAAAATTTTTATGATATTAATAAATGCTACTTATTTCCATTAAATTATAGGACTACGGAGTTGCAAACGAATGAAATTCATTTCTATAACTTTTTAAAGCACAGAAATACTATTACTTATTTTGTTGGGAACGTCATTATTAATAAAACGGAATTCCCATCCACACGTATAGCCGCTCCTAGATGAGTGTTTCACATGCTAAATGAAGTTTATTGTTGAAATTGAATTCGTCTATGTTTACAAAAACATATTCCAGTTCAAAACCTGACATCTACAAAATTATTGCTGGTAAATATTTCTTACTATATAAGTTTTTGCTTTATTCAATAATAATCTGATTTCGCCATTTTACACCACTTCCGTATTAACCATCTTTTAATCACGGCAGATAGTAAAATTTTACATTAATAAACAAATTTCCATTAGAAATAAATAAATGTAAAATAAAAATGAAATTCTAATTTTTTATTTTACTACATTTTTTACGATGAATATCGAATTGTAAATTTACAATTTGTAGGAAAACATTTATACTGGAAAATACCATATGTGCACTTTTCAAGCTGATAACTCGATACAATACAATTTTCTTTTTTGTATTTTTTTTTTTTTTTTGTTTTTTTTTTTAATCAAGTTGACAACTAAGGTGTGAAATTTTTGGATAATAAACCGTGTAGGAAGCAACCTGCAGTCAGTGTGAATATGAAGATATATTGGAGTATGGAATAAGAAAAATCTGTAGAAAATGTCATTCAATTTCTTATCAATGAACTGAAAATTCAATTTAGAATTTATTTAAAAAGACAAATTTGTTGTATATTTTTATTTATTAAAATCAATTCCATTTATATTTCGGTATAATTTTTTGTATTCACAACTGTGGCAATTAAAATAAGCTAAATTGTAATAATTTTAAATTAAGGCCTCGAATTGTTTGTAGAGTTTTTTTTATTTTTGAGATTTCGATATCGAATGCCGATGTAAAATATGCTTTAGAAGGGAGCTTTAAAATGTTTTAATTACATGTTCCCCTTCAACGATGTTCAAAAGGCTTAGAAAGATAATCACCTTACGAAGAGTGGTCTGAAATATTTGAAATTGGTGACATATTGTTGGATCACATAACGGAATAATTTTGGAAACATTTTGAAACTAATTGATTTCCGACTATAGATTATATGTGTTAAAATTCATTACAAAACAAAGTATTTTTTGATTAAACATTTTGCCCTCATTTGGAATTTACATGTAAAATTAATTAATAATCATTATTTATTAAAAATATTTTACTGGGAAATTTTCTTACAATTTTACGGCTTTGATTCCCTTCCATAAAACAATTGGGCGTGGTAAGAATGAAACGATTCAATTTTCAAAGGAACAAATTTTCGATCAAACTTCAGGTATTTGTAAAGTAGAGGAGTCCAGATTTACACCAAGATAATCAGAAAGTGTTTTGCAGTTTAAATCGAAATTTTCGGCATTTTATGCTTTGCAAAAAAGTATTGAAGATTTAAGAACACTTTAATATCATTATTTTGTAGAAATCGCCTATATATAGGGAGAACTTAATGGGAAACCAAGTGTCCTCTTATGGTTTTGGATCTTAACGCCAAAATTTATGCTTTAATAACACCAAAAAGAATTTAAAGCAATTTTAGAATCAACATTCTTTTGAATGCAAAGCCTCGAATTTTTCAAACCGGAATTTGGAAAAATTAATGAAAAATATTTCTCGTTCCTATATGAAAATGTGGTGTTTGTATTTAACGGAAAAAGAAAATGATTTGAATAAGAAAACTTATGCTTTTCATTATGCTAATTATTATTTAAATAAAAAATTTTATTATTTTTGACATATCCCAAACCCAAATCTGCACAATGATCGCACCGACTATATTCAGTCTCTCAGTTATTTCATTATTCTAGTAATGTTTGTGTATGTAAATTTTTGATAAAGGTACAAATATTGACATTTAAATTACATAATAATTTTTTACCCTACAGCGATAAAACATGGTGGTATATTGGGCAATGGTATGAGGTGACTAACTATGATATATAAAAGAGAAAAGACTCCTCTCAATAGCGTAGAGTATAAAATGAAAGCGTGCTCTTGGAGTCTGTATGCTGGAGAATACATAAATAAAACGGATATCACGTCATACAGGCAACAAACAATATCGTTAAAACTTTCATCACAAATATAGCCTTATTGGTACAGTACACTTCAATTCAAACAAATTGTTACGTATATTTTCAAGAAATATAAACCATAAGTATCCTGGATATACAGACTTTCTCTGAAATTGTTCAAAACGTAAAAAATCTTACATTTGTTTTGCTATAGAAATATGTCAGTAAAATTGACTAGGCCCAAAATTTCCTCGGGTATTTTGACAATTTTTTTATTATAATTAAGAAACGACATAACGATATTCAACTCCTCGTGTAATCAGTCCTTTCAGATCTATACTTCGCAAGTTGAAATAGGAGACATTGGGTATGAATAGAAAATTAGAGGAATAATATAACTGATTCACTTCAGACACATTATTTAAAGCAAGAGGTTTATTAGGAGAGAAAACTGATAATGGGATGAGAATAGGCAGATAAGAATAAGCAGATAAGGAAAATGGATTTATTTTTATGGCCATTATTTTAAATTGCAATCAACTGGTCTAGGTGCGAAGATCCAAAAGATGAAGTTCCCAATGAGCAGAATAAGAATCCGGATGGACCGATTTTGTTGAAAAGTCATTTAGTTTTAAGTTTAGTTTAAACTTGAATGTATAATATTTGGAAGCATTTACTTTTCAGCTTAAATTCAAAATTCAATTGGCAGTTTAAAAAAATAGACATTATGTGTCCTATATTTTTTTAGCAGAACAGCTACGTTAAATTATAAACTTCTATAGATAGTTTCATTGGTAGCAATAAAGTGGTCATGCACTATTTTTACCAATACAGCTCAATTAAATTGAACATATCTCTATGTACAAATTTTTGATACACTTTCCTAGTGCCTTTATTCACTTGATATAAATACACAATTGTGGTTTGACTTGATATGAATTGATATGGTTGTACAAACTTTGGTATTCTATATGTATGTATGTATATATTTTTGTTAGTCATTATAATGATTTCTAATTTGAATTTATTATGTGATTGTTCAAACAAAATCATCCACACAAATTTATTATTATTAAACTTCAATCATATGTAAATTTAATTTTATAGAAAATTTTACATTTCTGTGTGTTCGAAGGAAATTATTATACTATTACACTATTTTCAAAGAAATATATATTTGATAGACTAGAGTAGAAGCCTTAAAAAATGATAAAACGTGGAAGAAAATTACGGTAGGATGAAACCCATTGGAAACGCAAGATAATATGATAAAAATGAAAGGAAAATTAAATAACGAGTGTTCTGAGTTCGGGAATTAGGAGAGGAGTAAGCTTTTAAGGATAAAACACGATTTATCTCGGCTAAACTAAAAGTCGTATGGAAAAAAGTTAAATGACAAAGTTGTAGGTAATAAAAACATCTACAACTTTTGCATTAACACTTTTTTCACATAAACTCAAAAATTTTCGATTCAAAATTAGGGTGCTTTTTCAATATTTATTCAAAATAAGATGAAAAAATATGTATTTTAAATCAAAAAAAATTATAGTCTATTTGGAACATAAAAAGTTTTAACCAAATTTCGGTGAAAAAAAATAAAAAACCATAAAGTTGATTATTTCAAAAAAGTGTAAAGACAAATGTTGTAGATATTTTTCTTACCTACAACTTTGCCAATTAACTTTTTCCCACTTGTAGGTTTGCCGGAAATTCAGATAAACCGAATTTTTCCCTTAAAAACACCCCCCCCCCCTCCTACTTCCCGAACTCAGATCGTCCGTAAATTATTTTTCCTTTTATTTTATCATATTATTTTGCATTTCTAATTGGTTTCATTCAACTATAATTTTTCTTGTTTTCAAAAATTATCCAACCTGGTATATGTGGTCAAGCAATTTACAAGTAGATATAAAAAAGTATTTTTCAGGAGACATTTATTAGCTTCCAGATGATTGAACACAGTTTGACTTATCTAAAGTACTTAAATCTATATTATGACTAAGATAAAGCTCCCAAAATTTCCAATATTCAAACAAAATAAAGGAATAGATCAAGAGCAATTGATATTTAAAATAAATCAAATATATATTTTGAATTATTATAAATATCTTCTATTCCTATTTTAAATCCTTATTTAAATCATTCGTTATCAGTTTTGAAGTAAGTTTTCGTTTTGCAACTATATACAGCTTGCTTGCTAAGTTATTTTACTATTAGTTAGTAACGTATAGCACATATATGTATAGTATTTATTGTTAGTTATCTGCTATCTTTAATATTCCTATAAACATATATTAATACCATATATATATATATATATATATATATATATATATATATATATATATATTCGTTATGTTTGTTAGTACTATTTCTTCTTACTAGATTGTAGTATTTTAGTCATTGAAATATAGTATTGTAGATACTATTAAAGCAGTACGTACACTGCCTGCTCTACCTTTAGTAAATGAGATATGTTTGATTGTATGTACAAAGTATTCGTTTTGATTTTGTATTTATGTAAAAAAAAAAAGCTTATCACATATATCTACTATTTTTATGCGATTTTTAAGCTTAAAGTTTTCATTTTCTCTATGCCTTATTTTTTTTATATGTCATTTTCAATATAATTTTTATGCAAGCAATTGAAGAATAATTAAGTTTTATATATTTAGGTATAATGTTTTATTTTGCTATTTTAATTAATTTATTTCTTATAAATGCATTTTCAGAATTGTTGATGCTATTTAGAGTTAATAAGGATCTTATAAACCTAATAGCTTCGTTCAGATAGATAGCTTTGATGACGCTTCTTGGAAAAATGCTTATCACACAAATCTATAATTCATTTTCAATATAATTTATATGCAAACAATTGAAGAATTATTGTGTTTTATATATTTGGGTATAGTGTTTTATTTTATATTGTTGCAATCTTTATTTTATTTATTTCTTATAAATGCCAGGATTTTGTGACTTTATGATGGGATTAACCGTCAATAAGGATCGTATTAAAACCAATTGACCAATCACATATTATTTGGTGTATCGAGTAATACATATCGATAACTAAAATATTTTATCGGAAATTCTTTCCAAGAAATAAAAATGATTTTCAATAAGAAAATTGAAAGCTTTGTATTTTCTAAATGATAGTAAACAGGATAAGAATTGAATTTCTCTTAGTGTATATTATGAAAGATAAAATACTGCTTTTGTCCTACAAACAAAGTGTTCTATAACATCAATTTTTGAGAAAATTTAATATCAGTGATTTAGACAAAATCTACACAGGACAAGTTCAAATTAAATTTTAAGGCAATGATTAGCGGAAAAACGAGAAGTTTTCAAACGTAACAAACATCTTTTTTTCAATCGGAATGTTTTTACATATATTATAACTTTATACTCAATATGGCTTCTTATATTAGGTATATTGAATTAACGAATTTGAATACTGAATAGTGGGTATTTTAATTAATTTAGTGGCTATAGTTATTGATTGATCGTTGAACGAAATAGTCGCAATACACCTTATAAATTTTCGTTATGATTTTTAATTCAAAAATTGTTTTGTAACATATAATTATAAACCCACCTATATTTTTGAATTGCGGAAGGTGGGCGAAAATTTTTATTTTCCAGTTTAAAATAGCTTACTTAATTCCCATTTTAACTACAATTAATTTTAAGTGTTTTATCATAAATGAGACCTTTACAGACCCACACTAAATTTTTATTATGGATCGATCTAAAAGGGGATATATATTTCTAAAAATAATATACTAGTATTATTCGATTTAATTTTAGATTGTTCTTAAGTGTGACCATACTTTTGAAATACATTGTTTATGAAGTAAATATATGTACAAGTGTATGTGCATAACAAAGCTCTTATTATTACTGCATTTAGAAGTATTTTGTGATATGATCAAACATTGAAATGAAATGAAATGGTTTATTTGATACCAGATAGAATATATTATTATTATTATTATTATTATTATATTGCATATCTTTCTAGGGTTTCTCCACGGAAGAGAAAATAATAATAATATATGATTACTTCGTAAAAAAACTATATTATATACAAAGACCTGAAAACAAGCAATTATTTTTATATTCGATTCAAAATATTTTGAAAAACTTAAAGAAAATGGCCTTGGAAAAATATTACAGAATAATTAATAGTGCTCTGGAAAAGATCCTCACGTCAATAGTCGAATAAAAAGCTTAACTTGTCAGAGTTATGCATTCCTGGATGCTTAGTTACATTAATCTATTATATAGATAATTTTGAAAAAAAAAAATTATAGTAGGATGAAACCAATTGGAAACGGATGATAATATAATAAAAATGAAAGGAAAATAAATTTAGGACGATCTGAGTTCGGGAAGTAGGGGAATGATAAAGAATACTCTATGACACAGATTTTTTATCATACAACTATAAATTGATTCTTCCATAGACCAAAAATTAATTTTGTTAATTCTTAGACGATACTTGCATTTACAACTCAAAAAATTTAAGATTGTTTGAAGTAATATTATTTTACATGTGCCCATAGCCTATTTTATAATATAATTAATAATACACAGACAAATGTTATTAAAATAAAAATACACCCATTACAAATTACAATATAAAGTTAATTAAAATTAAAATTCACATAAATTTGATTGTAAGTCAGTGACTTATATGTAATATAAAACACAGTCACACAGTGTGACATGTTATTGCATTGTGTATGTGGTGCATTCATATAGTGCCACCGTCACACTGGGGTATTAAAGTATCTGGAATTAAAATAAATTGTGTTCTGATTCATATTGTATGTTTTTTAGTTACATAAAATCATTATTTTATGTAATATTCAGTAGTATTAAAATGTGATGTTTTGCATATTATGTATTTATTTTTGTACTGTAAGTCGAAGGTAAATTCCTAATTTTTAAATCATCAGTAAATTTAATGTTAGGCGTATAAAAGGCGCTCGTTAGTTTGTATACCTTGAAAAGGATGTAAAATAAAGACATCTTTTTTATAGAGGATCCAAACAATACCAAACAATTCGTGATAAACGAATTATTTGATAGGATAACGAATTATTTGTCAATTTATTGGACAAATAATTGTTCAATCAATTATTTGTTGATAAAATATTTTAAATATAGTTTTAACTAAATGGCCGATGTAGTAAAAATTTAAGAATCATCTAACGTTGAAAACATAAGCGCATAAAAGGGCATATTAAATGTCTTTGAGTTTGACTACTTACGAGATTATGGGTTCGAATCCCGGGACTGTGAGTTGATAAATTATTTGGAGGTTTTTCTACAGTTCTGCTCTCACAAATTCAGGTCTTGGTTCAAATCCTAGCCTTCACTCTACATCCCATTTTCAAATCACATTATGAATTTGTATGAATTTTAGCGGTGTGGTTTGCCTCTGATATAGACTTATGCGTTTGTCGAACGGCAGTTAAACGTTATATCAAACGCAATCGTATATCAACATAATCTGCTTTCCACACAAGGGATACGTTTGTTAATCTGTAGTTATCAACAGATCAAGTAGATCTCCACCTTTGAATAAAGCAAAGAATAGTTTCTACTGTTTACAAGCCTATATGTAATTGAAAAGCATAGATTTATGGATAAAAATAAATATGCTATCGTTAATTTTCTATTTGAATCAATTATTTCCTGTTAATCGAAACCAGAAAATTCGTATTGTCTCTACTTCACACACACTCTACTAAAATATGTACACAGTTCAAGTATTTTTATGAGAGTAATAATTTATACATAAAATTTATTAATGAAATTTTAGGATATTAATTAAAAATTAAAGGAAGTATACATTTCTATTATAAATTTTTTTATATATAATAGTACTGTTTTTGTTATTTTACAGCGGTAATAATTAGATGAATTTACTTGCTACTTGTGCATTATATAAATAATGTCACATTATTTATTTTTGTTGACATATTACACATATTTGAATAGTATTTTATATAATATTATGTATTTGTTGATGCAAAGCTCCATATATAATAATAATAATAATAATAATACTTGTATGTATAACCAAAACTATAAACATAATGTTGATTCATCCACAAATTAACAATCACACTAATTTTCATCCAAAAAAATAATAGTGCTATGCATTTATGCATGTGAGTTAAATTATGTTTATGTTTATTTAAATATTTATAATAAAATTTAAAATAACAGAATGTTTAAGGTAACTTAACATTGAATCTTATCATTGAAGTAATCGGAGAAAGATATAAATTTGATGAGGGCCATGTACTGAAATAGACGAATTTTATTAAAAAAAAAAAAAAAAAAATAGTTCAAATTATCAAATTGTATTCACGAAAAACAAATTTTGTTCTTTGATTCACATGAAAGAAAAATAATTGAAAATATAGAAATTTCATGCTCTATCGCAATTCAGTTAAGTTACTGAAAGTGGTACAAAATTCAAAAATTTCAAAAAAAAAAAAATTTTGGCGGTAATTGAGGTTTGAAAAACCAAAAATTGCTCTTTTTTTGGATGATCGGATTTCTGCCAATATCTCGAAAACTATAATGTTTAAAATTGTTAAATGGATGTTTTTGAAATTCACAGGTAAAATTTTCTCTATAAAAATTTGTATCCAATTCAAGGACCTAAATTATTCTCGATTTTTTCTCGAAATATTTTAGTTACTTATTTCGCTAAAACTATATTTGTTGGGAAATTTCACCTGTAGATTATAAAATAACTGTTAAGTAGCATTAAGTGTTACCTTTGGTTTTTCTTGATCTTATTTATTCTGGAAAACATAAAAACAGTTATAAATTTTTTGGAGATATTTCTGGTTTAAAAAAAAAACACATTTTATGTTATAACACAGTTATTTAGTAATTCTCAATTTGATGAACTCAATATTCAGCTCAATAAAATTCAGTTTTATAGACGAATGCACAATTATGTTATCCTCTGACGCATGTTGTATTTTATGCTTGTATAAAATAAAATTTAATGTTTACCCCCGAACTGAACTCACACTCTCTGGTTCACAGAGTTCCATCCATCTACCCCACCACACCAATGCATTTAAAATAAAACAACATGACCAACCATATTTAGAACATAATGTAATCCTTTTATACGATTATCATAAACCCTAATTCAACTTTGGACTCGCTTACTACTCACTCACTCACTCACTCACTCACTCACTACCTTCCTACCTATAGAATGAATATTATTAGTTAGTTGGACATCGAATCTATGTAGATGGACTTTACATTTTAAACTCAATTCGAATAGATCAAAATAGAATTATTATTATAGTCCATATATATATATATATATATATATATATATATATATATATATATATATATACAGAGTGTTGTCTGTGTCTGTGTAAAACACAATATGCTTTAAAAGCGTGTAGAAGCTTTTTATGTACAGATCACAATGTTTTCAACCTATAATTCTTTTGGAGAAAATAATGAGCTTCAAAACTTCAAATCAGTAAAAATTATTCTAAAAATTTAATATGAATTTAAATACTAAAGTCTGGCTCACACCACATTCGTCTTGTAGGGGAACGAATGCTATGACGCACTTCTCTCGCTCTGAATAAGATAACATATAAATAGTATTTAAATCCCACAATGCAAAGCGCTACAAGTGTGTCAAAAGTACTGGCGTTCATAAATGGTTCGCATCCTGTGCAAAATTTTACTTTTTATCGTAAATATTGTATATAAATAACATAACAATATCTTTATGATTCAAAAAAATTAAGCAATTTTGAACTCAATATATAACTAACCTTAAATTTAAAAACTAATTATAGTATAAGGATACCGTGAGTAGTGAAACATGCGACGCGTTGAGTGAAACTCTGTGTCTCGTGCACTGTGCCAGGCGTTTGTTGCGCTACGTGTCAAAAGTTTTCAACTTCTTTGGCAGCATTAAAAAACAGTTTTTAATTGCATGCAAATAATTAATTACAATAAAATAGTAAAAGGACTGGAGATGGATCAAGTCAACACAAGTCAATAAAGCTCAGTTTAAATTTGAAAAATTCAATAAATAAATATATATACATTCTTACTACATTAAGAACCATAAATCATAACAACAGCTTCATCTGAAAATTTCACTCTCATCATATTTTCATAACGCACCAAAAAAGTAATTCAAAATCTTACGTTATGTGAAAAATACGTAAAACTAATGTACTACTTTTATAGATTGAAATTTTATTGATTTGTCTGCCTTTGACTTTGTAATATTGAAATCAGCTTTTAATAAAAAATCTGTACTCTAGTAATAATATAGGTGAAATGCAGCACAACATTAGTTTATTTTGTCCATTCCTATCTACAACTCCGCCAGAGCTAATGCATCAAAATGCTAATGGTTTTACTCATGTATGAGCTACGTACTACCAAACTCTACATAGAATACGATTACGTTTATTATGTATGCGAGAGAAATAAATACAATTATTCCATTAATACCCTAAAAAAATCACACACACACACACAGTCATATAATGGCGGCAAATATGGATTATAAAATGAGATTTGATGTTTTGTTTTGGTATTAAAGATGGATTTTAAATTGTATTTTAATGTTAGCAAGAATTTAAAAAAATAAATAAATACTAAATAAAAATATGTACCATTTTAAACTGAACAAATATAACAAAATACAAATACATAATAAATAATTTTATGCAAATTTGAAAGAACAAATAAATTATAGAAATACTAAAAGAATTTGATGTGAAAGTAATGCGTCAAACAAATAAGATTTAATTCAATTGAAAATAACAGAAAAGAAATAAAACGGTTTACATCTTACCTTGCTCTTTTTCAAAATTTCACTTTCTACGTTCCTAATGCTAATAAATCTTCAAGTTTTGAGTTGACATTGATGAATATGCACTCACCTTGGCGTATCTTGGAACGTCAATTTCATATGACCTGCATGGTTGAACTTAATTTCCCTCCCGAGTTTCTCTTTATCGATGTTATAATTACAGATTATTATTTTTGACCAAAAATACTCTTATTATTTATATTTATTATTAGTTTCTTAGAAAATTATATATTTGAGCTTGTACTTTCACTGATCTTTTGAAGTAATATTTTCTAAGATGAATGCAAGGGACAATAGAAATTGACACCAAGAATATAAGTTATACCTAAAATATGTCTTCGGTAATCGAATCAAAATTGGTACTTTAAACGTACATTTGCAATCTTATTATATTTTCTACGCAGTTTTTGGCCTTTTTGAAACGATAAATGTTTAGCCATCCTTAAAAAATCGATTAAAATTAAAAAAAAAATTATATCGTAAACTAACTTATAATTTTTATAAAATCAATTGTGAAAAACTGGCATGCTTAAGCATTAGACTATTTACACTCGACCGTCATTATATGTCAGAAATATTTGTTTTAGTTTACAGTTTGTAACGCTACATAATATTGGCCCAAACAAGAATTTGGTATACGTGTTCATAGAAACACCTAATTAGTCTATTTCCGACTGTCCGTCCGTTTGTCATCAACGTAAAACAGTAAATGAATTGAAATTTTGGTGACGTATTCTAAACATAGAATTTGAGTTTGGTTCCTGAATGAGCAAAATCGGTGCAATGTTTCCACTGAATCCTTAACCCAACTCTTACTTAATAAAAAATTCGTAAAATATTTGCGTTCTCCACAAGCTTAGCTCAAATTTAGCTAATAAACACATACAGGTAATTACAATACAAAATATTATTATACAAGTCTCCATGCATAATTGTATAGACTAGGTATTTATAGTATTCTATGAATACTAATTAAAACTAGTCCAAACATAGAAATTCAATCATATGTCGAGTATCTGCCCCAATAACTTTGTTAGTTGTTACCTTTACTTGTTAATTCTTATATTCTCACAAAATAAAATTACTTGATTATAGAAGATAAAATATAAAATTATTGATTCAATAAACAAATATTTGGTATGAATTTAACTTCTAAAAATAAATATCGAAAATTCTATTTTCCTCATATTACTCTCTCTAAATATACTAAAAGTAAATATTTACTGTTTTTATACAACAACCAACATTTATCAAACATCATTTTTTAATCAAACATATTTCAGTTTTCTGTATCAATTAATGATTTTGTTTAAAAGTATATTTATTATGTAACTTTTATTAAATTCTCCTGTTTAATCGTCCGTCCTGTTATTTGTAAATAATTAAGTGTTTTATTGGGAACTAATTACTTTTAATTTACAGGTTCATTATAAATAGGAAGCAGCATTGGTATCATAATGGAACCATTGGTATTATCGTTTACTTCATCTTTCGAAAAAGATTTTCGAAATAACAATTTTCAACATTTTTGAATCCATTAAAAGGACTTTAACATGACATCTTTCCATTTCTGTGTAAATGTTGAAGGTATTTTCGATTTTGGTCGCAAAATAAGCAATTGTAAAGAATGCGTGTCAGATATTTCACTCTATATTTGAAGCAACTTCTAACAAAATTCGGGAAATGAATACTAAAGTACGCATGTTTATCGCTTGAAACTCTTTGGCGTTCAAATAAAAATAGTTAAAGACCAGAATTAAAAGATTTAAAATTCTCATAATTTAAATATATTTATTTTTATTAAAGATACAATCGTTTTATGAACACTTTGAAGCTTTTTTTTTTAGAACTAAAATAATATATAAATTTATTTCGAGATAATTATCAAGTTGGTATTCGAATCTTACCCGAAAACTATAGGTGTGTCCTTGAAAATAATTTAATATGGAAAACTGAATGAAAATTTAAACAGTAATAGAAAACTCTATTTCAAATTAATAAAGTTTAATATCAAAATAATTTATTAAAAACTTGTATACATAATGTTTCTTAAAAGTTCAGACTTGATGAAGAGTACATTCGCACGAAAACTCTACTTTTTAACTAACCAAAAAGACGTTTAATCCGATGATTTTCCATTTCGTTTGACTGTAATTTTCGGTTACGTTGTAAGATTATAATGAAATTTGATCAATTTACATGTAATCGTGGATGATGCGCGACATCATTCATTTTTTCACATTTGTATATTCCAAAAAAAAAAAAGGAAAAAATCGTGATATTAAAGTTTGTTTACGTTTGTAGAACACCCAAGTAAAATCAGTTACGATCTTAAGAACTTTAAAGGAAAGCTTCCTCCGCAAATAGCCGTCGTTATAAAAACTACTCGTTAGAGAGGAAAGAAGATTAATAAACCCTTCGCGGAGTTAATTCATAATTTATAAATTTGACAATTGTACCCGTCCCGTATATCTTAAACATTTATTATTTTGTCCTTCAATTATGTTGAATCTCTTGTACCTAGGTATGTCTTATATAAGTAAAATATAATAAAACCTCATTTTATGTATAATAAATATAATATTGGTTTCAGATAGTTGATATCTATGATATATATCTTTCTTCATTTTCCACCTGAATTCTACTCCTTTATCATTCCTTTCTAAATAAAATAGTGAATGTATGTACAGTCTATAAAACTATTTTCATAATATCTGTTGTTAGAGGTTTAGAAGCCACCTACTGTTGTAGAAAACCATCAGCATACAGTTAGCGATAAATATTAAATTAATAAGTTTACTAATAAACTAATTTAAGGTAAAACTTTTAACTCTAAAACTATATTAAAATATTTGACTATATCATCACTTAAACTTGTACGGTGTCTTCAACCAATACATTTATGGTCGGTAAATTTAAACTTTCTCAATAGATTAAAAAAAAAAGGATACAGAACCATATCTAGGAATCAAATTAATTTTGTTTTGTTTTTATGATAAAGTAATATTATTTGTCCATAATTAAATACTTTAACTGAAAGCTCAGATTGTTTTGTGGACTTATTAAAAACTTTTACAACAATATTATAAAAGAGAATCATTCGGTTTAGATATAGGGAGAATCCTCGTATGTTACATTTTTAAGTACTACAATGAATTATGTTTTGGATTTTGCTTATTACTTCTTCTTGTTTTCCAAGTAGTTTGCGCCTAATCTCCACGACAAGTGTGAAATACGTACGGAACAACGTATTTCAAGACTATACTCAAACCCAAAGTGTGCATTCAAGCAAGCTACTAAAATTTCAGCAAATGATCTTGGATAAGATTGATTGTTAATAAGATTTATAATTAAATCTCCTACCTTATATTTAAGCCCACTCTTCCTGACACATGCAGTAAATATGAAGGTACAAATATAATATTTACTAAAATATTATTATTATGTTGTAGATATTGAAAACCATCATTAGAACTCAGTAGTACGTCGACATAGAAAAGTAAACAAAGACCCAGAACCAGAACCATTCTACAGTTACTAGATTCTAAAACTATCCCTATAATAAATAGCTAATAATATTATATATAGCTGTTTTGTTATGACTACCATATAGATAAAATAATACTATTTTATGATTCTGTAGTATCCTATGCCAATATATATATCTGATCCATTAGTTCAGGTTGTATTTTGAAGAACTGCATTGTTAGTTCGATCCTAAATATCGCTTAGATAGTTTCATGAAAGTATTGGTCTATATGTAGTTACATTTTTATGTACACCTTAAAATTAGATAGATCTGTAGTATAAAATAATCATTATCGTTTGTAATATAAAATAATTTAAAAATAAAGGGTAACTTTTTCCAAATTCGGGTTCTATCAAGATCTCCTAAAATTGTGTACAAAAATAACTTCTGCATGGTACAGCAAATGTAATTTTTACACAATTTTTTGAATCTCACTGATATTCAATATTGATTCCAATATTTAAAAAATTTAAAAAGTTAATAATATTTGTTAACGAAATCATGATGAAAAAAGTTAAATTTTTTAAAACCATCAATTAAAAAAAGTAAATTGAAACCAAAATTATTTTCTCTTAATGATTTGCTTCTCCATTTTTCAGAATATTATTATTTTTAATGGTGTTATTACTATGTTTACAGTTAATAAAAATACGGACTGATGGAAACATAGGGAATAGTTTAGAGGTTTCTAGTTTATTTAGAAGTTTTCCAAGTTTAAAATTTAATATATTTATGTATAATGTAAATGATCATATAAAGAAAATTAATATCTATTTTCTACTGTAAAATTGAAAATTCATATTGGGTTTATTTTATGAATAATAATACAATATTTTATTAAGTCGTTCTCATTTTTAAAGCCACCTACGAAATAGTTTTTATACTTCGGTATAACCTTCAAACGTACAATGTTATCTTTTTTATAGCTTCTCTATTTTGAAATGATGCCTTAATGACTTGTAGCCCTTTTTATCCTTCTTTAAAAACTAAAACAGTTCTAAATACTGCCACAAAAGACGTGAGTTTATAGCAAATTAATGATTGAGGATATTTTGTGAAGCCTTACTGAAATTTAATGAGTTGATTATCTTTGAATGAATATCATAATGGATTTAAAACTGAAACAGCGCTAAACACTTTTGGTGAGTTGATAGTTTTTTGAAGCCTCTCTGTAATTTTATGACTTGTTTGAATGCCTTAATGGTAAAAAACATTGTAACTACTTTACTAATTTAGCTTTAGAGTTATGATGGATAAAAGTTTATTAATAAAACTTTGATTAATGTTTATATTCTTAGTACATATAATAAACATAAAATATTTTGTACAAATTGTCAAATAATAATAACAGTTGACATTGATTAATGAAATATTTAACATCTACTTACTACGAAGGTACGCTAGCTAGCTACCTTTAAAATGAATTGAAATGAAGTTTATTCATAAATATTTGTAAAATTATTTATAACAGACAAGTTTGAAAACATGTTAAAAACTATGTAAGAGACTATATGTATAAAAATTGAATTTCTGAATGATTGTGGCCGTAAAAATAGAATAGATATTTACTTGGAAATCAGACATTTGGTAGCACTTTTATCCAAAAGTGTTTTTAGCTGTAAAAAATTATCATTCTTACCTCAATGATCGCATTTTAAAAGCACAACTTCTTAACGGTTAAAGCTTAGGTTTCGTATAATTAATATCATCGATACATCAAATTTGAGTCACTAACTCTTATAGTGTTGTGCACCGATGTTTTTTATTTTAAATGAATTAAATGTTAGAAAAAATAAAAATATTGATTTACCCTTCAAAGTAGGCGGGTAACAGCTAGATATTTATTTTTGGATAGTATTACAGGTTAAAAGGAATTCAAGTTTGTAAATATCTTTGGAAATTTTCAGGGAGTGATCCTCAAAGTTTATCATTATTTTGTCATAATAGCATGAAAACTGGTTTGTACAAATTTCTTCTAATCTTTGCTCGAAATGCAATTTGATAGTACTCAATGAATGGGAATGGGAATCGGTATTACTTAATGTATTTTAAACCCTAGAAATGCTAAGGACTTCAGAATCTTGTAAACGTAACTTATGTATGCTGAAAAAGATTTGGTTCACCATGTAATCTTAAATATTAGATCCCCACCATTGCTAGCTTTTTAAAAAATTAACTTATTGAATTTTCACGATTTTCAACACATTGTATTTTAAAAGTTGCATTTTTTATTTTTCAAAAACTACATACGTATGATTGGTTTAGCTTTTAATAGGCAAATTAAACCAATGAATATTGTACATCAGACATTCAATGTAATTATATAATATAAAAATGATAAACTTAATACGTCATATATACCAACATATGCGTTTTAGGGTTTTTTATTTTGAAAAGTTGGTATGTTCTTAAAATATTAATTAATAATATAAATTAATGGAGTACTTGCTCTATATAATATAACTTATTTATGTTTCTCAGCTTTAAGTTGTACAATATATAGCTCAATTTATTATGGTGTTTGGATAAGATGCATTTTGTGAGCTGATCCGTTAATACCTCTTGATCAAATCATTTTAGAACATACTTAGACAAATAACGTAAGGGGTTATTATTTTTCCAGCCAATGAAATTTAACAAAAGCACCCACAAGCGAAAAATCAAACGTGATTCTAATTGTATAAACAGTAGTAATGAATGAAAATATCATTTTGTCTCATATGGGAGAATAAATTATCTTCAGGTTGAAGGAAAACGGACATCTGTCTTTATCACGTATCGGACAGGACATGATTTAAATTTATGATTAAATGACCTTCTTATCACAATAGGAAAAAGGACGAGTATATTTTGACACTGACATTTTGATTGCAATTGACAATTTTACAGGATTCAGAAAAGATATTAAGCAAAGTTAAATACCAAAGTTAAGCCATACGCAAATTTTATTTGCTTATAAAAACAAATCCCAAAACACAATTTAAAAGCTCTCACATGTATATGAAAATAGGATGCAAATCTCAAGCCTCAAATAAACAGAGTATGTAATCAAAGTAATTCTGTTTGTATCGTCTGTGTTTTTAATTCAAAATTTAATTAAATTCTCATATATATTTTTTTTATTTATTAAAACATCTTTTGTATGTACATTTGATTTATATATACAAATTAGTCAGGAAGTTGTTGCAGAAAGAAAAGTAAAATTTTTCAAAGGAATTGTGGAATTCAACTAATAAATACAACATTCTACAACATTGTATGATATGTTAAAAATTTTATCATATACATACAAACATACATACATATTCAATTCATTTAAGAAACATTATGTATGTACATAAATATGTTTAGTGTACAGACAGTCTGGCTCCTAGAAATATAGTCAATTGGTTCATATTTATAGCAGCTGGTTTGAATATTACTATTAGAAATTAGAGGAGCTGGCTAGGAACTATTATATAAAGTGACTAAGCCACGTGTGGTCTCAATACTTTGGCCCACTGCTTATGGGTCGAACTTTCCATTATAAATATTAATAACTTGTCTGCTTAAACCTTATATAAAATTTTATAGCCACAGTCTCACTATCTTGATATTTATGCTAGAAACATTTAATTTACCCAAAAATGCAAAAACAACGACTTCAATTTAGTAGGAATACATGCTTTGTTTTCGAAAATTGGATAAAAATTGGGCTATCTAAAGCAAAATTAATTTTTTTTGGATTTTATGACGTCATAAAGTTTATAAAATTAATTTTATCGATATCTTGGCCAAATTTTAAGCGATTTGAGTGAAATTACATTTGGTACATACTAATTTTTGGTCAAGCTTATCATTTTTCTTATTAGTATTTTGCTTGCTCTAACCCTTATATGAATTTTTATAGCCTGAGTCTCACTATCTTGATATTTATTCTAGATACATTTAATTTACCCAAAAATTTGAAAACAACGACCTCAATTTAGTAGGATTACATGCTTTGTTTTCGAAAATTTAATAAAAATGTGGCTATCTAAAGCAAAATTAATTTTTTTTGGATTTTATGACGTCATAAAGTTAATAAAATTATTTTTTTCGATATCTTGGCCAAATTTTAAGCGATTTGAGTGAAATTACATTTGGTACCCACTAATTTTGGGTCAAGCTTTTCATTTTTCTTATTAGTATTTTGCTTGCTCTAACCCTTATATGAAATTTTATAGCCTGACTCTCACTATCTTGATATTTATTCTATATACATTTAATTAACCCAAAAATTCAAAAACAACGACCTCAATTTAGTAGGATTACATACTTTGTTTTCGACAATTGGATAAAAATTGGGCTATCTAAAGCAAAATTAATTTTTTTTGGATTTTATGACGTCATAAAGTTTATAAAATTAATTTTATCGATATCTTGGCCAAATTTTAAGCGATTTGAGTGAAATTACATTTGTACATACTAATTTTTGGTCAAGCTTTTCATTTTTTTTATTAGTATTTTGCTTGCTCTAACCCTTATATGAATTTTTATAGCCTGAGTCTCACTATCTTGATATTTATTCTAGATACATTTAATTTACCCAAAAATTTGAAAACAACGACCTCAATTTAGTAGGATTACATGCTGTGTTTTCGAAAATTGGATAAAAATGGGGCTATCTAAAGCAAAATTAATTTTTTTTGGATTTTATGACGTCATAAAGTTCATAAAATTAATTTTTTCGATTTCTTGGTCAAATTTGAACCGATTTGAGTGGAATTACATTTGATACCCACTAATTTTGGGTCAAGCTTTTCATTTTTTATATTAATAATTTGTCTACTGCAACCCTTATAAGAAATCTTATAGCCGGTGCCCTAATATGTTCAAAAATTCAAAAACACTTTGTATGTTTTTAGAAACGTCATTTAGTTAAAAATATTCAATATATGAAGATTCAGTTCATTGTGAGTGAGTGATTCATTTATTTATTTCTGCAATGTTGGAAACAAATGACCACAAAAATTATCATTATCATTTTTTTTCATTCTTCTTCACCCTGTATTTCTGTATATATTTATTCATTAGTTAGACAGGAATTCGTTCATATATTCGGCTTGGATTTTCCATTGTTTTAAATATATTCTAAACGGAAACATATACAACATATAAATATATCATTGTATGAATGAATGTTATATAAGCATTATATTACCTATATAACAAAAAGTTAGTAGACCTTCACATATGTAAATCCATTTGCACAATATATCTATGAACTTACTACCTTCTAATAATGTTTCCATTCCATTCCTTTCACTTGTTGATAAAACATCACACCATCTGCCCTCAAAAACTAATGTAAAATAATCTTCAGCAAGCGAGATGTTTTTATATTTGCTAGTTTTTCCCAAAATTGTTTGGAAATTATCTTAAATTATGATTTTTGTGGATATTAAGACCTTTTGTGATAGACAGATTTATAATGATTTTATGCCTCGCACGGACATTCATTTCATTCAATTATCTAATTGAAAAATTTAGTTCGCTTAACGCTTTTATAAGTAGTTTTCAAGCTAAGGAACTATAAATATACGATTTCAAGCGTTAATTTAGAAATTTTTTTTTTTTTTTATTTTAATTTATGTTTAGACTTGGCTTTAAAAATGTAATCCGTAATTTTCATCACCAAGACCCATTTTTTTAAGGGAAATTATTTCTGACATAATCTTCAACGCTCAGTTGATCACCAATCGATCACCTTTACACGCCAAACATCTACCATTTTCATTTCTCACGTAGGCAAACCATCCAGTTTATTTGTGTTGGGTTTTTTTTTTGGCAGAATTAGTGATAAAAAATACATTTTAATATATTTGTTTGAGTTAATAAAGTATAAAGATTTAATGATTTTTGTTAAATGTATAGATATTCATCGTCCACAGCGCTTCATTTCTCTTCCAGTCACAGACCACATCCTCAAACACTTACAATAAGTAAGTTACTGTATATTTACCTATCAAAATATTGACTAGAAATAATTTATATGGCAAAACAACGTTTGCAGGGTCAGGTAGTATTAATAAATAACGGAAAACTTTGATTTGAATTGTGACAATCCCCAATATTTCATAAATCTTCATTATAATCAACGAATAGAAATTTTATGGAATAGAAAAAGAAATTTTCAAAGAAATGATGCAGTAAATCATTATCAAATCATTTCCGTCGGTAAACAAAATTACGGATTTTTTTTTTTAGAAATCATAAGGGTGGAGAAAATATATTATGAGGGAAAAAAACGGTAGAACTAAATATTCAAATATTTTTTAAATTATAATCACCCTGTCGGAACTTAAAATTGAATGATGTATCCCTATATTGTTTTTGACTATTAGTATAAAAGAAAAACGTTGATCCACAAACTTCCATCTACATGCAGCTTTATTTATACAGAAGTAGCGTGGTAAATTTCGTGAATATTTGAAAAAAATGTCGATCATTATAATTCAAGTTTTATTGAACAATTCTGTTCAACTCTCCAAAGCCTTGATGCCAAGCGTGATTTTATATCTTCATAGTTAGATTTTTTCTGAAAGTAAAAATAATGTAGCTTGTATATAGACGTAATAAAAGGGGAAAAACGCACGCACAAGGATGTGGGTACGTGGTAATAAGACCATATACAAAAGCATTGCTACAATGCACATAAACAATAGTAGTCAAGCGTGAACTGAAGTCTCTCCTCGTATCATAAAATTAATGAAAATAAAGTGCAAAAAAAAAAATGACTACAACTACTAACTTATAAACAACAGACAGGAAAATTGTATTGGGAAAAACTGTAACATATACATATTGTTCTGTCTGGTCTGGTTCGTACGAATGTATGCATACTGTGCGTGTGTGACTCTTTTAAACTTCCTCTAAAACACCCTCTAACCCTATCTATCCCCACATTTTATAGTTTAATAATAATAATAATACTTTACTAACAGGAATTGTTGAAATATATGCATGCATGTATTATATTATTTTGTTAGAGAAAGGTCACAGGTGATTTTACCTTTAGGTCAAAAGTGATTTGAGACTTCTTAAAATTTTTGGAGAATAGCATTTTTATCCTAGCCGACTGAAAAATCGTACCATAAAGTTTGTAGAAGAATATCAACCATTGATTGTTTTTAAAAGACCAATTTCCGCGTCATTTTGACATATCAAACATCCCAGTGAATTTAAGGGAAAATTTCTTTTCCGTGATGGTTACTAAATTACCTTGTCGTTTAACTCAAAGTTTATGTAATAGTCGTTTTCGATAAATACGTAAATTGACATTTTTCCAAATGGTTTTGATACCATAATTTTTTAAAATAAAAAATTCAGTGTCGTATTGAGAAAGTACCTGGATTATCCCGATTAAAATAATCCCGAAAAAAAGTGCCATAAGAATCACCACTGACAATAGAGATAAATAAATTAACTGTACATGGGTCTGCTTTTCATAATACTTAGTACTAGCTCACATGTAAACAAACTTAACAAAAATCTGTTAGTACCATTAGTATTTTTATATGTTACTATACTAATCTCAAGCCATTGTGCTATACCTCAAATTTTAAGTGTGAAAAATATTCAATGACCACCAAAAATAATAATTTGTAAATAAAATACAGAAGTCGTGTATTTTAGTTTTCAATTTGTGCATTCTGTAGGTGAACTGAGCTACAAAATAATATACAATAAATATGCAATTGTAACTGTGGCGATGACAAGTGACGTTTTGTATCATTTTGGAACCAAAACGCAGTGTATTTTTAAGTATCGCATATCAAAATCGAGGGCAAGGACTGGTGCAATCCTAATAAGTGATAAGAGACGCTAGATAAAAAAAGGATGTTTCTTTCAAACTCAATACTCAGACAAACAAGTTATTGTCAGAATTCGGGAATTATTGTCAGACATATTCTGTTTTGCATCTAACATATCATTCACTGTGAAAGAGTCAAATAGATTTTACAATTCCAGAATAATTATGGGTTAGGTCAAGTATGTTTTTTGTCGAAAGTATGTTTTCAAAGTCGGTGCTTTCAATTTTTCTAAGATAAATTTTTTCAAAAGATAAAAAAGACTAAATTAAAGGCAACGTTAATTATTTAATCAATAATTCTAATAATTTGATTGTTTAAAATTAATATTGTTCTTACATTTTGATAAAATTAAGTCAAAGATGTAACAACTTCATTCTTTTACACCTCTGGCTCTCTGACCAAGGCCAGGAGAGAATATTTACTTTTTTTTATAGACCATAATTTTTAGGAGCCTAAATTTATTTAAAAAATTTATGGGGTTTTATGTTATTTTTATAAAAAAAACATTCAATAATATATATAAAAAATAATTTTTCCGACTCACGATCTCCCTTGTTTGATGGCCTGAAAAAAGAGCAATTTATCGGACAAAGGTCACACAATTTAATCATATGTTGGACAATATTATTTTTTTATCTGTTATTAAATGATTATCCTATAAAATGTCCGTCAAATTGAAGCTTGTGTGTGAAGTTGAAGGTTTTAAATGCATAAAAGAAAACGTTCGACTTTTCTGATTTATCGTAGAGGTTACACTTATAAAATTAAGCTTTATACAAATTTTGAGATTCATAAATGATATGATATGGTTATTGGCGCCGGGACTATATTCTTTAAGACAGTGCTATGTGATTTGAAAAACTCATAATCCCCTATTTATAATTTTTTTTTTTTTTTTTATAATAAACTAAAAATATGAACAACCAAAGTTTTAAAAAAAAGAAACTCCATTAATCATTTTTATATTAAAAACAAATTCTTTTTACAAAGAAAAAATAAAACAGAATTTTTATAAAGTGTAAGAAACTGTCAATATTTTTGAAAGGCTTTGACAAACTTATGATGTACTTAATATTATATTACCCGTACTTCGTAGATGAAATAATGAACAACACAAATCCTTCACTT
This sequence comes from Chrysopa pallens, assembly GCA_020423425.1. Classification (NCBI taxonomy): domain Eukaryota; kingdom Metazoa; phylum Arthropoda; class Insecta; order Neuroptera; family Chrysopidae; genus Chrysopa; species Chrysopa pallens. Next base: position 82,468,412 of record CM035593.1, read on the forward strand.
ATATTTGTTCAGAAATATTTGAAAAAAAACTTTATTGTGTTCACCAATCAAATATTCACAAGATCTTTAACAATATGTACAGTGTGAGTTAACAGGAATAGACACTGAAAATTGCCTCATTTATAATTGAAAGTGATATGGAATTTAGTAGCACCTTCAAAATTTCAAAAAAATCATTGTTTAATGGTTGCCTAGGGTAAAAATAATGTTATCGACATGTCCTCGGTCATCGCATTTCTACATACAAAATTTCATTACCTACATAAAGATAATTATTATTTAAGTCATTTGTTCGCGAAAATTCTACTGAATATTTGAAAAATCCAAATGTCAAGTCTTCAAATACTGATACTTATCGATTACGTGGTTATTTCGGGACATGTTGTAAAATGGAATGATTGATGCTTTATATAAATATATGAACAATGTTGATTTTATAAAATATGTGCATTTCAAAATGTTCGATTCTTGATATACTTTATAATATCAAATTAGTTTGATTGATTTAATAATGATAACTCTTTGCTATTAAAATTTTCGTGAATTTCTTACTAAAAATTACATTACACCTTTTATCTAACTTGAGTTGTAACTGTGGAGTTCCTTTTTCGAATCCCATCTGTCTCAAATCCAGATAAAATAACTTTCGTTTTGAAAATAATACCTACATTAATACTCCCCCAATTTAATTTTGGTTATCATATGGTTTTTTTTTCTTATTATTACTGGTCGTTTAGTCAGTAAATTGAAAATCATTATTTTGACATTCAATAAGAGTTAACGTCAAGTAGTTGATAAATATATTTCGATTTATTTACAAATTACATCATTTTACACGACATCAAATAATTGACTATCAATTGTAAAAAATATACAGTGATAGAATTATTTTTTGGGACCTCAAAGAATCCATTTTCTTAACAAAACATTCTAATTTGAATTCAAAATCTTACTCAAAAAGAATATTAGTCGAAACGAAATTCATCACGGAATCTTATTTGAGATATTGAGAAATAAATAAAGAATCATAATTAAGCAACTTAGCACTATTGTTGGAATTAAATAACTAAGTTTAGTCTACTAACAAAAATATATGGTAATCGACGGAAACCCGCTAGACTACATTCACTATATGATTTGAAGCACACACGATTGAATTATACTGAAATATTGCTTTATCATATTTTATAAATTCTCTAATTTTATGAATTTGAAGTGTGCCCCACGTAAAATGCTTGAAAGTTGTCACATAAAGTGTTAAATTTCTGCCCGATTTGACTTTATTGTTAAATCCGTTGCGGTCACATCTCCAAGTAATACGAGACCCCACGCAGAGAAACAGTTCTTATTCGCTGCGTAGTTTTTGATTTATTGACTTAAATAATGTGCCAAACTTTAATTTCGAATATTTTTTGAGATAGTGTGAGATTTTCGAGATATTGAAGTCGTTAAAATACGCCATTTTACTCGGAATAAATTATATATTTTTAAGAAAATAGTAGAAATGTAATGAATTTTGAATATAGTATATTTATTTTGAAAGTTTAGTTGGGGTCTCCTGGTTTCATGGTGACGGGTTAATGTGTGATGTATTAACGATTCAATATTCTTGTAGGCTCTCAATTGACTCGAGTAAGCATCTATTGTCATAAATACAAATCAAATTTTAAGGTGGATACATTGGATGTACTAAATCCTGTACGATATCCCTGTATACAAAGTATGTGCTAACAAAATTGAAATCTTAGAAATTGGTACAATTTTCTTGATCGTTTTAAAGAACAAAAACACTTTAGTCTGGAAACAAATAAAATTATATTCAATCAATGAACGAGACAATATACCAACTGTATAATATGTGTAGACTATAAACTCAAATTCAAAAGATTTGAACCAAATTAGCTGTTCATAATTAAAAGAGAATTATCCATTAAATTTATATTCAGGTTAAAAATTGGAAATTATGTACTCAACTGAATAAGATTTTGGAATATTTTGTAACATTACAATTATTTTATTAAAAATTTATTTATACTTTTAAATTTCAACCAACATTACCTTCTTCAAAAATACATTATTTAAAAAAAAAAAAATGTATTTACATAGAAATCAAGTAGTTATAAAATTGTAAAGTGATTAAAAACAATAAAAATTATAAATAACTTGTCTTGTCAAGTTAAAAACAAAATATAATAAATAGAAAAATAATTATTTACAGTAAATAATCTTTGATCATTTATAAAAAATTATTAAAATTAATTCATCATAAAACTAAATTATACTTATAATTATTAATTTAAAAATTAAAAACTGATAACAATTTGGAAAATAATAGGTGAATGGTGAAATACTATTTAGCTATTGAAACCTGCATAATTAGAAATTTATAAAAGAGTAGTTTTATTTCAATAAAAAATAATCTATTAAAAATTATTTTATTTAAAAATTGTTCATAATTATACTCAATCTTATATCGAGTATTCAAACAATTAATACTGTTAGGTATTACAGTCACTTGTTTTACAGTAAAATAAATCTTAACTTATTCTTCAGTTTACTATTAGATAAATCGTGTTTTGTTTTATTTTCAAACCACAAATTATCATCGAACCATATAAACTCCACCCATCGCTACACCATTTAAATTTTGACAGCTACGTACTATAGTCAAAGGTGTAATTTGGACACCATGTCCTTGAAAGAATCTTTTTTTGTGTTGACAAGCTAATGAGAGCGTGTTAAACAATTGTATTAGATTGATTCAACATTTTTTGATTCGCACAATACATGAATATTCACAAGATTATATTTTTCTTAGTACAGATACAGAATAAAAAAAAAAAAAAAAATGCCAGTAATATTTCAGATCCATTAATCTTTTTTCAATATAAAAATGTACATAGTGGAAAATATTTTCTTTTTTTACAAAAACGAATATAATATTGTAAGTAATTGATTTGATTATGTGATATATAATATCAAATATGTATACTAAAAACTCTTTTGTGAAAATCATTTTTCCCTACTTCCATCCTCCCTGTATTGCTTCTATATCCATTACCCTTATGTTTGTAAAGAGGAAAAATTTTTTTTTTTTGGTTCAGACCATTAATATTACTACTATTGAATGGAAATATATAATATAATATAATCGAAGAAGATTAATAAATATTTTCTAAGAAATGATTTTCTTTTTTCATATGAAATTTATAAGGGGGATATAAATTTGACATTATCTATATTAAATGAATTACAGGTGATTTTTTTTATACAGTAAAGGTAAGAAATTTGTTTAGTACTGGATTTATGATAGGGGCAGTCGGGGCTAGAGCCCAGGGTGGCAAAGTTTTTGGGACGGAAAAATATTCAGAGATTGAGAAAAGGAATTTTCTCCGCGTTATAGAAAATACTTTGAAAACTATCATTATGATAAAATTTTATTATTTTTCAAAATTATAAATATTGCAGTTTATTTTTACTTCCCTTAAGTTTTAAGCCATTTCTAAACATCACCATATGGTTGGTTAGATATGCATGTAAGCCCCACACAACTTTTGAACGGCTAGACCAAAGAGATTTGAGGTATTCTAGAATACTTTAAAACGTTTCGGCCGATTGCTGAAAGTCCTACTTAACAATAGTATTTTATACAAACTTGAATCATTTCTGACCAGGGGCGGCACTGAAGTTAAATCCGGCTGTGAATCTGCTTGATGGATGAATTAGTTCGATTTAGAGGATATATTTTACGTATTATTTCCTAAACCAGCGGAGAGGTCGAAAAATAAATATAATTTTTAAATTTTTTAGATCTTTATTAATCTAGAAAACCTACGAACAGCAAAAAAAATTTTTTCTGAACTTTATGACGCTTTTTAAGGTTTTCTTTCACAAAAATTACCTCAATTTTAGCTTAATGATTTTTTTGTTTTATGTTATTGAAATAAAAGGCAGACAGGGAAATTTTAATAATTGATTGAGTTTTTACTTCTTTTAACTTCTTTTAAATAAGAGTCCAAGCAAATCAACTTTTCTACCCATTTATTATTAACATAATCCTTCTTTGTTAATAATCGGCCTATATATCATTTTGAAAATATTCTACGAAGAACACAAAACATTACAATAGATACAGCAAAATAGATAAAAAAAGATTGAAATAAAATCAGTTGTAATTCTGATTGAGGTTAGATATAATAATAATAATAATAATTTGAAATAGGTTTGTTTATTTCGAGTGAGGGACTTGAAATGAATACACAAGCTTTATTGCGGCGAGGGTGTGAGGATGAGTTATAATGAAGAATGAGAAATATCAGTCAGCTCTGGAGTCAGTCCACCTGTAGAATCTGTGTTTGATAGTGATTGATTAGGTTTTTACTCGAGACGGTTCTTTAGTGTATCTGTAAAGGTGGTACCACTGTTTTCATACTCAATTCTATACATAGAGCATATAGTCCAGACGTTGGAAAATTAAACACAATTTTATTCTTTCTAGAACAATGTTTATTGTTTAGACAAGAATAATTTTCAGTCGTTATGATTATAGCTAGGATCATTTAATAATTCGTTTCATTGGAGACAAACTGATTGACAAAAAAGTTAATCTTTTCGATTTTATGCAAATAAATTTATTTTATAAAATTGCAAACCAGTTGTGATTTTGAGCTACGATAGATATCCATAAATCACCACAAATATCTCGCTCCAACATTTAAGGGAAACCTAATTCCCAAATAACCATAGCCTTTATCTTCTGCGAGCCCATCTTTTAATTAAGTAAATATCAGAAATTTACAAATGATACATATTAAATCAATCAAAAAATTGAATATTATTCGTGACTTACTTAGTCAATGTCTTTTGATTTTATTTTTAATTTTTCGAACTTGATTTAATTTTTCTCAAAAAATATGCCAAGAAATTTTTTCGTTTCATAAATGATAGGTTAAAAGCAGGATACCTTAGTTAGAAAATGTATAGAACATTTCCATGAACTGTATATTTTGTTTGATAGCTCATAGACTATACACTTTCTCTGATTCCTTTCATCATTATCGTGAACATCATCACCAGAGGTTAGTAAGGTTTCCCACTGTTATATTTGTTGTAGTTGCTGACTAAGATGATCAATTGCTTTTTGGTACAACTTTAACTGTCAAATTTCTTTTCAGCGTTTTTCCTCGTTTTCAACTCTCTTTCGTATTCATTGCAAATGTATTTAGAACCATTAAATTATTTTTGTGGTTTCTCATTGTAGTTTTATGTTCGACCAGAAAATGAGAAGGGGAAAACCAAAGGATGTACCTTCCTTATTATTGTAAAAAAATTAAATGAACTAACATAATATATTAAGTATTCTTCGGCCAGTAAATTTTAAGACCCATAAATTTTTGAACATGTTCCAAAGTTGCTACTGGTTGCTATGTTTTTATTATTTTAGCTTAAACTAAATGTTATTTCTGTCTTGATTTGTACAATGTTTAAGAACTCGTTTCATCAATTTATTGACAAAATTCCGATATTAATTTAGTTCAATGGTTTTAAACAAATATTTTCATCTTATAAAGAGAACCGAATACGCAGAATTTTCGCAGAAGAAAAGTTTTTAGCCTATCTTTAAGTGTTAGTCCACGTCTTGAGCTTTGACGTACCGGAGAAAATAGCTTGCGGAATGGAAAAGTTTTTATTTTTATTTTTCCAAACACGAATTCGAGTTAGTAAAATCAGAATATATATACAGCATGTTTCAAAATTTAAACCACAATACTTCAAAACCTCAAGAAAGAAACCTCACTTTATGGACACAATGAATTCTTCCAATGGTTTTTGGGAATAGCAACATATTTTTATTTTTATTTTCTGACTTCAACAAAGTTTACTATTTCAATTTTTTTCTAAATTTATTTTTACTTATTTCGATCTAAGAAATTTATTTTGATGTTCTTCGGGTGTTTAAAAAATGCATTTGATTTATGAAGCTCAGAAGGTTAATTTTAGTACAATTTATTTCCATCGTGAGACCCACGATTCTATGAACACCAAAATTATATTTTGGAAATTGTCAGTAGCAATACAAACATTATGTGTGCTTAATTGTAGGACTCACAGGTAGAGCATTTGGTTTGAACTTCAAACAACACAACACAACACAACAAAATACAAATAGACAACAATTATTTAATTAACTTAAAACCATAGAAATGTTTTTGTAGTCGTTGTTATTCTAAACTAGGCAAGGTAAAATGAAAACTTACTTTATCAGATAACACCACAAAACAAAATTCAACTAAAACTCATTTTATCTTTGTTTTAAATAGAATTGTTGTTATTACATTTACTATTAGATAGATCTAAGTTCAAATCTAGTTTTACAACAATCAAATAGAACATAGAGACGGACAGGTGAGCAGAATAGTTGGAGATTGTGGTCAAAATATATATACAAAGCGATTGGTATCAGTGTTTAAAAACTATAAGATGTCTGAAGGTATTCAAATGATTTTATTTTACTTACAAGTTTGAATTACATATTATAAAAATTAAATTAAAAACAAGTGAAGATAACAACTAACAAAGTTAATTGTTTAGCTACTAGACATATGATTGAATATTTTTAATAAGCATTCATAAAATACTGTATTTATCCAATCTATACCGTTATAATTTTTTGTAATTTTTTTATGTGTTCATTAGCTAAATTTAAGCAAAAATTACGAGAAAATGTTTCAATCAAAAATGGGCGGTTTTAAAAAACCAAACAATTTTTTAGTTAAAATTATTCTACTATCTTTTGTGGTCATGGATTCTTTGGATTCAATGGATCGATTTGGTTCATTCACGAAATTTTAACCAATAACCTTTGATATCGGCAACGTACAGTTAGTTAAAAATGTCGTACAATTAGTTAAAATGTAGATAATTGGTCATGAGGAAATTTTACATACAAGCTTTTTATTTAAAATTATTTTTTACTTTTTAGTTCACTTTTTTTAATGTTCTCGATATTTTCCTAGTTGCATTATCTACCGTTGCCAAAACTGGTGCATACAAATATGAAGATGGATGCCGATATATTGGAGATTGGAATTCTCGTGGCCAGAAACATGGCTTGGGCCATTTAGAATTTGCTGATGGCACCCGATACGATGGTGGTTTTAATAATGGTTTATGTTCGGGGTTGGGTGTTATGTGTTTTCCCGATGGTGCAAAGTATGAAGGTGAATTTATGCAAGGTTGGTTTCACGGCCATGGTGTATTTTGGCGTTCTGATGGTATGAAGTTTGAAGGTGAATTTCGTGGTGGTCGAATATGGGGCTTGGGTAAGGAAATTTTTTAAAACTTAATTTTGTAATATTTAGGCATATTTTTAATATGCCGTTTGAGTAAATTTTTGTTTTGTGGATTTGATACAAATACATTTGAAAAACTCATCAAAAACCAAAATATATATTTAATAAAGCTCACCTACTACAAAATACTTTTCTTAGAAAATTTATTGAAAAATTAAAATGCTGCTTTTGCCCTTTCTTGTGTAATTGAATACTTCTTTCTATACAGAAACTTTCCAAGTTGATTCTATGTAGAAATATTCTTCCCTGTATATTTTCCCCAAATGTCCTTTTACTGAAAAACCACAGAGTCGGTCTCTTAGTTAAATGATGTTGATTTTTTTCAGAAACTCACTTTATAATTTTCGTTTTTTTGAAGGAATTGTAACATTTAGTGATGGCAGTCATGGATTTCCACGTAACGAGGGATTTTTCCAAGATTGTAGATTAATTCGAAAAAAACGATGTCCTGAAGTGGTACAATGTGCTCAAAAAGTAGCACTAATGGCACGAGCTCAATGTGATGCAGCTTAGTAAATACTTTAATTCATCTACACATTCTAAAAGTTGATATTCATTTCATTATATCATGATTGCATATAAAGGGGAATACATCTGGAAGAATTACTGTTGCACCAAAACAGAATTTTGCGCATCGTGTATAGAAACATAAATTTGCAATTGTCATTACATTTTTTTTTCGTCTTAGCATCCATCAAAATTAATAGGTTGATTAAATATTTAAAAGAAGAACTTTTGTCGTTTCTCTTATTCAATGAGAAAAATTAAAATCTTTTAAAGAATATTGATGAGAATTTTTATTTCTTAAACCTTAAAATAGATTCCACAAAACTTTAGTTTTCTAAACTTTGGTTGATCAATTTTTTACTTGTAAAAAATTAGTTTTATCATACATTCATGAATACTTTTTTTTATATTAGAAAACGATTAATACTTCTCTTTGTATTATGTTCAGTAGAACGGGTTCATCTTATTGGTTTCTTAATGACTTCAAAATAGGAAAGAAATGTCATTTTCACCTGTATGTACTTTTCTAATCTTCAAGTATCTGTGGAGTGATCCCTCAAAACGGTTATGGGAAAAGGGTATTGGGAAATAAATGTTTAAAGATGGTTTTTCTTCTAACAGATAAAATTTTTTATGGTTTTTGTAAAATACTACAAAAGCAATAAATAAATATTGTCCAATCGAAATGGCAAATATGGATATTTGCCAATAAAAATGTATAATTTCCTATTTAACAAAAACATTTGGAAGGCAACAAATTAATTTTAAACTCAGAATATTCATGGCACTAACCTCCAAAGGAAATTATTTATATCAATTTTGATTTAAAAATTATTTTCATTTTTTACTTACTTTTTTGAAAGTGGAACCCTTTTTATAAAAAATTTTTAATAAAATATAATTTTTCACAAAAAGTTTGTTAAATTATCCATTAAATATCTACTCAAAATGGTTCATAGAATTTCACAGATTATTTTCTGCAGAATTATGTTTGCAATACTTTATTTTTTTTCAATAATGAAGCATTTTCAATTTATGCGTTATGAGTGTTCGATCCCGTGTTCATTAGTTAAGATTATATGTATTTTTATAAAGCATAAAAATAAACTTTTTTATAGATTAAAATAAAAAACAAAAACCTTTTTGATGATCACTTTGACTGTCAGTTAAAAGTCAGTCAAAAGTATAAGTAAATCTTTCCACTTGATGATGATGTTTTCTACCTCATCGTCTTGGCACGCCACCGTTACTTATTGAAAAGTTTTTTTTTTTTTTTTTTTTTTTTTTGACTAAAGAGAGAAGAAAAGGTAGAGTTCAAAATATTTGCAGTGGGAAACAAAGGTGGAGGAACCATGGTTGTTGAAAATATGCGAGATGGGAAGCTAATATGCTTATATACTTATTTATTAACATAGATGTTTATTTTATATCTTGATTGCTCCTATAATTTTTAAAGAAATCAGAGATTCTTTGTCAGAAATTATTTGGCAGATTTTGCTTTGTAGTTTGAAGATCAAATAAAGTATCGTATAATGATAAAATATTACCCGTTTGTATGGGTCTAATAAAATTTGGATTTAAGGATTTAATTTTGGATCTAATTGAACGACTAGTAGGCAAGAAATTAAATAAAAAACAATGAATATTAATTCTTTGTAAAGCTTGTTTTGCACCATAAAATTATCTAATTAGTCTATTTACGTTTGCGGGTCCGCCCGTCACCAAGATTACTCAAAACGAATTACTGGCTGAAATCTTAGATGGTGTACTCTAGACCTAAAAAGAAAGATCAAATTCATAAATGAGCATAATCGGATCATTGGATCCAATTGATCTTTGATTCAATTTTTAACCATAAGAGATAGATGAAAAATTGAATCACCAAGAAACAAACGTTCTTTTTTTTTATTTAAAGCAAACTGCACTTTTAAAGAGATCAATTTTTCAATAATTTAGTATCCTCATATTTCAACTATTTGTAATTGTGAAACGATCCAGTTAAACTATTGTGATCTTTGTTTGAAACAGCTTTGCTAGAAATAACTATAGGAATGAGCTTTTACACTACATAACTTTATCACAAAACAAACTTTGGAGAATATCACCAGTGAATGTCAGGTCAATAGTTTTCAGATTGGGTAAATCGTTGAATCTATTAATATTTAGATAAAAGTTTATTTACGTAAGTCTCTTAAGACACGATGATAAAATTAATTTTCAAGAATTGAATCAAGAATAAGAATTTAATGAAAAATTATTAAAACGAATATAAATCTTGAACTAAAGTTAATTTAGTAATATTAACCAAAAAATAAATTTTATTTATTAAGGTGAGATATATTCGACTAATTTAAACGTTTATACGTATATCAAGATAATTTAATGATAAAAAATAATTCAAAATTTATTTAAAAAAATTTTTTAATGAAAATTCTATGGACCCACATATTCTATGGATACCACCGGGACGTAAATTTGAATTTAATTTTCTGTCCCAATATTAAAGATATTTACAACTGTTGGTTGATTTTACAGAAAGTTCATATTATAAAATTTTGTAAGCATTAAGAATTCATTGAAAGTCTTACACAAAATTCTAAAAAACAAAATATAAATTTCAGGTGAAAATAATAAACAATTTTAAAAGTTATAGCAGTTTTTGTTGAGTAATTTAGCAATTTTTTCTTTTAAATACTTTAACAATTTTTTGTTGTCAATACGTTTGACTTATGAGTAAGCTGAAAACGTGGGTGTTACGCAATATGCGATCGGGCGAAGCGAACGGAAGTTGAGAGGGAGATATAAAGTGAAGATAGAAATATAAAATAAAACAGAAAAAAATAGGTAAAAAATTTTCTCCCAGAGATCACAAATTCGATATTAAAATAATTCATAAACTTTTTCGAGACGAAAGCAATGAAACTTTCTATCTAGTTCAGTTAACAATGTTTCAACTTTATTATTCTAGAAGGTGTATAGTGAAAGTGTACGACTGTATATGTATGTGTGTGTGTATGTCTGCTATTTCGAGTTGATCGGATTAAATTCTTGGGAAATGTTTCAGGTGGAATAAGAAGTCCTATATATCAAATATGCTAACCAATGCTTATTCTATCTACACATAATACTAAATATACTTTATAGTTTGATTCATTTTTTTTCCGTTGAATTCTATACTGCATCTTTCTCTTTATAGTTTATACTATTTTAGTATATATTTATCTTTGTTGGGATTGTATTAATTTAAGGAATAGAATCTGTTTGTTTGCTGATTTGTACAAATAAATATATTCTCAAAAATTTCAATTGAATAACTTTAAGAATCTACCAATATCGATTTTTTTTTTTAAATTTATATTTGTCTTAACTAGTTTTTATTGTTTAAGTACCCTGCATATGATCATCGACAAGACTATAACTAATATCTAATGTTGTGTGAACAGCAAGTTAATTATACTATAGTTAAATTCAAATTACATCTTCCAGGTCTAACAAATTATACTTCGTATGTACTAAGGGGTTTTTTTAGCTTTACAACTTAGCATTTTGTCAGAAGTTCTTGGAAAAAGTTTCAATTTCATGATTTTACTGCAGCAATATTGTTTCGTAATGCAGTTTTTGGATACATTTTCCTAAATCAGAATAATTAATAAATATATATTTAAAAAATGCATATCGAATTTATTTCTATTGTTCTTTCATTTATTTTAATAATAAATTGCATAAAATTATTTATAAATTATAAAATAAATTATAATTTTTAGAATGAATACAGATCCGACTTCCAATAAACAATTAGTATTGTTTATTGCTAATAGCAACAAAGTAAGGTTGTAATGGCTATCCACATGAAAAACAATAAGACCACAATGCATATGTAATGAATGACAAAAGCTCATTTTTACTCTTTCCGCCATTTGAACCGCCGTTTATGAAACGCAAAGGAGATTTGACATCGACCGATTGAAGCTTCGAGAAAATGTCATACAATAGCCGATCGAAGTTTGCCAGTCTTTTCATTATAATAGCTCGAAGGAAATTATGATTTCCTTCTTTATTTCGCTGTGACATGTCTACTGTAGAAGTCTTGGTGTATTGCAAAGCCCTTAGGTTCAACATACTTACTCTTTGACAGTATTCGGTAATTATGAGTACAAGAACATAATGAGACTTTGAGAACAAATATGATCCTTCTGGTAATGAGTCCTAAAAAATTGAGTAAATTTCTGTTTACAAATGCGCAAATCTATAAATCCGTTTCTGGTACTTTTTGCATGCCAAGGTAATAAACAAAACTAAATTAAAATAGCATACATAGGTGGATAAAATTAAAATGCATTCATTCATGTTTTTCCATGAATAATGATTATTATTATTATTATATATTAAATAAATTAATAAATATATATATAAATATTTTAATTATAGGTTAGATTATCATATTAAATTTTTAATGAAAAGATTTAATACATAAATATAAAACAATACATATGGTAAATATGTAAAAATGTAATTGACCGAATGAATTGGAGTCTAAGTTTTAAGTAATATGATTTTGAATGTTGTTTGCCTGCATAATTGTGTTACTTTTTAAAATGTAGTCTGAAATTGAAGACATTTTGTACACACGTATCATATTTAATTTATGGTAAAGTGTTTAGGATCTAATAGGACCATTAGCGGATCCACAGTTATAAATTTCCCAAACTATTATTTCTCTACCGTGCATTATGTTAAATATAAACTTAGTTTGATATCAATAGATTGCTTGTTGAGAATGATGTATTAAATGTTAAGCATAGGCATTATAGTTTAAAATGTATTGTATTAATTATTCTATGATAAATAAATTTTTATTAATGTTACCATTTGTGAGGTCGACAGCTAATGGAGTTACTTGTAATGAATTGCTATGATTGAGTCATGAAAATAGCATTTTATTTAATGTACGATGTATGTTACACCTAATGAAAGTAATTTCAACAACCAGTATGGAGAATAATCTAAGCGTTCCCAATGTAACTTGAGTCCTGCCTCGACAAGAAGTTCTCAAAAAGGACATTCGAACTTAAGTACTAAAAAATAATTGATAACTTTCTTATTTTATCCTATACTCGCCGCGAATAGTGAGTGTCGTTTTGACTTTACATTTCTTCTCTTTATCATTTTATTTATATATTTTATTAATTCAAAATTTGATGGCATGTTTCATCTAATTCATACATTTTAAAAATGAGAATTATTTTGAAGCAATCAAAATATAAAATGCCTTAAGGGTTCTCAAATATTGTGTCAAAATTTCAAGTCCTTCAGAATAAAATTGACGATGTTATGAGTCTCTTTTTGCTTTCGTATAATCCAAGTGGATTAGGAAGCCGAAAACAGGCTTAGGAAAGTATTCGTCAAGATGGTGTTGTCATTATGGATGATAGCACCAATTACAAATTAGCCGATTAACCAATATCAAATTAGCCGATTTTTTGTCACAAAAATCGTGGTTTTCACTTAAAAGTTACCAGTGGAAAGCGATAAGCTAACTGAAGAACTTTGTTTTTTTTTTTATTTCCCAGGATCAACTGTCATATGACGGGCTTTCGAATAAAATGTGCCGTTTTTATACGAATTAATCCTACCCTCCTGCACTCAATATATTATGATATTTAGTGCTATAATTCTTGGATATGGTGAACGATAAATAATTCAACGAGCTTTAATCGTTTCATTATGGAATAATAATGAACTTGTAACTTTTATAAATATATAAATTTTATTGTTTAATTTTAATAATAAATATATTTTATTGAATACCATTATTTAAAAGGTCTACCTGTCTATGTATGTTCATTATACAGTTTTATTTATACTTTATTATAGGTCAAGCCAGATATAATGTAGCTTTTGAATTATGTTACTTGTAAATTTCATATAAGTTAATTTTAAGGTAATTTCATAGGAAATATTTTATGTAAAAGCATCTGGATTCTTGGATAAAATTAAGTAAAAATGTTGAAGATCGCTGTAAATTGGTGATTAAAACAGTTTGATGTGGGGATATCAAGCTTTGTGAAAACGAAGAATCTTCTAAAAACTGAATTATACGTCTAAAGATAAAAATTTTATCTTTTGATACTTATATTTCATAATAAAATGGCCAAGGTAAAAATATGGCCAAGATATCGTAACAATTAATTTTTTTAACTTAATGACGTCATCAATACCATAAAAATACGTTTTGCCATATAACGCTCAAATTATATCCATATTTGGCAAACAAAGTATAAAATTCTACTATATTTGGGCCAAACTTTTCAAATTTCTGGTTAAAATTAACATATTTGCAATAATTATCGAGCAAGTGAGGGTCGGGATATAATATTTCATATAAGGGTTATATTGAGCATAATATGAGTATTAAAAATAAAAAGTATGACCCAAATTTAGTGGGTTTAAAAAAAAGTTCACCCAAATAGGTTAAGATATGGCCAAGATATCGTAACAATTAATTTTTTAAACTTTTTAGTTAAAATAAACATATTTGCAATAACTATCAAGATAGTGGCCAGGTTATAATATTTTATATAATGGTTTATTATTAATTAAATAAATTTATGATTCAAAAGTTGAAAATTTTTGTGGATGAATGTCCCAAAAGAAATTTAACAGACACATATGAGCCTCACTTGATAAGTCATGAAATGATTCCAAATAAAATTCTAGTTCTTGTCATAACTCTCGGAACTACCAATAATTCTTACATAATCATCGCTGATTATTATATATTTAACCATAACTTTCTTACCCTTATTTTTGTTTATTGTCGTTATCTTGTTTTTATTTTCTTTAACGCTGTGCATAGTTGACGCAACTGTTTAAATGTCCTTAACTGTAAAAAAATATAAATAGGATACCATTACTATATTTATTATCATAAATAACAGTGGATTTTGTTATTTTACTACAAAATCAATGAAAACAATAGTAAAATGTCCGATAAAATTACAGTTGAAAGCTGCAGCTAGATTATAGATTATCAATTTAGAGCCCGAAATCTAACTTAACAACATTTCAGTCGGTCACGGTTTAAGATCTTATTCCACTTTTTTAACTAAGCCACCCCTTATTAATTAATATAAAAGTATAGAAAAAATATATTAGAAAAAAAAGATACACTTTCGATATTAAAAAACAGAAATATATATACAGAAATCTCACGGGAAATTCTTATAGTAGAAATGACGTATGATTGAAAACTTGAGACCATGAGAAAATATATAATTTTATAGAAGGAAAAATAGGTCTGTACATTACAAACATGACTGTATATAAATGTATAAATATACAAACCCTAAGTGAAAAGTCAATTTGAGTTTTCAAGTTATTCCCAAATACTCGAATCGAAGTGCTTGCATGCTTGCTTATTGATAGACGGTTCTATTACCTCTACAACCTTGCTCAAACGTTTATAAATAGAAAACGTGATACAAAGTAGTTCAGTTAAATGTCCCACAGTAAATATATGTTTGAAAGGTCGTTCAACTACTACCACAGTTCAATAATTATGAACAAAGCGATATTAATACAATCTTGGATCCCCTTAAATTAAATATATCAGCAATAATTAATTAGATAATGAGGGTCAGGTAATAAGGGTAAAATTGAGAAAAATATGAATATTAAAAATGAAAATTATGACCCAAAATTAGTGGATTTAAAGAAAAACTTTACCTGATTAGGTTAAAATATGGCCAAGATATTGAAAAAATTTATTTTTTAAACTTAATGATGTCATCAAAATCATAAAAATTAGTAGTCAACCAAAAATGTAATTCTACTAATTTTGGATCACAGTTTTCAAATTTTGTATCGTGCAAACCGTCACCAAATTAGCAACGAGTTACATCACCTCAGAGAATTATTACAACTAGGTAATTTATACTGATGATGACTACTTGTTAGTCACAATACGTATTTATAAAAATATAAAATATCTTGATCTAGGAAATTGGAGCGAAAAATCTACATTTTTTCGAAAAATCCTAGAGTTCTCATTAATAATTATAAAATTAAGAAAGCACTTTAAATCATAGAAGAATAAGGCTTTAATTGTAGAATGGATATGCATTCATGAACACGGCAATCACTATTGCTGTCTGTATTTATCTGTACAAAAATTTCCATGACAAATGTTTAAATTTTCAATTGAGAAAATACCATTTAAACTAAACTGGAACCAATTTTTAATTATTTTTCGTCTTACATGGAAAATATGTTTCCCCACATATATTTGTTAGTCTTTAGTGAGTCTATGATACGTTATTCAAATTTAGTGGACAATTTTAATGAACCACATTGTAATACAGTGAAATGTATCAAGGGGTTTCATTTACCACACACATTCGAATGTACAAATTAGAAATCATGCTATATGAACAACATATGTACACATTGGATATTTTCGAAATTAAATTTTCTATATCGAATGTTCTTGGTGTACCTACCTGGCTGGCTGGCTGGCTGGATAAGTTTAAGTAGATTTGTGGTAAATAAATATCTGGGACTTACAACTAACAATTTATATTAATGGTTATTTAGATCATAAATAATTTCCAAGCAGTTATATAATATAATTCTGAATTAAGAAAAGCTTGTTGGTTTATTAGTTGTAGATTCTAGGAATCTAAAAACTAACGTAAAATATTTCATAATTAATCTCGAAATATTTCCACGATTGTTTGTTTAGTTTCGAAAAAAGGAGTTTTGAATAATATGAACTTATTTTTTGTGTTCCTGTTGATGCAGAAGATGGATACCGGAATGCTGTTTCATGTTTTTTTTTTGTTTCTTAAACAACTTGCAGAACCAATTATTTAAACTTATTATACTCGACATATATAATTTGTCGAAGTATATCAAAGTTCGTAACCCTAGCAAATATTGGTGTCCCATACAATATCATAGAATCATAGAATTATCAATTAGTCCATTTTTGTATGGCCGTTCTAGACATTAAAAGTGAGTTTAACTTCGTGATTGAGTAAAATCGACCCATAGAATCCAATGGGTCCATGACCCAACTCTAAAACCATAGAAAACAGAAGAAAAATTGAAATACAAAAAAAAAAAAGATTTTTTTTTTTAAATTAATTCAAAAACTTTTTTTTAAAGCTTTTTTTCCAATTTTGATTCAGCAAAATTTTTAAACAAATTTCGGTAATATTCTAATATTAAAATATGCTTATGATTAAAAATAGTTCAAATATTGATCATTCAACCATCGAAACAATTAACACTGTCAGTTGCTATTTTCACTTGTTTTATATTAACTTTTAGTTTATTCATATATTTTTCATATTTTATTTTTGATTCAAAATTCTAAATGATTTAAAATAAAAATGAATTGAATGATACATTCCGAAATTAAATTATAAAAATGCCCCTATAGTTTATTTTCATTAAATTGTTGTAAATATATTTGAATTAATTTTTATTTTTTATTATTTTATTTTTGTTAACTTAAAAAAATCATACCCATGTGAATTTTAAAACATGTAATGGTGGCACCATTATTGCAATATATCATTTTAACATCCATATTTACCATGGACACAAAAATTGGAAAACAACTCACGGCTGTTATATGCAGGCCTAGCCAAAACTACTGAGTCTTGTGATATGAAAATTTATGCAATAAACAAGTGAAGATAACAACTAACAGAGTTAATTGTTATATAGTTTTCGTGATGACTAATTAGATGATTCTATGATCACCTATACCAAATTTTTGTTCGGTCAATATTAGGTAGCGTTACAAATTCTAGACTAAAATTAATATACTCTGACATATTATGTATGTCAAGTATAAAAAATAGCCAAAATATCGAATAAATTTTTACTTTTATTTTAAGTCATTTTCAGTCCTAAATTTACAAGAAATAGACTTCAATAAATAATCGGGTGCCTATAATTCCGCATATAGTATAATTTGGTAGCGAGAAATCGATCTTTGAATTGGTAGTTGTGCCATAGAACCCAACATAGCCATAGAATTGCAATGCCATAGAACCCATTACATTGTGCCATAGAACCCAATTTTATTTTTTTTTGATTTTCTTTGTTTGTGTTTGAAATTTGTACAAAATCGTTGGAGAAAAAACGTAAATCATCTGAAAATCATTTGTTGGACCCCGGTAGTCTGATTTAAACCTATTCTTGTCGGCACAGTTAGAGGTTATGTAAAGTCAGGATACCAAGTTTGGAGAATTTAGGGCTTTCGAAACAATATCTCCGTTACACACACGTAAATGCATCCACAGAAAAATGTAAATTGAAATTTTGACACGATTACAATACTTTCTACAACTAGCAGTAAAAGACAGTAAAAAATGAAAGTAATTAACTGTTAACCATAGCTCATCGAAGTCGTTATTTAAATAGCAAAGGATTCACCATAAACTATACATTCTGATTTAGGTGTACCTTCCTATTTTTGGGTCCGTAATCAAATTTGACCACTTAACTTATATATGGTAGTCATAAAGAGAAATTGAAACCCATTTTTATTTTTTTGTCCATTCAAATTGAATTTTTTTAAATAAAAATAATTTTTATATACCCATTTTAGTTTTTTATTTAGGATTGAAGGTGGCTGAGGAGTATGCTTTTAAAAAAATGTCAATGAAAAGTTTGTCATGAAAATTTATCACAATTTTTTTTGCAAATAAAAATTAATTAACACTTTTTTTTTTTCTGTGCCCCAAAAACATTTATGCGAGAACATATGGTGAAAATTTACACGCTTTCTCCTCTACTCAAATTTTATTCATAATATTTAATATGGACAATTTTTAAAAGGTTTTTTTGTTTTACAATTTTCTAAAACATTATCACAATGAATAAAATTCATTTAGTGCTTTAAGCTTCCATTAGAGCGTTTGGTTGTTAGTGGAAAATAGAAAAATGTACCTACCTAAAAATATTGTGTTGAATTGTTCTGAAAAAAGAAATTATATCTTAAATATTTAATTTTATTTCAGAAAAAATTTTCAGCATCTCAAATATATAATTTTTATTTTTTATTTTCTAAAATTTGTAATAAAATATTCATTGATTTTTTTAGAACGACTCAAATAAACTTGTTAAAGATCTTTTTTCTGGAAAAGAGTTTTAAACAATGTAGACAACAAAATATCCAATAATTTTTCATTCACACAAAGAAAATTTAATTTTCCTTCTTATTTTTCGAGGAAAAATTATTAGCTTTCTAAAAATAGCACGGTATCTAGCATGAAAATTTAGTTGTGACTGCAATTACTGCAACACTAATCAAATCAGTCGCATCAGGAATCAAATTAATACCAGTTCCATTTTCTGGTATGATTTTCTGGCTTCTATTTTTATTTCATACTTACAAAAAAGTAGTGGCAGGAACCAAACATTAAAAACATACTTGTTTTAGTCGGTTAATTTGAATTTTTGGAAATAAAATGGGACACTTAACTTATATGGGGAGGGCACGCTCTTTGGTGTTCTCTCAATCGGTGAAAATTACGTTCGGAAATTTTCATTTCATCTATATATACTTTGTATACCAATGTGGTATTTTAATAATAAGAGGCGAGAACGTAGAGGGACTACGTTCGAAATGGGCTTTTAGGGTTCAATTCTCGGTATCAACTTATCAAAATTTTTTTTTCAAAGTATATTTTTAAGTAATAATGGATAATAATATATATGATAAATTTATTTATTGTTAACTGTAAAAAAATAATATTAATTAAAAAAATGTCTTGACCGGGAATCGAACCCCTAACACCTATTCTGAACGCAATTTCCCATCCGACTAGGCTATACAGCCTCTTTTTAGTAAAATACCACATTGGTTTATGAAGTATATGAAGCTGAACAGAAATTTTTCGAAAGTAATAACCTCCGAAACACTTGCCCGTTGCATATTATTATTCAAAGGGGAGTCCACCACAAAGGGGAACAATAATTGAACGCAATCTTTCCATAGGCGTGCCCTCCCCTTGTTAGATAGAAATTAAACTCTTCGAACTAAAAACTCTATCAAGCTTGTCCTTATTTATTCAATATAATTTTATGTATAGCTCACTTATTTAATCGTTGTGTCTTATGGGTAGGACACAAAATAAATTTTTATGAATGTTCCAAAAACTAGCGACGTCAGATGTTAGTATCTAAACAATTTAGACATTAGACATTAGAAAATTCCACAAAAACTAAAAAAAAATATTTAATATTGTTTGTAGAAAATTTGAACAATTAATATAATTGACACCTAGATTCATTTTTTTTGGGGCTAAATATCGGTCTACTAAGAGGAAAATTGACTCACCTCATATTTTATAAATTATTATATGAATAACTTACAAAAGTTTTCAAGTAGGTAAGTTAACTTTCGAGGTACTTCTACTTACCTACCACGCTTCTTGTACAATACTTTATGTGTTATGAGAAGTTAGTTGCTGTGCTTCATGTTGCTAGCTCGCTCGTATCTTGTGTGTGTGTGTAGCTCGACACCATATGGCTGCTAAGCATACCAAGCAGCTTTTGTTTTATAGAAATTTATATGATGTAAAAAGGATTTTCATATCTTATGATATATATATTTGAGTATATATATTGCTACTCAAATTTATATTTCAGTTACAAAATTTTTCTTATCTGTGTGAGAAACTTGAGATATGATAATTAACGTTAAAGAAAAATTATAAATACTAGTTTTTTAAGGTAGTCGAGGCATAATAAAGAGTTTTAATTAGTAGTTGACGCATAATTCAGAGTTTTAATGAACTTGTCATATATTGGAGGCTGAAATATGTTATTTGCCTTCATCTTTACGATGTGACATTAAACATTTTCGAAATTCAATATTTTCTATATTTCGAAGTTCGATTGAATGATTTTCCGAATTCAAGAAACAAATTTTTTTTGCTACTTTTTCGCAAAACGAGAAAAATTTCAAGCATTTTTTCAAAAGTGTGACAACTGCGGTTAAAGTTTTTGAATTATTGCCGAAGATTCGTTTCGATGATTCATAAAACAAACAATGAAAATAATTGACAAATTATTACAGCTTTCTAATTTAATCCAAAATACAAAAATAAGGAATTATCCTGTCCAATTCCATTATTCCAAATATCAGTTTATTTATTATTCTTATATAATGCGTATTTAATTAAAGATTTAAATTAAAATGGATGTCTTGTCTCATTATTATTTTTGTTCTTAAGTCCTTGTCAACTTTTATCAATCACAAAATAAAAAATATGTTTTTGTAAACAATAAATAATACGTATTACTTTTATTTAGTCATATCTATTTGCACGGTATAGCATTTTAGAAATTTACACGATAAATCGTTTATTGAACCATGAGTTAATTTTTATTCAAACACTTAATAATTAATCGAATAAAATGGAATCAACTACAAAAAAACCTAACCAGAAAATCCAAGATTAATACTTTAACCAGAAAGTTCAAGATTAATACTTTTCTTTGCGACCAATTATCATTACGCTAATTATATTCTTCTACGCTAATTAATGCAGTTTTTTAATTCACGTAAACTTTAAAATATTGTTCATTAGAAAGGAATTGTTTATCCACAAATATTACGTGGCCATTCCACTTCTTATGTCGATTGATGCGCTACAAGTGTCAAAAATTTGTAATAAAAACATTCAAAAAAATGTAAATATTTGTTCAATTGTCTGCATGTAAATTGTATAGCAAATGTCAAATAAAAATTAATATAATTACAAAATATTACATTTCATTGAAGTTATTGGGTTAAAAATTGTAAGAATGATTGAAGAAATTGTACAAGTAATTCTCTTTAAGTATAAATAATTTTTCATTAAAATTGGTTAAGCAAAATCGAAAAATTTCCTTTGTTAAATCATACATCTTCACAGACTTGTTTGATAAACTGGAATTTCGTAACCATAGAAACGAATGAAAACTTTTTGATGCACCTGGCCGATAGAAGTATCGAATTAAAATTAACATACTTTTGACGTTAGCTTGTAAATATTCACAATGACCATAAAATAAACAAAAATATACAACAAAAGACAATCTACATGTTGATCAATGAATAAATATGATGTTTCCTATCATTATCATGATATAGGAACAGGAATAAGGATGAATAAGGAACAAAAAAAGGAATCAATCAATGGAACACAAATAGGAGGTGAATATAATAATGTCGTAAATAAAATTAACATACTTTTGACGTTAGCTTGTAAATATTCACAATGACCATAAAATAAACAAAAATATACAACAAAAGACAATCTACATGTTGATCAATGAATAAATATGATGTTTCCTATCATTATCATGATATAGGAACAGGAATAAGGATGAATAAGGAACAAAAAAAGGAATCAATCAATGGAACACAAATAGGAGGTGAATATAATAATGTCGTACTAAATACACAGTTATATAAAAGCTCTAGTTGGCTGATACACACTTCAATTAAGATTGGTTTTAAGACGATATGTTTTTTTCTTTTTACTAAATTGGAGATATTCTATACAACAACAGCACACAGCGATTCTATACGGTGACCCAACGAAGTACTAACTGTGTATAATTACGTTAATTACGTTACGTCAGTGTGGGGTCCAAGATGATAGGTTAATTGTTCTAAATAAGTTATTCTTGTAAGCTATTATATGAGTATTGCCCATAAATCCAGATATTTATGTGACTTATGGAAAATTAATTATGGAAAATGTAAAAATTTTTTCACGTATGAAAATTCAGAAAAGTGAGGCATATTCGTTTTTCGGAGCCTGTAAAATTTTCGATTATACAGTTTCAAATTGACGGATATTTTTTTGCATTATTGTACTAGGAAGATTATTTTATATCAAAAATAAGAACTATTTGGTCGAAAATTTGGATGCCTTACATTCAGACACTAAATTTTTCAGACACTGACATCTGATTTTTTCACTTACTTTATATAGTTTTCCTAATAAGACCCTCAAGCTTTCGGACTCAAAAAAGCAACCATTATGAATAATATTATTTTTTTCGAAATGAAAACGTATGTCGACTAAATTTTTGAATCCTGGTACAGTCCTGAGTTATTTTTAATTTTTAATTTTTATCTATAAATAATATGGTCATGGCATTAAAGTTTATAGTCTACAACAATAGAATTAGGATACTCGTATCTTTTTCCGCTTCCAGTGTTTCTTTCTAAATTAAAAATAAAAGCGATCGTCTCGCTACGATAACAATATTAGTATCAATGTTCGATCGATATCAATGTTTACACTCCGATTCATTATTTAATTATGACATTACAATTATTTATTTCACAATTAAATTATTTTAATTGTTTACAAAAAAGTATTATTTTCAGGAGGTCTATAACAGATTTCTATTTTACAACAAAAAATAAACTTTTGTTACCGCTGTATATTCAGCCTCCAATGTTTGAAAAGACTTCAAAACACGCCTTACTCAACCAATCTGGCAAAATATTCACTAAAGTAGAAAAATTACTGGACGATATTTTTTGGAACTCGCATAAATTTTCAACTGTCCCCACAAACTTCAAATTGACAGGCATACAATTTTTTTGTTATCATTCATTATGTAAAACCCAGTTTTTCCTTCAACGTAATAAAATTATATGCACGTTATCGGATAACCTGAAATTTGTGAAAAATATCAATTTTGAAATTACATGTTTGGAAAAATGGTTTTTCCATTTTTTTAAATGATTTTCCTATAACAATAAGATAATATTAGATGGCCGATGAGTTCAAGCTAGGAGGAGCAAAAAGAAAACTGCACAGTGTGATTGAATTAATAACTATAGATCGTGATCGCACTACCTTAGGACATTTCAATGTTCAAAGCTTTAAATTGAAAACTCAATGTAACCATTTTCTTTTTTTTTATTGTATAACGACCTTGATCAAAAACATAAAAAAAATGCTAACCACAAAAATACAAACACAACAAAAATGAAATTTACGATTGAATGCTTTAAATCGGTTTAACCAAAAATTTACTACCCAATAATTCATTTGAAATATAAAATCATAAAGCCACCACCACCAGCACCAGCACCCTATACTATACGATACGTATAGATAAAAGTATATACAAAATTGTTTTATTATCTCAGTTAGGAAAAAAAGCAACGAGAGGTTATTAAATCAGAATCGTTGTCTCTATTGTTAAAAAATTTCCAGTCATCAGAGAGAGTATCGTCCTCTCTGTGTATTGTTGCTTCGTGTGTAAGGAAGGAGGGATGGGGTGAATGATGATATGTAAGGTTTTAGCAAAACAATCTGTTGAATGGATTCAAGTTCTACAAACAAATATAGAAAAAATATATTACTTCGGGAGTCTGATACAGATTTTTTCTACTGTTGACTCCTGCATTTGCAATTTAACCATTGTTCTTTGTCAACAGGTTCAATTTTAAAAGTATACTGTTCGTTCTATCAAAGATTTAACGTGGATTGATCAGACTCTTTGTGTAGTTTCTACGTGGTTTCTAGGATGTGTTCTCAATTCTTCTACCAGGCTACGATTTTGTAGCGGACGCAGCATTTTTATTACAGGTGATTAATCTCAATCAATCCTCTTTTTTCAGAAACATCTATAGTTTGCAATAAGCAGAATTCGCGACTCGGTGTTAAAATTACGGCTTAGAGTTTAAATCATGAAGCGGCTTGAAAGACTGGAGAAATAATTTCAAGGAATATATGTGAGCAACAGAAGAAGAGGTGCCAGGCAGGTCCCGTGGTACAGATAATACTCCAAACACACTTGTTTTCAAGGCTGTTTGACTAATAAAAATTTGTATCGATGCAGAAATCTCAGCGAACCGAAGAATCAATTTTAGTAAAGGAGTCAAGTGTATAGTCTCTTTAAAATGGAGGAACAATTCCATTGTCAGATTACCTTCTCATGAACCATGCCAATGGATAGTTGGATCAGAATGAATCTTCAATGGATATAAAGATCTTGGACAGTTCAAAACTAGGATGCACAATCGATTAAACGTAACTCCCAAGCTATAAATAATAAATCCTTGAAATAAATGCAAACAAATCATTTGTTTTGTACTTGTATCTGTTTGTGTTTTTGTTTTGGTATTTATGACGTCCTACTAACCCCCCCCCCACCTTTCCAATAATAACCAAAAATGCGTTTGTTTTATTTTTATATTATAGGAAAACAAAAGATGGAGCAACAGAAATTCAAGAGGTTGAAGCGAAGTCGAATATTTCGATTAAAAATGAGGTCTTCAGTATTCAGTGATTACACTGTAAAAAATTATTACACAATATATCTTCATAAGCCAATCCTATTTTATTAAATTTAAAATTGGTTTATTCCTTGATTATAACAGGAAAGAATACGAAAAAACGAATTTAGCAAGAATCTTCTTCAATATTTCAAAGGATATCTTATAAAATCTAAGCATCTTTAAAACTTATGTTTATAAGTGTTTGATTTGTATTTTTCAAAAGTAACATTTATTTAACGATTCGATGCAAACGTTTTGAGATATCGGCTAAAATCGTATTCAGAAGTAAATATTTATGTAATTTCAAGCGAAATCTCGAAAACCTTTAAGTTATGGGTAAAGTAAGTGTTATTTTTTCTTGTTCTTGTCGTTTATCACTACTGAAAACCTTAAGACAGCAACTACTTTTTTGCTAGATACCAATATATCAATATATCAATAGATGTTTTGTATATAAGATATAAGTTTACCACAATTATACATTTTCAGTTTATTTCATATTTTTGCAGTGTAGTTTCCACAATGCTTCCTTTTTTATTTTCATATAACCAACACAAAATAAAAACACATAAAACCGAACGCTTTCAGAATTTTTATAGAATTTTATTTTATATATATTTCTGTTAAAATTATATGATGATATATGATTTGATTGTTACAGACTCGAAAAAAAAAAGTTGTATTTTTCTATCTGCAAAAACTTTATATGTGATTGTGGCTAAAACGGTTAATTGCGCACTTAATACTACATGTACAGAGTGTTTTGTGAATTTTTTCTTTATATATTTATGTTCGTTATTAATGGCATTCTTTTAAACACTCAATTGAGCACAGATTCAATAACGAGTTATAGAATTTAACAAAACTATATTCTATTAAACTAGTCTAAATGTTCTACTAGTCTTAAGACTAATTTAGACAAACCTTAGGTACAAAATATTTAAATTTTTTTAAAGATTTTTCAATGAAATTTTGTACATGATTCCTACAGGTAACAATTTTCCTTTCAAAAATTGTATAGATCTTTGCTTCAAAAAATATACATGGTTTATATCAGAAACTAACATTTGAAAATGCTTATTTATCTCAACTCAAACTTTTTTTGAGCACTTGACGGCATATTGGATTCGAAACAGTGATTCCTTCAGGTAACAATTTTCTGCCCCGTTCAAAAATTGTAGGGGGTTTTTGATTATAAAAATTTCTAAATTTGTCAACAAAAACAGCTAGAGCCGCTCAAAATGCTCAATAACCCCAACTCAATTTTATTTGAGCACTGTAGCCAATTGTGGTTCACACAAATATTGGTACCATATTTTTGCATTACGAATGCGAAAGTAAAAAAACCAAACTTGTGATGTTCGCAAAATCACAATACGAATATCGTCCCAGCTCTAGCATTAGCGTAGTGAATTATAATAATATGTAGATATATAATAACGTGTTTGTTTTGTCTGTTCCTGACATCAAGTGACAATCTGATTTATGTTATTCAAAATGTCCTGTACGTTTATGCCATGAACAATGGATAAAATAAAAAAGGACTACGCACTGTATAAGTACTTTGTTTGCTTTGGTGTACACAAAATTATTACTGAAATTGGTTTCTGCGGTCCATACTTACCACAATTTTATTAAAACGTTATAGAAACGGTTAATAAAAAATGTATTATTACTACTAAAATCATTTTGAAGTTGTAGATTTTTATTTTTTATTTCACGCCAGCAAAATTGTAGTTACTTCTCTGAATTTCTGGATTATAAGATCGTGACGCCCATAAACATTTTCATTCTGGTTCTGTGGCTGAGCAAGAAAATTGGCTCTACATGCTAGGCTTCATAGACTCAGAGGTTGTGGGTTTGAATACAAGAAGCGGCACTGTGATCGATTATAATTTACGGAGCAGTTAATTGATCTTCGATTGGATAAGAACA
This sequence comes from Chrysopa pallens, assembly GCA_020423425.1. NCBI lineage: Eukaryota > Metazoa > Arthropoda > Insecta > Neuroptera > Chrysopidae > Chrysopa > Chrysopa pallens. The sequence goes on from CM035593.1 coordinate 82,495,520, forward strand.
AAGTAATCGACTACATGCACATCATTAATTTAATTGGATATTGTAATATAGGATGTAGTTATAATAAAGATTAAAAAATAATGATATGTGTGGCTTCGGTTATAGATGTATATGTCTCAAGAACGGAGGTTAAATCTTATTATTATTATTATTATTATTAATATTATAACATCATCTCATAGGCAGTTTTCTAATCGCACAAGCCAGTTTAACAATACGTGTATTTTCCTTATTATGTGTACCTAAGCTTTTCCTCTCAAGAATATATTAATTCGATGACAAGCGATGTTAGGCAACACAACACACACATGGATTCCACACATATCTATTAATATTTTGAAGATTAGAGAAGAGTTTTAGTCAGTCAAAAGCAGTTCACATTATATTTTTCAATTTTTTTTATGGCAACCCACTCTTGGTTAGAGTTTATTGTCTTTGTATTCATTCATGCCGCTTATTTTGGGGAGTTTAAATTTATTATAGACGTTGTTGTTTATTTTTTTTTTCTATAAAGGGGAGAAATTGAACATAAATTACAGTTGAAAACAATTGTATTTGCTTTTATAATGAAGTGAGGAAGTGAAGGATATCATAAAGCTAAAGGCGCGTTCTCACCAATCGAGTTTAGTTGATCAACAAAAGTTTAATGAAATTTCTGGTGAGAACCTTTATTTGCATAAAGTTTATGATGGATAAAGAAAAGATTAACTCAGTCAAAGTATTTCCATCATAGTTTGTTTTTCCATCAAACATTTTGTTGCAATTGGAACCTGTCTTGAAATATGTGAACTATGTACAATCGCTATACAGACTCACATATTTACGTTCAAGTGTGCCATTTCCGTTGAAGTTCATTTTATTTTTTAATTAGTATATATTAAACATAAATGATTGAATTGGTTGATGAATGATTACGAAAAATCTCGTTTTTGAGCTATATATCGATGTAATCAAAATTTATGTATTGAGCAAAAATTAACTCCCGACGTTTCTACGAAAAATTAAATTTCAAAAAACAATCATCAACAAAAATTATTAAATTAACCTTTAGAGGGAAAATGTGGTATATTTTCATTAATGCCCAGATACATTCCTCCAACAAATAAAATTTCTCTGTGCTAAAAATCAATGGAAACCTCTTAAAAATTCAAATAAAATGGGAATTTGTTAAGCCGAATATTGTATATAGGGTTGTATTTAAACAATTAAATCAGCTGACTTGTCCTTACATGTCTCCTTATTTTGTTTGTTTGTCAATGCTAATATTTTTATCTTTTTGCAAACAAAAATCAAAAACAAAAAACAAGTATTTTCATATCAAATATATTATTTTTCGTTTTTGATATAATGCATAAATATTATGATAGGTAGTAACGCATGCGTGCGTAGATAAATAAATAAATATATGAATAGATAATTTAATATAATAATATTAAGCCAGCCCTCTGTTTATTTTATTTTATTTTGTATTTTTTTGTGTCTCTTTTATGTTCTTGTTGTGTCTGACTGATAAAATTATAGTTTTTGTCAATCATATCCACATACCTACATATATATTTATTTATATTTTTCGTTTGATATGTGTAAACAAAACGCATGTTTATATATTATGTGTATACATACCTATACTATACGCATTTCCTTCTTTGTCCTTTATTTTTCTATTTTCCTTACGATTTCACACACATTTACCATAGCAAAAGAAAAATAACATGAACAGGCAAGATAGTTTCAGTCGAACCCAATTTCACAGATTTTTGTATCGTATTCAAAATCATATACGGTTTTGGTCACATAAAGCAAATTTAAAGCTGAAAGTTTTTCAAAGAAATCACAGATCTTTCAATATCCGCCAAATTTCAGGCGTCAGATCTATAGTACTATTACACATACACCAAAAATTGTTAGGATGGGAGTGAAATTTTAAGATACGCGCGCATCACCGTCACACAGAAGTCACAGGTTGAAACTGTTGTTATGATTTATGTTACACTTGTAATGTAACAAAATATATATTTATTTATTGAATTTTTCAAATTTAAACTGAACTTTATTGACTGTGTTGACTATCCTTCTACAGTCCTTTTATTATTTTATTGTAATTAATTATTTGTATGCAATTAAAAAGTGTTTTTTAATGATGCCAAAGAAGTATAACTTCTGACGCGCGTATTTTTTTTAAATGTTTCAGATTCATGATTGACGTTATAAGGCACTATCCCAGTATTCACTTTGTACACACCGAATGTCTCCCGGAAAACCAAATGTCTCCCGAATATTTAGAATTGAATGCCTAAGATTTTATGTCTTGCCCGATCGTATCCCAATACATTCTTCCACAATAATCAAACGCACATGTAGAATATACAAACACTAAGAATATGCTGTCATTTTTTTTTTTTTTTTGTATGTTATTGCAAATTATATATGAAACATATTATTATTGTCAACTTTCATATTTATTCTGTCAGAATATTGAAATTTGTATAAAATAAAATTGAAATTCACAGAACGAAAAAAAAAGTTGTGTGTTTATTTTCAAATAAATAAATTTGAAGTATATTATTATTTTAAATAAATATGACTTGTCAAATGTTTTCTTTCATGCAAACAAATAAACTAAAATCAAACAGGTTTCAAATTTGTATTTTTTGAATAAATTTGACTAAATTTGAGTATGAAATTAGTCTCCTACTCAAATTATTAGTGAATTTGTTGTATTTTTTACCAAACATGAAACTAGATTCAATACCATAGCAAAAATTGGAATTTGGAAACGAAAGCAATGTAAGGATAATTTCCCTAATTTTTCTTACGTGGTTGATTCTAATGAGTCGACAATGTATTATTATAATTTTTTTTAATACAAATTTAAGATTTGTTTGATTATTATTAATATTTTATTCTTATTTTAAAAGCATTCCCATTTTCATGAAATAAAGACGAAAAGAACTTACAGGACTCGTGACTAATGTAAATAAAAATTATTTTGAAATCATATTTTTATTAATACAGAACAAGGAACAAATTACTCAATTATTTAAAAAAAAAAAAAAAAAAAAACGTTAAGAACTGATAAACAGTTTTGGAATTCATTGAGAACATTAACGTGAATTTCATAAAATTAAATATATTTAAAATTTTAAATAAATTACAAAGGTATATGATATGTATACCTAAATTACAAACATAGAAATATTTCCAATACAATTAATTTAAATTTAAAACGATTTTCAAGTCATTTATAAACAAATAAATTCTATTGTATATTTATTTATTTATTATTTTGTGTGTTTTTTTTTAAAGCCATTTTTCCATTAACTTTATTATCTTGTTTTAATAAATCATAAATTTAAATATCTGTAAATATTTGTTATTATTTTTATATATAACTTGTATGTAACAATTTGTACAGAGTGGCGTCTTAGTTATAGGAACACAGGGACGGGGTTGGTAACTAGGATGTGATAAAATTCAGTGGAACTGGGCGCCATAAGCATTTAAATCTCTTTAATCTAGAAAAAGTAATTAAATTAATTATAAGTAATCATCGCCTATTTCTATCGCTGCGAATAATTCTTGAATAATTTTATTATATAAAATTTCAGGTTGCAGACAAAATTTCGGCAGGCTATCTCTTTTTGTTTTTGAGTCATCGTTATGACGAACTGGCGAAAATCGACAATTTAGGTGATTGTATATAAACATCCATAAATTTCGTTTGTGCCTTGAATACTACAAAATCTAGACTAAATTTTATATACTCTGTATATAAAATATATACCATGAGTTGTCAACAAGACATGTGACTTTCTGTATCGACTTTTTATTTGTACATGTATTTGAATCTTGTACATCCTGTATCAAGTACGGCGATGTTAAACAAATTAGGATTAAATTTTTTTTTTCAAATTTTGACTAAAAAACTCTTTAATACTATCACGGCATAAAATAAAATTTGTGTTGGAGAGAGAGTAAAACAAACTAAATTTTCACGGAAACATACATTACGTTAGATAATTTTGTTAACTGTCCGTTGAACCATCGATTTTTATACTGGTATCATTTTTCACACTTTGGAAGTATACAACTTTTTAAGGAAAGTTTAAAAGGAGTATTTAGAGGTGTGGGAATAAAAGGAGTGTGGTTACTTAAAGCAGGATACTGTTTATGAATTTTTCCGATTGAATAAGATATACTTGGAAGTTAGTTCTACTTAAGTTTGATCAAGTTTGGAAGGTGGGGGTGAAAACTTAAATTAAAAATTTTCTTGTGATCAATTACCGTTCCAAATCGGCGATAATCATATCTCGTGATAATAAATTGATTCATTAGCGCCGATTTCAAAAAGTGATCAGCCAAAATAAAGTTTTTAAATAGAAGTTTTCAATTAAAAATTATTTTTTACTTGTAAGTTCTTGTTTTTTGAGTTTGTAACATTTTATTTTCGTAATATTTACTCCAATAAGTACTTTTAAAGATTTTCCATGCATTGAAATATCGGAATGGCTTCGTTCAAAAAATGGGTGACTTTTCAATGAGCTTTACCCATACATACATACATATATACATAAACATACATATATACTTGTATATATATGTATGTAGTTTGTATTTGAGTTCACAAACATTTTTATAACGTAACATGAAAAAGGCGGTATTTATAATACAATTTATATTGATAATAAATGTATTTGATAATAGTTTTATATCAGTTTGTATTCCTATATATTTATATGCGATGCGAATAAATGAATGAATGAGCCTATCGAATATCATCTACATTCACATGCATATATGTAGTAATAGTGACTCAAACAAAGTTTTACTATAAATAAAACTATTGGTAGGTGTATGAAAACATTCAAATACATTCAAAACTTATGAACAATGTAACCTTGCTATATTAATAATGTAACGAATATACTACAGGTTTAAATATGTTCTTATATAAAACAACCTTCAAAAAAAAGCGTTTTAGAACGGTTGGTATATTGACCATTTTGATGGGCATAGTGTTCTTGCAATTAATTCTCATCATACGCCTCTGATTAAAATTCTTTTAAAAATTAAAATATTTTTTTTTTACAAATGTTATATAACACAGATTAAAATTCGTCAATATAAAAATATTTATTTTGATGACTTCTTTTTATTAATCAATATTTGTTTATTTACAATAATTAATCTATATTTATAAAACCTTCTCTATCAAATATTTAATGCTATAATAAGTTCTTTGAACGGTTTGGGGAATTTTCTGGAAGAGCAAACTAAATTATCTATATATAAATAATTCTAGTAAGTTTTAAATTGTTTAACGTTAGGTTTATAATTTGAGCCAATAACTATCCACGACAACCTTCTCTTACTAACTTTAAAATTGAAATAAGAATATTTATTATTTAAAATGATCCTAAATGACTTCCTTGGATACGTTCCTCAACCAAACAGGAAATGAATTTAGTTAAAACATTCTATGAGTATATTCTTAAAAAAGTTCAATACAGTTAAATTCGCATAGTGCAGCAAACTGGAATAAAAAAACAATTAAATTTTTTACGATCAATGTTTTCAAAGTTATGTGAAATAAAAATGCAAACAATGGGGTGATAAATCAGGCTCAAAATTATTAATCTTCCCAGGAAGTGGCATTGCCAGGATTGTTTAACTTTTACCTATTCAGATTTGAGACTTTAAACCTTCGAGAGTTTAAAACCGAACAAATTTTGTCCACATAAAATATTTTAAAATTATAGGGCAGAAAAGCAATAACATTGTACACCTCATAAAGCTTAACATAGCCATCTTCCCCTATATTGAATACACAAAAAAATGGAACATATAATAATTCCATAATAGATAAACACATAACAACATAAATAAATGATGCTTTATATTTAACGCTGCGTTCTAAATAAAAAACATTAAAAAAAAACAAGAATGGATTTACATTTTATGCTATTAGCTAAAGCTACATCAACTTTTGTTAGTTAACGATAATGTGTTTTAGTTTGCAACGTTCAATCACTTATTATACATGAATACGAAAAATAATGTCAAACTGAGATACGGTCTAAAGTCAGTGTCACACGATGCATTTAATACCTTCAAACGTTGGAAACTTGATCGTAAGACGCGTCGTGTGGCCGATACACAAACTACAAGTGTGAAATGATATCAGTCCGAAATTCGTGTTGAGTGACGATCTTGATGTTTTTTATCAGTTTATTTTCCACCTCAAAGTATTTTGTTGGACGCAAATATCCAATTGACAATTATTTGAAACACTGCTACATAGTGTGTCTAATTAAGTCAATTTTTGTTTATTTCCTTTTTTTGTCAATGTTTTATTGTTTAACCAAATTTAAAGGCTATGGTAATTTCAACAAAAATTTGATCCAACATTTGTGTTAGTAATATCAAACATTCGTCCTGTGGTGTAGCAAGTTACATCTCATTGAAAATCATCTAATATTCAATCCAACTTTGGATACCAAGATTTGAATCAAATGTTTGTCATGTCAGCCTAACACTAGTTGCCCAAAATGTCTAACTTAGCATGCGTAAGGCTACTTTAATGTGAATTCAACACGAAAGTCAATATCTAAGAAGCAGATACGTTGACTTTGCTTTATTATGACGAAATCCTTGTGAATATAGGTTAATCCTTAATCTGATAAACATTTTATCCTGATAATTAATCGCTGATAAAGTAGCGGAAACAAGCAAATTTTTCAATAACACAAAAAAAGGTTTCCAAAATGTATAAAATAATTTTTCTTAATCTATATAATTCTTAATAAGAAATTTGCTAAGCTTACAGAGTGAGCCACTTTTCGACCGATGGGTATAATAATATCTATAGTGAATCTGTATTGTTATCAGTTTGTTTATGTTTATATTATGTACAATCTATTTAACACACGATCACATTCCTTTTTTTTTTATATTCTATTTGAACTGTTTGGTTGTCGATACTCAATAAACACATATCGATAACTCATTTTCAAACATACATATATATAATACTATAGACGATACGATTTGGATGGTCATACTGTTTGTTATAGTACAAGTACAAGTACGAGTTTATTCAAAATACCAGTACCAGTTTTTTTTGTTTTTATTATTTTGTCAATGTTTTTATTATGTTTATTTATCGTATGGTGGTGGTTCATTCAGAATCTTTTGTGAACCATTTATTCAGATGATGATATAATATTTTCAATTTTTTCGATTCCAGTTCATATAATGATATCTACCAATTGGTTTGTTGATTTTTATCGTGTTAGAAAAACAAACTTAATAATTGATTTTAGTTGAAAGATAAATAGAATTGAAAATATTAGCCAAATGGATCGCGATTGGAACTCGGCACCTTCCTTTTACTAACCAAGTATGATACCCAATACTGTACCACCACAGATGATTGGTAAACATGGATATGCGTATGCAATTTTCTTCAGACTTCACATTTTTTTCAATAAATAGTGTTAGTAATAAACAACCGACATTAAGTGTCTTGAATATAAATTAATTATTCTTATATGAGCATGGGTTTCATATTTAGTGTGCGATTGTCAGATCTTACAACCTAGACTCTTCTATGAATTTCTGTTGAATTTATAAATTATATTCGTTAATTAGAAGTGATATTTGAACCTGTACAAATAAATTTAAAATCTGATAATCACACAAAAAATTAAAAAAACTGCCTGTATTCATATAAAATAGAATTTTAACTCTTATTGTAAACAACACAATACCTCATATTTTAAATTATAAAGGTTTTTTTTTTATTCCTTCTAGCCGTAGTTAATAAATGAGATGACGCAAAAGAACCACAATATCAATTTATTCGGACTGTCGTATGGGCAGAATTTGTGGTATTGACCAAAATCTTTTTATTTTTTATCAATTATCTCTTTTTTGTCTATGAAAATGTGTGTTGAGTCTTTTTAATTGAACATTTAAATTATACTTTAAAATGACAATTATCTGTTCTTTTATTTTATACTATAAGGACTATACTTTGTTTATAAACTGAGTGTTCCAGACCAACCAATCGCATCAATTTGTTTTTCTATCCGATATCAAAATAAATTGTGTTCTTAATGGCAGTTTGACCCGTAGATTTCAATAATAACATCTTATTAATGATTAGTATCAAAGTTTTTGAAATATCCATAAATAAGTTTGCTTTGGCCTCTTTTCATTCAATTTCATAAATGCTTATTGAATTGTGTTGGATATTTTGAGACACTCAATATGGACAACATGTTGCTAACACTACGGCATGAACAAAACAATACACGATTTGAAAATAAAATGGGTATAATAATTTTCACTCAAATAACAATGTATTTATGTATTATACAAAATGTTATAACATAAAAAATAATGAAACTAATTAACACACACGCTGAAAATAATTTTTTATTTTTATTATCATATTTAGAAGGATAAAATCCTTTAAAATACACGCATTTTATTATGAACGTTATTTTTATTGAATGAGCATTCAAAATGAATTTTTTATCTTAATCAGTTCAATTAAAATGTTTTACACCGAGAAAAAAATAAAAATTAACGCAGATATAAAATTTCGATTAATTTATATTTTGTTGAATTATTTCTGTTAAGTCTTAATTTGTGTGTAAAAAGAAGGAACAGTTTGAGTGATCTGACTTTGAGCTGATAAACTCGAAATTCATAACATTAATGATACAAATAGTAGAGTTGTTTGTATTAATGCCAGAAAAGTAGCATAATAGAACGGCATTTGTTTAAAAAAGGAAAATAAAAAATAATGGGACTTTATTCACTCTACGCCACAGGCATACACGATGTCTCTCTTACACTAGAGAGACAACCCACTTTGGTAGGTACTGCATCTGAGACAGTGTTTTTGAAAGTTATCTTGACTACAAAAAACCAACGAAATTTGCGGTTACTTCGTTCCTAACCATACACCCACAGTCTAATCAATTCAACTCTCCATTGATTTAATGTGACAAACAGCCACTACCGGGACTTGAGTCCCAGACAAATCTTCCACTCTTCCAATTATTAACTCCATTTTTTAGGCATACACTATAACAGAGACAACCCACGATACTATTTTTAATCTTCTAAATTCATTATTCGGGCAAGAAGAAAGGATATTGAGCGAAGTTATGGATTTGATAGGTAGGGCATCTGAAGCAGTATTTTTGAAAGGACGTATCTTGGCGTAGGTGCGGTGTAGTGAAGAGAAGAATACAAAAAACAACAAGATTCCCATTCTTAACCATTCCCCCGCAATCTATTGAACTACCCATTGGTTTTATTTGACAGTAGTTACTGGGATTTGAGCCTATAAAGTTCCACTCAAAGAAAGCAAACATCCATATGTATTGAACACATTAGCAACCCTGCTGATAAAAATTATATGGTTCCAAGTATCAAAATGCCTTTCCAAATTTTATTATATTTGGCCAAAAGCAAAAATGATAAATTTTCCCGATATAAAAACGTAATACATCACAGAGAAAATGTAAGAAAATATAATCAATTCTCATGTACGATAATTTTAAATCGAAAGATTCGATCACAGATTTCAACACAGTGAGATTATTCACTTAAGTCAGTCATCTTTCAATCAACTCTATTGAGATAGGTTTTGCGAGGTCTCTGTCACAGAACATACATGTTATTATGTGATTGTATTGACGATCCGATGTGAGATTTTAACTGATCGAAAAAAATTTCAACAAATTATACGTTATGTGGACACTAAATAGCTTCCTTGTGCCCTTTCTTGAAAACAATTTAAATTATTGGAAAGTGTGAAATGACTAGTTAGTAGTGCAGACAAATACCGTACAGGTGCTTGGTATTAGGCTAAAGATATTTTTTATGCACAATGCATTCAGTATCTATTTTTTTGCGTTAGAGACCTATTTCCTTTATTTTCAAAATTGCGTGGTTTTAGCACCATTATCATGATGCGCCAAATTTTTATATATAATATAATTTTCATTTTTACCAAAACTCTCAAAGTTGCTCTTTTAATATTCAGCATGAACTGCACCTTTTATTGCTTTATAAAGCTTTGTGCTAATATTTTCTCATCATAAATGTCATAGGTTTAAGTTTTCGCACATGATCAAAACCTTTTTTTTCCAACAAATGTAATAGACCTTTTCAGCTTGTCTCCAGGCGTATTGCAGTGTTTAAATTTATTCTAAATTTGGATATAAAATAATATAGCTTGGGAGTGAAATAAGGCGTATTGCCTTTTCAGTTTGTAACAAGGTGTGTAGCGTTATAATTTATTCTAAAGTTTGATATAAAATAAAAGTGTATTGTTATTTTATTAACAGGTTTACTGTTTCAATATCCATATTATATTGAAGATAAATGAATATGCATTGAATATGTATGCACGTATATGTACAATGTATATAACAACACTAAACATGCATATTATATCCTCTGGCGTATGCATCGAATTTGTTGAAAATATATTGAACTATATAGGATATTATATATAGTCACATATATATATTAGGTTCAGTCACGTTCTACTCAAACATCACACAGAAATATCAATGTATTGCTAGACATACCATCACCATCATCATCTATACCATATTATATTCCATATATTAGATGAATCAATCAAGATCCAAAACCAAAACCAAATGGAATAGGCACATCGATTTTAAATCAAAAACAATTAATTAATAATACTGATGTGAAATGGATGAATATTTAAATGGACGTGGAGCAAGCGGAAAGAAGAACCATTAAAATAATTACGAAAATTTAAACTTGGTTACGAGTATATAGCAAAGTTTGGAGCTGCCAATTCTAAAACTTTCGAAGGTTCTCCGTGGAATAATAAACATAATAAAAGCAGAACATGGAATATTTTGCTAGTTTGACAACTTTTTGGATACAAATACGATATTTCTTAAAATTTTTGCATATTTATCGGTTGTTTGTGCCTAAACGACTTATTCGATTTTGGTACTGACGTCTGCCAGAGTAAAAGCATAAATGAATTAAGGAAATTGTATTTCCAAACGGTGATGGAAAATCGATAAAATTTGTGAGGTTAGTTTTCAGTATCTGTACGCTGTTGACTCGTCTATATGTACCTCACAAGTACACAAGTAAGCAATCAAAGTATATACAAATATAAACACATACTGCATCTTGCTTGGTGCAAACTCCCCTCACGTCATTCAACGTGCCAACATTCTTCATGCAGCGTTGATCATGTCAATGCTTCTTGAACAAAATCATTTTCATTCTTTAATATTGAGGTCAAAACTTCGTATCGTATTGTGTCAATGACATTTTTGTTGTAGGAATTTTATTTTGCATTATTTTTTATTTTATAATTGGAAACGGTTCTAGGGTAACAACAATTCATTATGCTTTGACAATGTATAAACAATTTTGATCTAATTTCAATTTCGATAGTGATGTAATTTCCAGACGATCTCCATTCAAAGTCGAAAGATTACAACATAAATTGTTGAGAGTCAATTTAGTGCTTATCGATGTCAACAAAGCGAATATCAGAGATAGTAAATAAGTTTTTGTAACTTCTCGGAAAATCAGACTTGAAGCTCCAGTCAAATCTCGTAAAATCAGACTGAAAGCTCGTAACCAGTAAAATGTGGAAGATGATAACTTGCTACTCAAAAAGATACACTGGAAAATAATGAATAAGCATTTTGAAACAAAAAGATTGTTCCCTTAAAGTAAAATACGTAAGGTGATTTTCACAATTTGTACTTAAAATTTTCATTACCTCCATCGTCTCAGATGGAGAAAACAGACTTGACACAATTTCAAAATGAGTTGATTAAAAAAAACTGATTCTATTAAAATGTTTATTCAATCAGAATCGCAATAACAAAAACTATAAATTGAAATTAAGAAAAAAATGAAAAATATTTTCATTTGTTTCAAACAAGAGTCACAAATAAATGCTCCATTCCATGGTATGAAGATGACGGATATCATAAAAAGTACATAAACCAAACGACGGAAAAATAGAAAAAGAAACTATTAGTTAAAGTAATAATGTCATAAAATAAATAAATTACGTCAAAAAATATATATTTATTATGATGATAACGAAAAACGACGAACAAAAAACAGTATAGTATTCATACTCAATAATATAATATAAAAATCCTACAGGAATATTATCCATATTTCTAGTTAAAGTTGGGGTATGGTATGGTCGAAGCCGTATATGTATGTAGTAGAGATTTCGTATGTGTATTACAGTTACCAGGAGTCGACCGAGACTGTGCGAGTGAAAATAGTGATGAAGAACGAAAATGAAAACACACTAAAGCAGAATAAAATACGGTGAACAGAAATTCTATTTTTTCTTCTTCTCTGTTAGATTATATTTATTTTGCCGAGTGAAAAATGTCATAGGAACAGAAGAAATGTAAACCATATTTATTCACATACATACGTAGATATATTAGAAAATGGCTGTCACACACTTCGTATAAAACTTAATTACAATAGAGTTCTTATTTGATAAACATCAAAATACGAATATTTAAGTGTCCAAAAATAATGGCTGAATATTGAATGATTGTATGATTGTATCACAGAAATTTTTAAAGTTATACTGCTTTAGGCGCATTATAAAAAAAATGATTCGAGTGAAGTTTTAAGATGTGCGCGCATCACTCTCACACAAAATTCACGGGTTCAAGGTTCAAAGTGAATATTTATTTAAGAAAATAATAAATATTTAAAAAATGAGTAATGGAAGAAACTATATATTTATTTATTTAATTTTTCAAAACTGAACTTTATTGACTGTGTTGACTATCCTTATTCATTCCTTTTATTATTTTATTGTAATTAATTATTTGTATGCAATTAAAAATTGTTTTTTAATGATGCCAAATAAGTATGACTTGGGTAATTAATTGTAACCATTAAAAATTAATTTGTCTAGTTTAAATCAATTTATTTACATGTATATCTCACTGTCTTAATAGAATTATATATGGCGACCATTATTCTTTTTATTCTTATATCTATGGCTATATTTCCAGGCAGAAGTACCCTAAGAGCGTAACTTTTTTGCATTGGCTGCCAGCCAAGAGACTAACAATAATAATAACAGAATATGTATGTCAGACAATACATTCTACTTTGATAAAACAAAGTGTATAGAACAAGAAATTACATCAAGTATATATCTTCGCCTGTCTATTGGACGGACAAATTTACAATGTTACCTCTGCCGTGAACTTAAATTACTTGGAAAAACTTTTATCGCACTATGTATGCTTACTTCTACTGGGGTTATATGTTGAGTTACATGACCTTCGTTCACTGTCGTGGTGATGTTATACTATTGTGTTGGATTTGAATGAGAAATATACGAAATTATTACCCAGCCTTCAAATGTGAGCTAGAAAAAAAATGGTGTACAGATGTTCTTTTTGTACCTTTTACGGTGTTGTTTTTGGTACCTAACTAAATTCTCTTTTATAGTAACGACCAATAAGATCAATAGTTTGTACTGTCTCTTGAACAGAGTTTAAGCGGTTTCTTAAAAGGCTAATTAAAATTTTATATACATTTTCCTCCCAAGAATTCTTCTTTACCGCCTTTTTTTTATTTGAAATATTTCTTTAAATAGTCTTCAATTAACTATGAAATTCAATAACCGAACAAAATACTATCGAAAAGTGATTTCGACATTGAAATTTATGACTATTAAACACAAAATTCATTACACGTGGCAAGCGTTGTCCAATTGATTTTCCCCCTATACAAAAACAAATCAAAAATCATTATTTAATGTTTTGGAAAAACAACCACTTCTGCCAATTGCAGATATATCTGTACAATACAAACCATTAGACAATTCTACTGGACTGAGCTATATGGACACTCTTGGTTTGTTATTCAAGTTCATAAAGCTTTGTGCCAACCCTTACGTAAAATTTACAGTTATGGAGCTTTTTTCTGGTATTATCATTAAGGTTGTTGGTGTTATAATAAAATTGATTAAACTTTAATTAACTCTTATATCAACAATCTGTTACTGTATACAATAATTTTAGCGTTAAAACATGCAAACCGCCATCAAATTAGCAACGAGTAATATCTACTCAGAGAATCTGATTTCAACTAGCTAAGTCATATTGACGATTACTACTTTGTAGTCGAAAAACGTATTTATAAAATACAAAATATTTTGATCCAAAAATTTGGGATAAAATATCGCTTAAATTCATACAAGCTTTGTTATCAGTATGATAAAATTTAGTTTTCTGGTGAAAGTAGTACCCCTAACACTCTTCGCGGTCACTCGATTCTTCTGCTTAAGAAGTGTAAAAAATTTTTCCACACATCGACAAAAATGGCCCACTTATTAAACATTAAATCTTTAACAGACAATTGTTCAAAACCTAGTGCCTTTTAAGTACGTGTATTTAAATTTTCAGAAACAATCTATGCAGCCTGATTTTGTTATGATAGTTGAGTTGATGCAAATACAATGCCTTTTATTACCTAAGACGTTTTGCATGGATAATTTACATGCGCATACAAAAATAAAGAAAAAAAGTAAATATAAAAATAAAACTCGTTTCTCTACCCTCCTTAAAACAATTCATGTTGGTTTCAAAATAATAATAACTAAAAATAATAATGGTAAATAATAATAATAAAATAAAATTTTAACAAGTTTTTACAGTATAACAGCAGCAATAGCGAATGTTAAAGCTGTCGAATTGAATCTGTTTACTATGTTTGAGAGCTTTATTTTATTGTAAGCTTGAGTGTGCTTGCTTGCTAATACTCACTTTTTATTTGTTTAAATATTATTTTTCATATCATTACACTCATAATAATAATCTTGGTACCAAATTAAAAATGATATGATAACGAAGTCAGTCACAGTCACAGAACTAGAATCAGACTGAGAGAGAGAGTATTGTTTTTTATTATAATATTCATAATTTTATTTTATTATGGCAACTAAAGCTGAGTTCATATGAATCACTTTTCTACTCTATATGTCAAAACAACATTTAATCAAAATTGAAATTTAAATATTTTTTTTTAAATGTGAAATATCTAAATTTGTTTAATGTTTCATAGTTTGAAAGTTAGGATCGTGTATTTAATGGTTCCTTTAAATACTGATACTCCGTGAAAAGTGTTAGGAGTAGACTTTTTTTGGAAGTCGGTAAAAGGCTGCTTCAAATGTGTATTTGAAATTGTGAGTGAATTTTGAAAAGCTTAAAATATTTATCTATCTGTTTAAACGCACGTGCGTCATCGTGGAAAATCAGAAACGAATAGATAAGATATTGATTAGATAAGAGAAATTCATTTATACCTTTCTAGACCAAAAAATTGAATTTTTTAGTTGAACAAAATTATTAAATAGTTTCTTTAAATAAGAGATAAAGGAAAAAGAATTATGATGTACTCAGAAATTTTTACGAGTCTTTAAAATACGAGATAATCCTGGGTATTATATTCACTGTTACCATTTCGAAAAAGAAATATCGTTAAAATACAAAAAACCAATGCCTCCCTTGGTTATCACATTTTCCGTATAAGAAAAAAACTTGTGCCTCGTTATTTTAGACTAAAAGGAAATTTCTAATATCAAAATAAAAAATTATTCTTGAATAAAGGATCCAATACAAGTCTGGTTTCTAGATTAAAGATTCAATCGTGTAAATATATCACTTCAGTCAGTCAGTTGCAACTAAATAACATTATGTCGTCTTCATTTGGTGTCTACTCTGGTGTCATCATTGTCCTCCACTCCACGTTATAAATACTCTAAAAAACTGTCTCATACCATATTTCTTAGTTTCAACAAACCACCAAAGCTCATTCCATCCACAATGTCGAGCTTTTAACTCCTCACATGTCACTTGTGCCCTAGTATATATTATTATATTATATTTTACATACAATTTGCCTTTCTTTGTAATTCATTTGAATTATGTTTCTTGCCTTTATGTATATGTTGCTTTCATTTTTCCTTTTTCATTTTTACTTCTCTCATAATCTTATCGTCTTTGTTTTTTTGTATTATTTCTGTCTCAGTTTCATCAAATGTGAAATACTGACTTGGCTATTTTGTGTATTTTAAGATGTTTCGTATTCATAAAATAGCATTAAATTAAATCTTCAAAATTGTTCATGATTTCCTGATTTTTTTAAAATTATATTTTTAAAGGAAATTTTTTCTATAGATTTTAAAAATAATTTATTAAAGGATTGGATTTCGGAAAGAAAATACTTCCTACAAGTTCGAAACATTAAAATACTCCCGCAAAAAGTATTTTATATCACGCTAGATATGATTTGCTATTTTTCATTAAAAATGCCTAATCAGTGACTTCAAGAAAGCTAGATGCGATTTTTTATAATATCGAAAAAATCACCTTCGTTATTTTATTCAATCAACGCTGTCAAAACATTTCATCGATAAAAAGACATTCTGAAACTAAAAATCACTTCATTCTCGAATTTATCCTATCCTTACAAAGTCTTAAATATTAAATCAGACAAAAATCTCTCTAAATTTACGATATGAAGATTCTATAGTTCTAGAATTTGTTTAAATATATTTAATGACTGTTCGATTTAATTGCTTCATTTCGTAAATTAATTGTAAGTCTGGTAAATGTACTTTGATCTTGATTCAATAATATTTAACCTTTCTTTAAAGTAAATTTATGAATATGACTCTTGAATTGAGTCTGCTTCTCAAGAAATGAGTATAAACATTCAAACAATTTATACTCTTCATTATAATTTTAATTAATAAAGTAAGGAATATTAGTTTTACTTCTAACATATATTTTCACTTCTCATTTTCCTCTCTGTTCTTTATATATTTCATTTTATTTTTGTGTGCATTTTACCCTGTTTTGTCGGCTGCCCTCCTCACCATTCCCTATAATCATCATCACTCTTTATTTCACTTAAAAATGTACACTTAAATGAATTATTTTAAATAAGTTAAATTATTATATAATTTTTATATTGTTTAATAGAATTACCTATTTTTATACTAAACTGTTTTATTGTGGTATCTCCTCTTGTGTCTGGTGGTTAATTTATTCCCAAAGTAAAAGTTACCCTATTTTTCATCATCCTATTATTAGATTTTCCATTGATTTATAAAGGTTGTCTTTAAAATCCTTGCAAAATTAATGCATTGGTTTTATAGCCATTATAGAAACGAGAATATATTAAGATTTTACTTTTAAGAAATGTAAAAATATTGCAATACCAAACTAGTTTTTTCAGTCCGTCAAATTATCTCCTCGTCATTTGGATAAATGTAAAGCCCTCTGAATAAATTTTAAGCCTAAAAACTAAAAACGTAAACGAAATAAAACTTTTCACTGGGCCCTGTGTGTGTGTCATCTTTAAAATTAACCCGAGCGTGTCATTTTTAAAAGTTTTTTTTTTTATTATTTAGACTCTCCACAATTCCCATTCAAATTGGTTCTGAATACGTCTGAGTTAGTAGTTATTTCGAAGTAGAGTGCAAATGTACGTTCAAAAATCTGTATAGATTGGTAGGAAAAGACTTTCAAAACGAATTAGAAAACTTGAGAAAACTACTTTTCTCGCCAAATAAATATTTCACGAGATATATTTGGCCCAAAGTCAACAAAAATGGTAACTTTCATTTAAATGTTGGTTCTTTTAAACCGATCGTTTAACTTTTAAACCAAGTGACTTAGAAATATCAATAAAAATAATGAAATTGATTCGATGACTTTCAAAAAACTTTCTCCTTTTATTACGGATAAAAAACTACTTCACTAAAACTTAACTAATGAACTTTTAAAATATTCCTTTTAGAATCAAAGTTTTTGAAAGAAATATGCTTCATAATTTGTAGGTACCCACGAACAAATCTTATGGCTTATTTATCGTTTATTAAACTATCGATGATAAAATTATTCTTGAAAAATTCATACAAAAGTACGGTTCTGGTCAATTATATTTTCTCCTATTGTTCAGTAGAATACAATAACCTTAAACGTATTTTCTAGTTGTTATTTTTTGGTATTATTAAACCACTTGTGGGTCATATATTTAAAGAATCTGTCGTTAGATATCACATTGTCGTATTAAATTGAAAACCATAAAACTGGTCGTTTTAGTAAATAGAATTTTTTAACCAATCATATGATTAGAATTGTATTTATATGGATGGTGCTTACTTTGGTTGCTCTGAGTTCTTGTCATCTCTAATACCAAAGAACCAACATCCAATATATCTATAAATTTTAATAGAAATTCCGTTCTATACAATTTTCTAATTTATATTTTAGAGTATAAAATTAAATGGCATTTATATAAAATTGTTTTGATATTATTATAAATATATTTTATTTCTCAAACATGTTTTATTTGAGAAGAAATTAGAGTTGGTATTAAATTGAATGCGTACCTACAAAAATAAAAAATCATGTATTTTATTGGGCTTATAATTATATAAATTTTTTTGAGCTTAGGTTCCTAGAAATAAAATAATTGTAGGTAAAATTTTTTTTAATTTGATCTTTGTCTGAAAATGCTCTTATTCATTTGAATACAAGAAAATCATTTGAAGATATAAGGCCACTGAACTTCCTTTCCTATTTTGCTTTTTCGTAAATATCATTTTGCTACAACTTAATGTTAATTAATACAGTACAATATGTACTCATACAAAATTTCATCAACATCGAATGAACAATTCACGTGATATTTGGATTTACGTGATTTGGTAGGAAATTAATTCATTTCTGTATGTCTACGCGTTTGACCTTGTTTTTACAAAAAAAATCTATTATCGTCATAACATAAAAATATAAAAATTTTAGTTAAATAAATAATAATGTTATTTACAAATAAAAGTTTTATTTTTTGTTTGTTTGTTTTTTATAAAAAAAATTACATAATAAATTTGTTGACAGGTTGAAAAAAATAAGTGACAAAATAAAAACAAAAGTTATTTTAAATGAATAAATAATAATAATTTTATTTTGTGTTGTTATTAAAAATAAATATAAACAAAATAAAAAAAACTTTTTTATCAAGTATTGTGATAAATTTATTTATACAAAGAAATGAAGATAAATTGAAAATCAAATATTAAGAACTCAATAAGAAAAAAAAAAAAAAAAACTACATCAAATGTGAAAATATGGTTTAAGTAAACGAAATCTACACGTATAAGGGCCTTGTTGTTTTGTCTCTGTACAGTAATATATAAAAAGAAAATGCAATTGAATAAAATCTAGTTTTTTTTTCTATAACATACTTTTTCGAAGTGAAATTTTTTTTAAATTGTTTGTACAGTGTGATATTTAAAATGAGCGCATCTTAATTGAGACTGTATTTTTGATAGGCTATCTATATCATGTACAGTATTTGAAAGGCGCAAGGTCATTAGTAGCAGCGATACGATTAGCTGTTATATTTGAAAAATCATTCATATAATTATGTTTTATATTAAATTGGATTTACTGACATATCAAAGCTCTATTATAGAAACTTTTAGTCTTATAACTAGTTCTGGTATTTCATTGGTTCTGAGCCAGGGTTCTTATAAAGTTTAAATCGTATAAAGTTTAAGTCGTTTAGACAAATTGGATTATACTTCATTCGGTATTTTTATGATATAAACTTAAACGATTATACTTCTCAAACACGGATCGGAAGTTATTCTTTTTTATGGACCCACAAAATTTCAAATTAAACAAGGAGGGTAATATATGCATTATGACATCATTTTGCATATTTCCATACAAATTACGTCTAAAGCTTGACTTGTAATTGTTTTCAAGAGTGAGATGGAAAATTATCGTTCATAGCTTTTACCTTCGTTGTTTTTGAATCAATTTTAATTGGATTTTCAAATTTTGTTCTGATATTGAGTTTCACATTTTGATATAGCAAATTCAATATCATACAAATGCCCAATGCCTTTTTATTCAATTATTACGCGTTTAAATGCATAGCTCATATACCAGGTGGTGATTTTTATTAAGCTCTGACAAAAAACTGCTATCCATGGTAAAGTTTTTCGAAACTTTCAAATGAATAATGATATGACATGAAATATAAATTTCTCAAAATTAATAAAAATATTTTTCCACCCTGTATGTATTAAATAAAATCACAAAATACTTAAAAAGTACACACTTTTTGTTCCTTTCTCTTCTCAAGTACTTTCTTTTTTTATTTTGTCTGTTTGTTTCTGAATTATGAGAGTGTTGTTTTCTGTTTGTTTGCTTGTTCGTTCGTTGTATTGTTTGTAACTATTGAGTGAGTTGAGGGGGTTGGGAGAAGTGAATTGTAAAAGAGATGGATATGTTTGCTGTTGTTGTTTTTGGCAAAAAGACGAATTATTTTCCAAATTTAATTTGTACAGAGAAGACGACACAACAAACCAAAAGGGGAAAACTAAACAAACAAACAAAAAAAAACACATATAAACGTAAATCCTCTCTGTTTTACTTACGCTGTGAATAAATGTTGTATTTTGTAGGTGGATATAATAAAACTTTATAATATTATAAGATTGGGAATAGGTACACGACTTGCGTGAGCCGATCATAGTATTACCAAAGTGTTTACCTCTTCGTTTAAAAGGTTTTCATAAACGGTTAAAAATCAATTGAGAAATGGTGTCTTTACTGCAAAGCTAAGTTTAAGAAAATTGAGGCTATATTTCACCAAAATAAAGTCAATTAAAATTACAGAATAATTTGAATTACATAGCTTCATTTGGGGCATTGTTCTTTGGTAAAATGGTTTTATTAGAATTACATTTTTAAAAAAATTTTGTATTTCTAGTAAGAAATTAAGTGCCCGATTCAAATTAAAGCAAATTCGTTGGATTAAGATATGGTACTTATCTGACGATTTGAGCGTGACGCAAGAGAAGGAAAAAAGGCAAGTCACCTCCGTCACACAAAAAACGTCAGATTAGTAAAATATATACTTATCAGCACGTAATCAACCTACCATATTTTTATCTGACGCGCTCGATTAAATTCAAGTGTTAATTTTTCATTTTAATATTCTGATCGTCTACCCAATATGCGTGACCCAATAGACAGATTTGGTGAAGGTACTTAACAAGGGATAAGATATTTCCCATATCTAAGTCTGAAGCATTCGAGTAAATTGTAAAATTCCCGCTTGGGCTTCCCTTCCAAAAATACACATGACCGTATATTTCGTAACACTATGATATCACTCACATTCACTAACAATGACTGAATAAAATGTTCGGTTTAGATGGTTTCAAGTACTAACAGTTTTCGTTGGTACTTTTTATAATATTTTATTATATTTCATTCCTCCGGTGTGTAACAATACTATGACTATATATTGCGTTTATGGTAGAGCGAATTCAAAAAAGATAGCCCCTATTAAGACAAAATCGTTTTCAATTATTAAATAAATCATAGACAATATAAAATCACGTTACATGAACTATGCGTAATTTATTTATATTTTGAACCAACAAATTTTGTATAAATCCACAAAAATATTCTGATCAAAAGTAGTAAATATTTGTGTAAAACTTGAAAAATATGAAAAATACACATCTAATTTTGATATTTATTTGAATTAATTTTTGAGTTTATATTTTATCTTTTTTTTTTCCTAGAAAAAAAAATTGCAAAAAAAAAGTAAAAAATTATCCAAGATTGTTAAAATGTAATTAATTTTACAATTTTACGATTTTTCTTATCGCAAGTTTTATATTAAAAAAAACTACAGTAAATTCGCCAAATTTTCTACATTGAGTAACTGTTTTTGGATTTAAGAATTAGTAACTTATATTACTTCTGTGCCATCACGGCAATTTTATTTAAAGTTCAACATGAACCTCATAAATTTTGAGCTTATTACAAACAAAACTGAAAATCTGAAGGAATTTTTTTGATAATTAAAAGCCAATATTTAAAACATTTCAAAACAAGCTTATTTTGAATGGTACGTATTATCTGGAATTAACCCTGGAATGAATTGAGGTAAGTTCTTTAAATTTTGTTACATTTTGTAGTCTATTTATGTTATTTGTATTATTTAAACTATAATACCTTAAAGCAAATACACTTTAGGGATACGAGAGCGAAGAATATATACACTTTCTCCACTTTCTCCACTCCACCACCAACTTCCTTCTTATACACAGTAAAGAAACAATAATAAAATAATAAAGTGTCACAAAGACTCAAATATTGCGTTTGTTTTGTTTGATCAAATAAATTTTTGTAACATTTTTAAGTGAAAAGTTTTTATAGTTTTTTCTTTAAGAAAACTGTTGCTTTGTGTACAATTTAACTAAAGTGAAAGTAAAGTTAAGACAAACATTTTTTTACTGTCCATGTTTTTTATTTACATTTCTAGATTCAAAAAGTTTTTATTTCTTAATAATAATTAATGGAGATCTTTACAAAATAAAAAGGCTAGGTGTCAGTTGATGGGTAGAAAATGCAGATTTTTGAAAATTGAAATTTATGCGCTGTTTTCATGGAAAAAATCATTAGTTTATGTATTTAACAAAAATTTGAAAGTTAAAAAAAAAGCTTGGCTAACTAATGGCTTTCTAACTTTCAGCCAAAGCATGATGCACAGAGTCCTACAGTAAATCTGATACATCTCGAAAACTATTTGTAAGATTGATTTGAAATTTTCATGAATTATTTTCTAAATATTATACTAGGAACTTTAAAAAATATATTAAAAATCAATTTTTTTTTTATATTCTAACTAGAACTATTTTCTTAACTGTTGAATTTTCCATAGAAATCCATTTTCTATTCAGGTAGATGTGAATAATTTAAAATTTTAGTAATATCCCGGTACTAAAAATGAGTAATATCTCTTTAGGCACTTTGTAAAAATTATCAATATAAAAAGCTTTTAAATTTTCAAGTTCACAAACAGTTAATTGATTTTAAAATTAAAGCTTTACTGTATTAAAATCTGATTATCCTTGGGGGTATAGTAAAATATACACATCCCGAATAAATAAAAAAATTATTAGAGTTAATATACATAAAATATTTTAGATTAATATAAACTTGATTAAATAAACATACAGTATTGAAAATAAACTTCAAGTTTCATAGACTTTACCGGGTATTTCAAAAGTATACGTCAAATAGAAACGGTTTTCTTGTATTTTAGACATTGATACAATTCACTGTTCAAAATTAATACTATTTCGTTCTGAAATATGAACCAATATTGTGAATAATAAAACGATGGCTCATATAAGCTTTGTTAAGTGAATTCGGTTTTCATAAATTTAAAAATTAATAAAGCTAATATTTTTCTGCAAGCTATCATTACAAAAATGATTTTAAACATTCTTAAAAGACATCATAAGTTCACATTGTCAAGTTATACTTAAGTCATAGCTTAAATTTCTAATAACTACAATATTTGGATAAATCCGCTACAAATTTTTTATTTCAGCGAAAAGTCATAATGTTATAATCATTTTTGGATATCTTGTTTTTCTAATTTAGTATCCAAGTGTTTTTCACCTTCAGTAAATGTTGCTTTTATTACAAACATAAACTGCTGAGACTACCTGAGTTACAACATTACGACCAACAAGGACTACCCACTAGGTTGTGCATGTAATATGTAATATGTAATGTTATACACAGCGGGAATGTATAGTAATATTAACATTACTGGAACTCAATTCTACATATTATGTAATCATGTATACGGAGTGGCTTTGTAGGGGACTAAAGGTGGGATTCTATCTGGATAACTTTTAGGAAACATGTAGCATACACATTCCTTCCATAGAAGCAACACTAAGCGACATAAAATATGCCTCCTTGCCTCATGCCATCCTGTTTACGTCCTTGTATCATCTCTAGACATGATATAACGTGTTGAACAGTGTTGTCATCTATTGAACAGTCAATGGATCGGTGTTGCTTCCAACAAATTATATTGAATTTCTTGACCATTTCATGGCGTTTTTATTTTCATTTTACGAATCAAAAAGATTACCAAATAAGCAACTTCCACTACTCTTTGTAATGGCATGATGTTCCACACTGAAGTAACCTGAATGCTTCAAGCATGTCGTACAGTGTGGTCTCAATGGAATTCCGGCTTAATCAACAATTTTAAGAATAAATTTGTCCTTTTTATGGAAATATCCGAAATATTGTTAATCTTTGAAGTTCGTAAAATATGAGTCAAATATTTTATTTTTTCCACAGTCGATTTCGTCTCTAAGAAATTAATATCATGTTTTATTCTGCGTTTTCATAGAAACTACTAAAAGTTTTCATTTTGCTCACTGAATTTAATCTTTTATTTTAGCCAGCCTGTATAAAACTGTATAATATTTACAACCCTCTAAAACTAAAATTTAATAGTATTAAATAACTACACAAATATTAAATTCATTCGTTTCATCCAATCTACCCTCATACAATTGCACACATATTCCCAACTCTAGTCTACACCTGTATTGTATGGGGTAAAAGATGTTTTGATGGTTAAAATTTGTTTGACGAATTAATAAGTAAATATTAAACAGTTAATCTTTCTTATAAATTATTATAATAAAAATAAATTGGAATAAAATATTTAAGATGGTCTTAATATTTCAGTGACAACGATTTTACAGTACTCACCACGATAGAGACTAAACAAATTTATCTTTAGCTTTCTCATTAAAAAGTCAGAACGAAGTATTAGCTCATAAATTGTAGTAGAATTTGCGTTTGCCATCTACAATGCCGATTATAAAAATTTTAATGGACAAATTAATTGATATATTTATAAAATGAAATGTCGACTATTGTGGTAAATGTTAGGTCAAACTTTAGCTGATAGTGTTCTTTGAATCCATCATGAATTCAGTTAAATTTTGCCCTTACAATATATCTTCCGCATAGCAAAAGCAGATAATATATATAATTTTATTTCAATAGTGGAAGCAATTTATTACAAATACAATGTCAATAATCCGAATAGTATCAAAATCTTCTTAAATGGGCATTAGAAAATATGAAAAACTTATTTCTTAAGATTTCCTAGCAGAAGTTATTCAAACTAAAAAACCAGTACTAACTTCGCCTTTCGAATATTTCAATGATTCTAGATGATATTCGGAAGTAATAGAGAAATTTAATTCACGTCCTTTTTTTTTTTTGTTTTTTTGAAAGTACAATTATTTAAAACTTTTTTCCAATTTATTATAGAGTTAAATTTTTTCCAGAAGTTTTCCAAAGAATTATTACCAATTCTTTTCGATTTAAAGTTTCGAGGTAACGAGAAGGATTTTTTGAATCAATTTCAAATTTTCCTTATAACAATAATAAAAGACAATTTTATTTTTATATCTCAATCAAAGTTTTTATACACGGAGAATATTTTGAATGCAGGGTTTTTTCTACAAAATTTGATATCTTATTAACTCTTAAATACATTTTAAGAAATGTTTACACTTTTTTATAGACAATCCTCCCAACTGTAAGAAAAACTTGAAAGTCCTTTAATGCTCTTTAAAAGCAATAATATTAAACATAGATGAGTGCTTCAGCTGGAGTACTTTCTAAGATTTCGAAGCGAAACATGAATCATCATTTTGCAACCCGCTAGTAGTTTAGTGCAGTGTGCAGTCACTAATATTTAGCCTTTGGATACGTGCGTCAGGAAATCTGCGCACTATATTCGAATCTTAAGAAACATACCACAAATCATGTGATTATGGTCATGACCAAAAATTTTATTCCACAATTAATCTCTATATGAAATTATAAAGTTGAATAATTTTCAGTGGAAAATTAGTCAAAGATTCGTATCTCAGGTAGTGGCGTTACTCCAGCATTCATCTTTATTAGTCCAGGACGTAAAATGTATTTTGCTTAATAATTTATATGATTTATACTAAAGAGAAACTTGTTAATAGTAAATTTAATTGAAATCTAGTGCAGACAATTGGCAAATCGAATTCCAATATTTTCTATGGCGTTGGTCGACTTTGTAATAAATGGCATTCTTTAAACTTATTGACATGCAGTCTTTTGATATAACATCAAAATAAATCGATGATTATTCAAATTCCGGTATCCTGAAATATTTCACCGTGTATATTGTTCAGTTCAAGTTCAATAAATTACAAGCACATACTGGTTTTAGAACACTAACATTTGAACAATAGTTTTTTAGTTGATTCGATAGGTTATTGCAAGCAAGCGAAATATACATAGAGGGTGAAATTCTTGTAAGTATTATGTGAGGGCTTTTTTCTGGTTCTGGTGAAAACACATTAAGTTCGGCACACACACACACACACACACACTCACATAATAAATATGAATTGTTCACTACAACTTGTTTGTATGCATTGGCAAAAATACAAAGAGAGACATGTGATTTATTTACACGGAAAAAATGTTCGGTACGAATGTTACATTTTCCCATATGGGAAAACTTTGTTTTTTATTTTTATATATATATATTTTTTTAAACACGGGTTTGAGGGCAGGCAGGCAGAGAAGGTATGATGGTGAAATGGTTTTATAGAAATCAAAGTAACACATTTGAAGAGAGTAGGCGCGATATTCGCCGTCGGCTACAAATCGTAACAAATACACCATTCACGTAACATATTATTATAGACTCACTCACTCACGAACTTTTTATGTGTACGAAATTGTGAGCATGTTGTACGAATTTATTTTATTTTATTTTTTGGGAGTGTTGATGTTAGGATATTGTTGCTTTGGAATTTTATCTCATCTCATTTGTAATCATTAACACCATCCAAAAAATGCAATTTACTTTGGTACTACTGTTTTTGGATGTGCCTTGGTGCATTGGATCTTTTATTATGCGTTCATTTACTCGTCATCGGCATAGACGTTATGGTAAGTCATGTTTGCTGATTAAAAACTTATCGATCATATTCCTGGCTACAACCTTTAGGTATTCTAAATTAATCCATAAATTGCTTTCAATAATATGTAAATCTATGTTAAAGGAAATTATAGGATATTAAATCCATTTTAGTTACACTACGTGATCTCCGTTGATATTGTATAATTCTGGTTCTTACAAATTATACAAAACCCTTTATTCCAGTCCCATTTTCATTCTTGTTCGATTTTTATCGTTTATTATTGGTTTTAAGTACAAGTTTTTTTTGTGTATTGTGTGTGTGTTATATATACGTAGATATGCGATTCGATTTCATTCGGTTTACACCTCTGGTGTTGTTTTGTATTCGTATATAGATGTACAGAGTGTCTATTCGTTTAAGTCTACACACACTTCAATTTGGAAGAAGAAAAAACGATTAAGCCAATTTATATATCTTAAATGCACTACTCAAAGGGCTTTATCATTTGGTATAACATTAGAGTGCAAACTTTTATTTTATGATCTGCTATGATCAAATTTATAGTTGCATAATCGGTTTAATATACCAAGCATTAATGAATTCAGGAAAATGAGGGTGAATTCGATTTTTATGACTTAAAGGCCTTCAAACTCTCGAAGTGGAAACTTCGAAATTTTCTAGTTTCGAGTGTAAAACATAAAATGAAAGTCATTTTGTTGTCTTATCGATAAAATTTGAACTTTATTTCCAGAAACGTTTGAATTACAGTTCGAATAATAATCGGGGTGTTTCCCACTAGAGATTTGTTTACCGCTCATTCGAACAAAGGCCAATATTACTATTTACATTTTTACGTTTTATAAATGTAGGATAGAAAAAATAGTTAAATCACCGTGTTTGATAAAATTGAGTGAGATTTAGAACGAAGTGAGATCTATTTTGCATTTCGACTGCATGTATCTATAAATCTATGTTTGTTTCGCTGTATCTTTCGAAAGCTTTGTTTGATTTGGTCGAAATTTAGAAGGCATATTGGCCACACTGAGGAAATTACTAAAATTGCATTTTTTTAGATTGTGTCAAATATTTTTTAATTTTACTATACGTTTTATTTATATACTTTTTATGCACTTCCGTGGGAGCCTTACAGAACTATTAGTAGCACCTAAAAGAGGCCTTTGAGTTGTAAATTGAGGGTACATACAGTATTAAAATTATTCTTTCTATTTCAAATAAAACTATGATTAAACTCAAATCGGAACACTCTGTATATTGTCATTGTAACCACCAAACACCCATCCAGATGATGTGACATCTACACTATTCCATCAATGCCTTTCCGAGCACCGCATCAGTATCCAAAATATATACATGTGTTTGAATGGTACGGTACGGATGGACTGATTGAAAATCAGTTGACGAATGAAAAATAAAGTTATATATTTCAAAATGTCAATGAAATAGACATTTTCATTCATGATAAGAATGATTTTATTAAACACATATAAAATAAAAAATATATTGTTATGTGTCTATTTAGAATATTCTATTTATCCGTTTTTTTTATTTCAAGATTGCTTTTAAATAATTATCCAATAATTATATCATTAAATAAAAAATAAGTTTACTTTAATACGCCTTCACCTAATTACTTGATATTTGGTTTTGAGATTAAAACAAATTGAATTTTCTTCTTTTCATTTATTTTCTGTAGTAGTAAACTAATTTTTTTTCGCAATATGCTGAAAAATTTTTTTAGTTTCTTTTCATATCCAGAGAAGCCAATTGGTATAAATGTAAAACTATATAAAACTACAGCATGCATTTACATACAAACTTTTAACAAAATCGCTTGAATGGTTCATAATATACCGGCAATTATGTGAAAATATCAATTATCTCCGGAAATAGATAAATCTCCAGAAAGAGATTTAGTTGCAATTTAGAGATGAAGTAAAAAAAGTATTTTTCTATCGTTATATCCATAAATCTATAATCATGCGTTTACCATAAACTAACTTGCACTTTTGAATCAATGGCACAGGCCATTAGAAAATAATTCGACACCAAATGAAATTTGGAAATTGGTCAAGAATTGTCTACTTATGACATATTATTGAAATTGTAACAAAATACTTTTACAATCAAATATTTTTGAGATATGTTAGTTTTTTTTTTAATTTAAAACTAGGTTTTAATTCATATCTCAGACCGGTTCTAAAAAAATAAAAATTAGTAAGTTTCTTAATAAATGTAAGATTAGCACGAACTAATTTAATAATAAATAAAATATTTGACAACAAAATTAAAGTTAGAGAGTACTGCGATAGAATAAATTTACATTTATTTAATTTATTTACAATAATTTTAGACAATTTAACTCCTAATTAATATATAAAATAGTTTATTTTGAATAGATTATAAAATATATATAATATTCTTAACACATATGTAAACCAAAAGTGTTTATTAATCTATTTTAATATACAGGTTGATCTAGAAACGTGATATATAATCTAGAAATTTAATTACTTCAAATATAAGTTTAATGATTTTCACGACACAATTTATATCAAGTGCATACTTATTTTTAGGTAGCAAGAAAAATGTGGGTAAAATACTTTTTAGTTTTTTAATGTGGACCTTATTTTTATCAAAATGTAATATTGAGATTTTAAAATAAATAAATTTTCAGCTGAAAAAATACTTCTTCAAATAATTTCTATAATCAGACAGTTTTTTAATGCAGGCAGATATTAAACTTTCCGTTTCTCATGTAAAAAGAAATAAGAAACTAATTATAAAATTTAATAATAGTTCTCATTGATTCTTGGTTACAATCAAAGAAATATCTGGCTCTTCCAAAGTTTTTCATAATACATTAGATTACGGATAAAAAATTATTTTTCAACTTGTGTTGAAAACTTGTCTGCTTGTGTTTGCTTAGAGAAAAATATATCCTTCACAGTGATAAAACTTTTGCTTGATACAATTTTCTCAATTCACTTTTTTTCCCAAGCTTTTTGAATATGCCAAGATAGAAAAATCAGCCTTTACATACCAACGTACAGTTGGTACACGTGTTTATGAGAATGTATGCGTCTGCTTCTATTTATTTTCGATTTGAATTCAGTGTCTATAAGTCTATCTATCTGGTTGTATGTACAAAGTAAATGAAATTAAATTAAACGGAAAATATATTCAAATATCAACCAAAACATGTATAAAACCATAGAATATTATCAACTAGGTATGCCAAATGGAAAACCTGTTTAACTTCTGAATCATGCCAAATTTGTAAATCAAACTTATATCAACTAAATATGTGTAATTAAATTTTTATCAGACCCTTCTTATAGCTTAAAATTTTTACATACTGATACTAACTTGTTAATAAGTTTATTTTCATCACGTCATGTGAAGAAAAAAATATTAAACCAAAATATAAGTACTGATTTATAGACCTAACAGAAATGAATTTCAGTTTTTGTAGATGATTTCTGAAACCAGGAATATATTGAGGTGATTTTTGAAAACTATTTCATTTTGTACAACATAAGATATAATAATCATTTTTACTGAACTATTAGTCACTCTTTGCGTACTATTTTATAAATTTTAAGATCAAGAGACATAAACTTGCTTTTAATTTACGATAAGATGGCTAGTTTTTCAGATATAGCTTGAAATTTGTCCGAAATATTGAGCGTTGAATCAAGTTTCAGGTGATATCTCAAATCCTACATATTTAATCGTTAAATGGATACTAAACATCCAGGGCAAACTACTTTTGTGAAGATAATTTTATCGAAATAGAAGACAAATAAAACTTTTCGGATTTTCGTAATTATCAACTATGTATACCACAAATTTATTGTGAATGTTTGTTAGCGAATTTAAGTACAGTTAAAATCAATTTTGTAATGGCTCAAAAAGAGTTGAATATCAACGTTAAGATAAATAAATTATTAGATGTTTTGTAATATTATGAACAATAAAAATAAAATCGAAATAAATGCTGGACTAAGACAGATGTTTGAATACAGAGATCATTGGATATTCAAGAATATTTTATAGCTTATACTAATAGCGCATATGGTAAATATAATATTTTGTAGACATAGCTATGGACCTCATATTTTAATAGCTTAGAAGGCATACATCAGCATATAAAATTTTATTGAATATAGCTGCAAGGTTTCATAGTTTTAAAGTAATTGAATTTTGGAATATGATAATATGTCTATTAATTTAAATATATTTCAATTAAATTAGTAATTATTATTAGGCTTTGCATACCCTCAAGTGTGTCGAAGAGTATCCTATGGAAATATTGTCTGTTCGTATCTCAACTATCAATTGCTATGGGCTTAATAAGTTCGTTAATTATATTCTAGTTTTTATAAACTTTCGAAATAATTCTAATAACTCGACGTGTTGATTCTACAGACTCAATTTAATAGACAACTTAAACGATTCTTCACGAGTATGAGATGTGGCCCATGTAGTGTTTTAAGGTGCACAGGTCCTGTGGAATTTTCTCCCGGACCAAAAACTGTGGTTTGCTATCTTAATTTTGGAATACATGGTGGTTTCGAGCTTTTTATGACTTAAAGAGGATCTCATACTCAAAATCGTAGTGTTTAGTCGCCGGTAATTGGTCACAAGGAAATTAAATCATTTTTTTGTTTATAAGCTCCTGATTTTTGAAGTCGGTTCTTCTTTTGGCAAAAAATTTTTATCAATTAATGGTGATTAAGAATTCCTGGTATAATATTTGTGTATTATTTTTTGTGTATAATATAATTCTTTGGAGATGATCGGTCGAACAAAAAGTTAGGGAGAAGCAGAACAAAACAAAGCAGTTGATTTCTTCTACTCAACAGATGTATACAAAAAGCATATTGGAATATCAAGATGAAAATATAATTCAGAAAAATACGAAAAAAAAAATGACAAAAGAGTGTTTTATAACAAACAACAAACATTTATCAGAACTTTAGTGCAGTTAGAAGACACAGCATTGAGAAAATACAAACGTCGTCCTTTCGATATTTACCTGATGGATGTTGGATGTAGCCATCACCGCATGTGAAGGAGTGAAAAACACACCTTTTAAACATGCACATAAAAATAAAATTCAAAAGAAACTTAAATAAGGTCTGTCTGGTTATATAATTTATGGATTTTATATGAAGCATGGAGTTGGTTCCAATTTGATTGAAATTTTTAAATTTCTTTGTAGTATTATTTAAAATAATATGATATTACCGAATAAATTTCAACCAATATATCGAAAACGGGGCTCCATATCCTAAAATATAAGTTATTTTTGATATTCCTAGATCTTAATAACCCTAAAAAACCATAAAACAATAACGAAATTTAGTTGTTGCATTTTAATGGCAACTTTAATGGTTATTACAGAATCACATTTGTCGAAAATAATAAAATGGCTCTTGGAAACTATATTCTTTATTCTATAAGTCATTAAGTGGCGGTGCATCCAAAGTGGTCTTCTCGCATAAGTATTTGGCTCCTTAACTGGTCACTCGCATTGCTCTTAGCTCACGACAATTCAATCATTGGTGAATATTTCTCAATCAAATTGACATCAACTCTCCAATAAAAGTACAAAGAAAGCTTCTTATTTATAACGATAAGGTTGAATGTTTGTCAATATTGAAATATTAACAAGAAATAAAAAAGAGGTATCCGAAGCGAGGTTTTATAAGGTTGAAGGTAGATGCAATGAGGAATTGTAATTTAAACATGTAAATAATATGTCAAGAAAAGATCAAAAGATTCTCTGTATTTTCTTTCTTGTATACAAAGCAGGTAAGTAAAGATAAAAATGATAGCGAGCGCTTCAACTGACGAACAGACTGACTGACAACACCTTATCAATTCATAATTAAGTGTTATTTTTTTTACAAAGATAGGCATCTGAATGGTATTGACGTATTATTATTGGGGACAAAAGTCAAACATTTTCTTTGTTATTCTTATAAACAAAATCAAATTCATAGGAGCTGCGTAAGCTAGTCATAAACAAGTGAAGATAAAAACTAACAGAAATAATTGTTTAAATAATCGAGATACTCGACAAAACCGGTCAAATCGGTATATTGGACTCAATGGATCGATTTAGGTCATCACGAAATTAATCACTTTTTACGTTTAAAATACGTCATAAAGTTTCATCTCGCTATCTCTCTTCGATTATGAGTCATCGTGGTGACGGATGGACGGACAGTCGAAAATGGACTAATTCGGTGTTTCTATCAACACCTTTACCATCTTTACACCTTTTGTTTGTTCGGTCAATATTAGGCAGCAATACAAACTTTAGACTAAAATAAATATACTCTGATACTTTGTATACATCGAGTAATTAACTGAACCGTTCACCATTTGATGGGAATCGGCCCAACTCAAGCCCATTTAAAAAAAAATTTCATATAATTTTGTAAAAACAAAAAATTTAAATGTATCTTGGTTTTCAATCTTCTATAAAACTTTTAAAAAAAGAATTTTCCACGTCTACAACGATCGGATCATATTTATACACATCACCTAATTATAAGTACGAAGTTTATAGCTAAATTTCATTGAAGAGGAAATTCTTTTAGAGCGAAAATGCTGAAGAAGTTATTGTATTTTCTTCATTAAAGTTGTAGTCATTGTTCACATTTAAGGACAATGTATTTCTGTTCTATTTGCGAGCATCTAAAATTTTCGAATTTAACAAAGCTGTTTGGAGACTTATTTGCTTGAATACACATTATTATAACAGTTACATTTTACATAGCCACTTTCATTTTGAATTCATCGATCTGCCAATCCGTCAGCGTCTATCTTAGGCACTTTCGACAAACTAGGATCGTATCATAACAAACGATTATTTAGAAATTTGTGATAAACAAAAGTGGTAACTTTTTGGGTGTTCTTGTTTTAGAAGAATAGCCCTTATTAATTACTGATCCTGGGTATAAATCGTTCAAAACTTACTCACTCAAATGTCACGCTCATCCGATTTTGATAAAATGTGTGACAAATATTTGCATAAACCATGTAAAAATCGATTGTGTTCAAAATTCATTACACAAGAAAAATCAAGAATCAAAACGAGAAAATGTGAGAAAACTCAGATTTTCTCGTTTGAATTCTCAATGAAAGTCAATTTAATATGACAAAAATGTGGAAAATGAATTTTTATATCTAGTATTTAAATTTTAACTTAATCGGTTTAGCCGTTATATATCGTGAACGATTCATCCAGTTTGGTAACAAAAAATAAAGTAGGGTTAGTTAGGCTTTCTGATACAAAAAATATTCTGTTTCAGAAACTTTTCAAACTACACAAATTTCTAGGAATCAAGTAAACAGTTGAATCGTTTTACATTACGATTAAAAAAAAAAAACCGTAAAATAAAATATTTTTTTTCATAAATAAGAATGAAAGCATATTAGTGTCTCCTGTTAATTGTGAAAATATGAGTTTTATGCTTCATATAAATGTATTCGTGTATGTAAAGACTTATCCTTTTGAGTTATCCTTTTACATAATACACACTTCAATATTTAAAATTGAAAGTACAAACATTTATAATATAAGATAAACATTTATGTACACAAAAGCGTCTTTTATGTTGTTCTCATATATACAGAATGTTACAGAATCATTTATCTTAATGTTTATTAATCTATTTTATTCTTTAAAATCTTACTTGTTAAACAAACAAATGCTGAATTTTTATTAAGAGCGCTTAAGGAAAAAGTTATATTTTTTTCCATTTTTTTTCATAAAGCATCAAAGGGTTTTGTCAAAAATAGTTTGTTGATATAATTTGATTATAGAATACACACACGCTGCGGAAATCAGATTAAAAATATCAAATACTTGAATTGATGAAAAAAAACGCTTTTGTTTTATTTACACCTTTGATAACGGGAATTCTAGAAGCTTATTAATATAAGAGACATAATGGAAATGTATATTTCAGTATTCTGGAAGGTAGACGTATTGATATGATGAGCCTGGAAAAAATTGGCCTGAAATAAATCTGCATTACATATAATTTTTTGATTAAGGGGATCAGTTGTTAGATGAAGGTATGAATTTGTAATATATAACTCCTGAAGTCCTATAGAATGCGTTTGATATAAGCTAAGGGCAGATTATGGAATTAAAGGAAAATAATTTGTAAATTAAAAAATCTAATACATTTTAATTCAATAGTAGCCATTACAAATCTTATGTCTATAGTAGTACTAAACCGACATCCATAACACAAACAATTGGCAGTATACATAACTTAAAATTACCGGAAAATGTGAAAATAACTGTGAAAATTTACTTTTTCTTCAAAATACAATTTCCTTGTTGTATTCTTTAAAATGTTTATCACTAATTTAAAACTGCTAGCACTCTTAGACTCTCAGTACTTCAAAGCTCCTCTGATCTCATATGTGTTTATTATAATAATGTTATGTATATAATAATATGTGGCTTACTAAAGCTGCTTCTCATATTCCGCTCAGTAATAATAATCCAAAAATGTAATGTTATGTTTGTACTACTGTTATTGTACTTACTTGCTTGCTTCCATATATGTCCTCTCATGTTTGTGTTGTTAATTCCATTGGGATAGCTTTTTTTTTATTTTTATGAATTATAAAAATATACATTATATGTAATGTTTTGTATGTATATATACATCTGAATGTAGGCTTTAAATATGTAAATAGTATGAATGTTTTACAACTGCATATATACTTTTACCTGTGCTGAGATTCATGTTTAACTCTTCTTAAAAATTTTCTCATAAACCATTTCAGCTGTATGTAAACTAATCAACATATCGTATGGATTGCTATGCATATGCAGAATTTGTAAATGAATGATTACATTTTTCGTTATCTTTTTTTACTTTAGTAGGAAATCTGGTAGTTTAAAAGTTTAGTGGTTAAGGCATTTAAATTCGGTTAATTGAGTCCAATGATTAAAGTTAATTTTTTCAGAACAAAAACTTTAGTTTAAAATTACTACATTCGACAAATTTCAGCTCAAATACAGTAAATAAACACAAAGAAGTTATTAAACTATAAGGACTGCATCTATAGTGTATTTTATGAATATTAATGATTATAAATAGTTCAAACAATGTTAATCAACCATGTGCCGACTATTAAATAATTTTACTCTGTTTTCTAACTTAAATTTATTTTGAATTCATGAATCAAACGATTTATGATATCAGAGTTAATTGGTGCTTTAAATTTTCTCTATGAACAAAACCAAAACCTACAACCCGAGTAAAATTTTTATCTTAAATCAGGCGACGTATTTAATACATATTTTTGGAGTATATTCTAAATCCCTATGGATAATACTTGTTTTTGTGTACATAAAAATGGATAAAAAAAAAGAATATATGTGGGGTGCCTTCTAAAAAAAACCGTATTTTGCTTTGATATTTTTTTAAATAATTATACTATTTAATAAAAATCCACTCTTTATCTACTTAGTGAATTGAATAAATATTTATTTTGTTTAGTTGGGGGTTGGTTGAATGGTCAAAGTTATATCTATGATTTCGAAAGATATGAATAGATATGATTTCTACTTCCTGAGCATTTTTCATATTCTCCCCCGATCTGTCGGTATGTAATTCTAATTACCACAAGTTCGCATAACTTCTAACCTTCATAGTGAATATTTAAAAATTTGTTTTAAACAATAGTGGAGATTTTTTCATCTGAGTTACTGTTAAGAGATTGCAGCGCTATAAAGTAATCTTTTTTCGCTTTAATATCGATATTTATTAACAGTTTATCAGCTTTTAATGAAATTTTAAATGTAGGTTTACATGGTAATTAAATTTATTAAAATTGAATATTCTTGAAAATCGATATTAAAGGAAAATTCAAACTGTTTTAGAAAATACGATGTTTTACCTCTTATAACCCAATTAAAATTCTATCGGTCACATCGTTCCAAAAACATAGATTTTCTGTTAATATATTCAATTATAGATATTTTTAATATTTAATGAAATTTTGAATGAAATTAAGAAAATTATGAGATTAAAATGTATAAAACCATGTTTTTCCTTTTATAATTCATATTTGAATTCATTCGATGAAGACGTTCTGGACCTATTAAAGTAAACATATTCATACACCACGAAGAAGTTATGTGTCCATTATTGAAAGTGTATTTTAAGATTTTGTAACTAAAGTAGAACTTCAATTACTACATGTATTAACTCGATATGTGACGTATTATTGTGAAAAAAATATACGATTTTTAATTTTTGGAAAAATAAAATTGTTTTTGATATAAATCAAATTTATTGAATCAATCAACATCATTCTTGAATCAATTAAAAATATTTGATCAATTAGAATGAAATCAAATTAAAATTAATTAAGAATCAGACATGTATGTATGCATGCATGTATGTTAACATCAACTATGATATCGAATCATTAGCGATAATGAATTTTCAAAATGTAATTACCACGATTTAAATCAGAAAATTATTGTTAATATAATTTATATTGACATGTTGTATTGGTTGTATATTTTTATATTGTCCATATACAAATTAACAACTAACTTAGTAATTGATTCATATCGGTCACGTAATTGAGTTAAGATCATGTAATTACCCAATCACTTATTAAATTCAGTAAGTAATTGATTAAAACTAATTTATGATCCAATATAAACAGGTTTTTAAAAGTATATAGTAAATAGTAAATTCATATATTATAATTTCATAAAAAATGACTATAAAACTGTAACTGTACAAGTATTCTATTAAAAACCAGTGTATATAGGCAGATAAATTTAACTTCTTCTTTCAGTTGTATATTTTATAGTATGCTTGTGATTAGAGTGATAGAGGTACAACTTGCACACAACAAATAGAATTTTACTAAATCACTTGACATAATTTATTATAGAGAGCTTTACTTTGTGAAATTCCACGATAATGACTGAAGAAATGTTCTAATTAACATCATTCCAGTTTTTAGATTAAAATTTATTAAAAATTAATAATGTCCTGGCATGCCGAAATTTTAAAATATAGAGTGCAATGGTGAAAATAAAATTTTTTGAAGATTTCTTCAGTCATTCACTTGACATAAGTTTCCAAAGCAGTTGACAAAAATTTTACTGATCACAATGGACTAAATTATGTGAAAAACGGTGTGAAATGTGCTAATTTGTATTCATTACACGAATATGAAATACTTGAGCGTAATTTTGAAAGGCGTTAGAAAATTTTGTTTTATATTCAGATAAGTCAAAAATAAACTCTTGTATTTGTTCGGTGTAATATTTTTTTTTTAATTTATAAATTACAATGAATAGAAGTTAAAAACACAACTTGTAGCTTGTCTAGGAGTACACACAGTACACAGAGATCATCACCCTGGTTCAATATTATGGTTCATGGATATCATTGATGAATATATTTAAATAATACAATTAAAATCAGTGTGATATGTAAAAATTGATCTATTGAATCTATTTTTTTTTCAATTTTTAATGTCAGGTGTTATTGACAATATTTTATTTAATATGCTGAAAAATGTAACATTAGTAATCATGTGGGATTAAAATTTTATTACCAAGAAAACGTTTCTACCCTTTAATGCCATAATTTAATTAAGTTTTCCATAGCAGAATGCAAGTTTTACTATTTCGATTTTTAATCTTTATTTTTTAATATCAATTATCCATTATAATTGGTTTCCAAAATATAGAGTGCAGGATCTTCGGAATTATTTCCACTAGTTTTTATAAAAGAATCTTAAATATTGGTTAAGATGTTTGGAATTTGAGCTAACTAGCAATATTTGAGCGGGAATAGTTCCAAACTTCTGAACAATTTCTATGAAGATCTTATCCATGCGTTCACCCGTTGAGTTCACCCCCAGCTGTGGTCCCGTAACAATTTGTTGCTACATCCCGTCGAATTCTAGGGCCATATAACTGGTCTGTTGCAACTTAATTTTTTTTTTTTTTTGATTCCGAATTTTTTTGGGGGTAAGTCTTGATCTTATATTGGTGAATCGCTTCATTGCATCGAATCCAAGACCAAAAATTGGCTCTGTTGCGACTCTAATAGTTATAGGCAAGTCGACATGAACAATTTCCTTCAATACTTGCTAGGGTTGCAAACCAAAGACTACAATTAATGTATATCTTATGCATATCTATTATAAAAGATACTAGATCACTTTGTACATTGACTGATAGCCTTAAAAACATGAAACATATATATTATATACACAAACAGATATTGATATAAAATGCATTGAACACAATATTCATACTAAATTAAAGTTTGTTATATTCATCGTATAAATTTTACGCTCAATTCATTTATATATACCAGCATACATATTACATGTATATGCAATATATAACTTTATTACTATACTTTGGTCGTCACTAGTCACTAGTCACTAGTCACTAGTTAGTACATCAATGTTTGTCACTATGTTTATCACTGTGTCCATTCACTGTGTACCAATAAATAAATCTGTTCATAATAATAACATGACGTATGTGTTTAAAATAATGCTTATTAAAAACAAAACTCTATAATGGAGGATGTGTGAACGTTAAATACGTGCATATATGTTTTTGTTTGCGATATGTTTAATTGACTTTGTAATAATAAAATAATATATATACGTGAACTTTTTAATTAGCATTATTTATGCACGTATTAACTCACTTTTATAATAATTAAATATACATATGACACGTATCAAGGTATATTAAATTAAGTACAAAATTTCTGGCTTTAGAAAATATTGAAAGTGCCAAAAAATGTAAAAAGTGTAAAAACATTTTAGTGTAATTTTGCATAGAATCCAAATTCGTTATTAAAAAAGGTCGACAAATTTCGATAGTATGTTTTCAATATAAAAATGAATTTTCGTTTAATCGAACATTTTACTTGATTTTCGAGTTCTTTTGTCTATGGTAACAGAATTTATAAATTATTAGAATCGTTATTTTGAATAACATTATACAAGAGTGACTGCACTTGATCACGGTGCACACTGTATGAAAAAGTCAAAAATTGTTTTTTCACGCCAAACATCACAGAATAATGTTCATTTTAATGAACATCTTAACGTTTCACGTATCATCAGAAGTGAACGCATGAAAAGAAATTGGTGAAGTAATAAAAACCATTTTAGAAACAAGAAATAAAAACCATAAAAAATAAAAGATGTTAAAAACAGCCGTTAAATATTATTCGATTTAAAACATTTAATGGTCTTGTTTAACAATCTTTTTTCGTGTTCTTCTTTTCGTATCCTCGTTCCACTGACTTTTTCACAAAGGTAAAACACGATGTATTTTTTTCGTATGTATTTTTAAGTAATAATGAATTCAAAGTACGTTTATACCTTAAATGAAATAAACGCTGATCTTAATATCTTAACAACCAAAAGCGAGTCAACCAGCTACGCTTTGGGTAACAA
This sequence comes from Chrysopa pallens, assembly GCA_020423425.1. Classification (NCBI taxonomy): domain Eukaryota; kingdom Metazoa; phylum Arthropoda; class Insecta; order Neuroptera; family Chrysopidae; genus Chrysopa; species Chrysopa pallens. The sequence continues at coordinate 82,535,967 of CM035593.1, forward strand.
CATATACATGTTAGGTTTGTATACATTTGTGCTTGCATTCGCACGTAGCTAAAGCATGTGTCTACAGCTTCTACGAGAATAAAATATGGATTTGCTTGTATGCTTAAATTATTCAGAGAGGGCTTGATATTTTATAGGATAGAAAAGGATACATATTTTTAAGAACAGAAAATCGTATTCAGTCAGTCAAAATGTTTAGGAGGCGTGAAACTTATAATTAGCTCAAAAATTTCTAAATAATCAGCAGTTAATATCATACCAGAGTACCCTTAATTATTTTTTTTTGTAATATACTTTTATTTGTTCAGTAAATAATAACATCCAAAAATGGTAATTTGATGTTATATAACGGCATAATTATGAAATTTATAAAAATAATCCGGTTGACCAAATAACCTGATTTGAATTGGCTGCACTATCTCTATCCACAATTAAGTCTGGATATTTTATCTAGAGATGAGCATAAATGTGAAAAACAAAGAAGTCGTGAGCTCTCAAGATTATCTTTTATCCTATTGGTGGAAAACAAATTCGACATAGATAATATATCAAAGTATATTAATTTAAGTTTAAAGTTAGTAACGCTAAATATTAGGTAGATCGCAATCATTTTGAGAGTTTTGTGGACAGTTAGTCCGTCATCATGATAATTCAAAAACAAAAAGTGGTAGCAAGCTAAAATTCTGGTGACATGTTCTAAACATTAGTTCGAGTATGAGCAAAATCAGTCCATTTGATCCAATGGATCCTTGATAAGACCTATACAAATTTAAAAAAAAAAGGTATTTTGTTTGAAACGTTTTTTCATTAAATGTTTGAGTTTCCCACAATTTTTAGCTCAAATTTGGCTAATAAACACAAATTGGTAATAACAATACATTATATTATTATTTATATATAACTTTATAATTTTTTATGCATACTAATTAAAAATAGTCCATGAAATTCAATCATATGTCGAGTATCTTAATAACTCTGTTGTTAATCATAACTTGTAATATTTTAAATACACACCTGTACAAATATTTACACCTTTCATTTGTACGTATAACGTATATATATATATATATATATATATATATATATATATATATATATATATATATATATATATATATATATATATATATATATATATATATATATATATATATATATATATATATATATATATATATATATATATATATATATATATATATATATATATATATATATATATATATATATATATATATATATATATATATATATATATATATATATATATATATATATATATATATATATATATATATATATATATATATATATATATATATATATATATATATATATATATATATATATATATATATATATATATATATATATATATATATATATATATATATATATATATATATATATATATATATATATATATATATATATATATATATATATATATATATATATATATATATATATATATATATATATATATATATATATATATATATATATATATATATATATATATTACAATGCGTGTATGTGCGGTTTCTATATATCTGTTTGTTTACATACAATGTTGAAACATTCATATAAAAGAGATCAGTTTTCATGCTTTCTCAAATTGTGCTCTACACAACAACTCAAACCAAACCCAACCAACTGTAGCAGTAGTTAAAATTTATAGACTTAGTCAGTATATGTAGTGTTTACCAACATTGTAAACAATACAATTCATAATCTTAAAATATATTATTGTTTATTTGTGTGCTCTCTAATAATATTTACATTTTAACTAACTAACAAATATGGTAAATATAACAAACGTATATAATGGAGTACGATCTAGAGGTACTTGAGAATGCAAAAATAGTGCCAAACCTTTTTACAATTGAACTTTGTTAAGAAAATCCTAAAGTTGGTTGTTGGACCAAATTTTTATCCAATTTTCTTGAAGATCCCTCTTTATTTGGTATTCTTGGTATTCTTGGAAAAAAACCATATTCAAATACTCCAATTCTTTTTTTTGGATTTTCCAATGACGTTTATAGAACTTAAACCAGTATTTTTTGCTTTCATTCATGTCATTTATGCTCGAAAAACAGACAAAAAATAAAATTGTATGAGAAAAATAAATATTTTTTGTGAAAGCCATGAAGTATACCATATTTTGATATAAATTATCAATTAAATTTCTCCAAAATATCAAATACGTATAATGGAATAGAATCTGGAGATATTTATACCTGCAAACACAGAGCATAGTATTTTGTAAATGGAACATTGTTAAGAATAGTTTGAATTGTTTAAGGAAACCGAATTTTGTTTTTACTCTTTGTTTTATTTCGAAAATCACAAAAACCAAATAAAATTCTGAGATGAAGAAAACACTGGAAAACCACTTCTAATATATAAAAACATGACAGTTAACGAATAATTCAAGAAAATTAAGTGAAAAAATTTGCAGTTTAAATCAGGTAAATTTCGTAAAAAATAACGTCAATTGGTTTTTTTCGACCTTAAATCGATTATAAACGAAGCATTATTATTCAAAGACATTACAAAAAGGTTTAATTTAATATACATAAGAATTATTAAAATTTGCTACAAGTCCTATAGTCTATCGGCTATAAGATAGTAGAGGAGGACGTAAAAAAAGTTCGACTAAAATTTGGTCCGATAACAATTCCATTGATAGAATGTAATGCTCTATTTTTGTAGACTCCAAGACCTTCAGATCCTACGAACGTAAAAATACGTATAACATATAACGGTAACAATATTCATAACGGATCTCTTTATTTTTTATTATCATATGTTTTTTTTTTGTGTTTTTTATATTTCATTATCTAAATGTTTGAATAACAGTGGGTTAGTAATAAAGTTAATCTATAACATCCACTTTATCTGAATATATGTGTATGATTATGATAGGAGGAATTTACACAGAATCACCCCCACTTAATCTCATTCTGTTTGTTTATCTGTAAAAATATATAAAGTTAATAAAAATGAGCAAACAATAAAAATAAAATGAACAGTTATTTCATTTTATAATTAAAATGGTTTATATTTTATAAAATGTATATTTTTGGTGGAAGTGCAGATAATTATGTATTGATATCACTAATGTATATACTTATATCAGTTATTTGCGCTCCCACCATAAATATATATATAGGATATTCTGATATGTATAAAAATCGAATATTTGGTTTGTCATGGCAAAACTTGGGAACGGCTAGTTATTTTCTGGCGAACGGAGTATTGTCTGTTTATTTTTTTATAAGATAAATTTAAATTCAGTGAATAAGGTCAAGTATTCAATTTTAATATTGTATAGAATAATTTTATTTATCTACCTGGAGATAATTAAATTGAATTTATATTTAATTTAAATTTTGACTTTTAGAAAATTCTGGACATTATTCGGTATTTTTAATATATCTACAAAGTAGTTTTGATCATATTTATAAGGTCCAGTGTTCTCTAAGAGTCATTTTGGTGTTTTGGCCCAGTTTAAATAGTTTTATCAACCAACGTACGTCCTTCTCTCGTTATGTGTTCTGGCAATTAAATAATATTTAGTTCATCTTGAATCCTAATTAGGAATTATTTGGTTAATTTTGTCAAAAAACATATTTTTAGTGATTGCTTTATCTGGAGGTGTTTTTTGTGATTGTATAAGATTCAACCTTGAAAAACCGTCAAAAAGTTAAAAAAATTTTTTCGGCTGTTTATGTGTTTTTCAGAATAGTTAAACTACGAAAAATTCAAAAATAATATATATTTTCAAATCGGTCGACTAGTTTTTGAGATATTTCAAAAAATGCCACAACTAAATCGGCCTCTGGATCGGATTTTTGGGGATATCTCAAAAACTACGAATCCAATCGTTGAATAGATGTTATTTTTGAAATCTACGGGTCAAACTACACTTATGAACGGATCAAACTACACTCGGGAACAAATTTTTTCCCGATTTTTTGCATTTTTAAGGACCCTTTAAAAAAATCGAGAAAATTGGAAAAATTTTTTTGCTGTCGATTTGGATGAAATATATTTTATAGAGTAATTTTGATCTGCAAATTTCAAAAATAACATCTATTTAACGATTAGATGAGTAGTTTTTGAGATATCGCTAGAAATCCAATCCCGATGCCGTTTTATCGAATGTATTTCATGCAATATCTCAAAAACTAGTTGACCAATGGTAAAATAAATATCATTTCTGAAGTTTTAAAATTTCAATTATCCTAGAAAACTCATAAATAGCGAACAAAAAATTTTTAACTTTTCCTCGGTATTTTAAGGTACCCTTCTTCTATAGTCACAAATATTTTTGATAATTTAAAAAACAACACACAGTTTTTTGATTAAATATATCATTTAAAATTTGATAATGTTTGAAAAATACTTAAAATTTCAATAATTTGAGCATTAATTTTTAGTTGCTTTATTGCCCGTCCCTGGTAATTCAAACGAATCAGCATGACTGAAAGCAGGCTTATTTTCTACTCCATAAATGCGATATTGGAAGAAATTTACTTGTTAACTTCTTTTTTTTTATTAGTGCTTCAGGGTCTGATAAATGTTTTAAATTTGCACTGCCAGTAAAATTCAACATTTATGTCCCATGCTATTTATGTTCGACATCCATTCCCTTGAGGTACAAATATACGTAATTCAAATGACGGCTGATTTTTGGTTGTACTTTTTTTAATAATTTTAATTGAAATATTCGTCCGCCGTGGTCCATAAAGATGAATGTTATTATTTTATACACTGAGTATTATTATTTTATAACAAAAACACAAAATAGAACAAACAAAATGACTTCACTAAAAACTTTTCTATAGCCCTAATATGTTTGTTTGTGTGTTTGTTTTTACATTTGATAAAATAGAGCAAAATGAATATAAAATGAATCTCTGAATAGACGTAAAGAGTTTTGTTTTATACAGTTTGTTGTTTGTTCGAAGCTTTAGTAAGCAAGAGTTACCTTAGCTAAAGTTATGTAGGTAGAGCTTGTTGCAAGCTTGCTTGTGTCTTTAAATTAACCAAATACATAAACTAAATAATATTATGTTTATTTATCAAAGCAGAAAATTTTATTAACATATGTACTAGTTGATTGATAATATCCTATAAACTAAAATTGGTAGGTTTCTTTGCAAAAAGAATTAATGCTTTAGAACAGATTGTACATAGTCAATTTGTTCATTTTGGATTACTCGAAAATTGAGTAATTATTAGAATATATCAAGAAAGAAACCACCTCTGCGTCCCTTGTTCCTAAACGTTTTGGTTACTATCCTTTTTTTTAGAACACTCAATCACTCCATTTTCTTGGTGGAGCCGATTACTTCGTTCTTATCCAAGCGACGATATTGTAATCAATCAACCGCCCATTTATTTTTTGTTATACTTCTTTTGGCGCATTTGGATAAGAGTGAATTTTTGAGCTGCGCGCACAATTTTCCATAAATATATTATTAATAATCAATTCTGAATAATAATATATATTTATTATCTAAATTTGTCAGTTGCAAAAACTGTCTTAAAACTTTGATAGTGTTTTCAAATATTAGAGGTTAATTTTGTATTGTATTTTGAAATATTACTAGAGAGTTAATTATTATTTGTTTCAGACGCCAAAGAAATTTAAATTCCATGTACATAAGTACACACACACATTTTTTTTTAATAATTGATCAAACTTCAGCTGCCTGGATTCGAACCCTCAACTTCGTGTCTACGTAGTCAAATAGGTGAAGGTATTATTGTCTTTACTCACTCGGCCATCAAGCATCAATTTTTGTTGAACTATTAATGTATCATTTATCTGCTGCATGCAGTTCCTGATAATAATATGATACATTAGAAATAATTTGTATTTAATTTTTTACAAATTTTCAAGATACAATTATTTTTTAAAATGATTTTTTAAATCGATGATATTTAAATTCCCTACTTGTAACGCTTTGGCAACAGAGATTAACTATTAAAATGAACCATTATGATGCAATATTCCAAACATCTGAACAAATTTATTAAATATATCACCAACCATGTGTTAAGCATAATCAATCAATTTGTTTCGTATAGATATAGTACAGAGCCACAAGTAAATAACATTTCTGTATGTATTATTTGTTGTAAGTAAACAATTTTATAATTACGATTATGATTATTCATATCTTTCCTACTACCTCTACTACATAGGTACAAACATAACATACCTCTGTATATTCATACCTTCCTTCCTATTCACAAATAGAATCCATGTCTTTTGTTTTTACCAACTGTGGCTATACATTTACAATTCCTTAAATTCTAAGTCCTGGAATTATAATAGTTATATTTTACGTTGGAAAATTTTATTAATATAGTTTTATTATTAAATTAAATATTTTTCTTGATTATAGTTTCGAAAATATGATAATTTTAATATTTTTTTGGACTTCGAAAATTCGAGATAAATTTTTTATCATGAATTTCTTCGATTATATTAATGATACCATTTTTCCCATTTGAGTTGTTTTGCTAAAATAGAAGACTCTGATTTTCATGTGCATATAAAACAAAAAATTTAATCAAACAAATAACAAGTGGTAATGACGACATATGTTAAAAGATACCAATAAACTCATTCATTCAAGCGTATTATTTTACCTTATTCAAATTTAATTATTGATTTCATCATCATTATATCAAGTTTTTGCTTCTGCTATTAAAAGAGGATTAAAAAAATCAATAATTCTCATTTTTTTGGAAATTTCCTAGTTATGTCGTACAAATTTAAATTATAAAAAAGACGTACTGGAAGCCGGCTAGTTAAACTAGTAACGAATTCTGAATTAAACAGTGGCGTACTTAAGATAATCATTACAAAAACCATATATACAATTTATCGAAATACAAACCAAATATTTACCCATATGATTTATTATTATCGAATACATAATTTATAAACGGTAATAAATTTATTGATTGTCATTTTAAATGAATGAATAATGATCGAAAATTATAGTTTTATCTATAGCGTTTTATTATTTATATCGATTTATAAATGATATCATATATTTATTTAAATAATGATAGTGAAATACATTGAGTTAAGTTGAGTATATAAATAAATCAATATTCATCATATAAATGGACGACCGAGCTGTGCTTGTTTTCATTATACTCGACATAAAATATATTAATTTTTATATTCAACATATATATTTTAGTGTAAGGTTTGTAACGCTACAAAACTACAAACATAATTTTGGAATAGTTACCTATAGAATCACGTAATTACCCCATTTTCACCTGCCCACCTGTCTTTCTGCCAATAGCTCAAAAATCAAAAGAGATAATTATTCAAAATTTTCGTGTGTTATTCTACTCGTAAAGATGAATTTGAATTCGTACTTTTTTCCAGATTATTTTTTCAGCATCTTGATGTCAATTTTAATGGCAAATGACCTACATATGATTTTCTTTTTCCCAGATTTTCTAGAGTAAATAGGTATGTATATTTGTTTCTTGAAAGTTTTCCGATGTAGAATCAAATAAATTTTTCTTTAAAATTTGATTTTTTTCATTTTAGTAAATCAAAGAACAAATATTTACTGAAAACGTTTAATGAATAAATTCGATTTTTTTTATATTGAATTCAAGTGCGTGATTTAATTAAACAAATTAAATAATCAAAATTAATAAATCTGATACACCATCTATTAAAAAAATAGTAGTTATATAAATCCAGTTCATATTTAATTATTTTAAAGCATCCTTTCTCGAATAATTCCCAATTAACTAATATTTCAATAGAGTTTAAAGTTTATATACGCTGACAATAATAATTCTAATTTATTCAAACATATTTACATTGGTGAATGTTGACAATGGTGTATCATCAATAATATACGTATTATAAAACAGTAAATAAGTCGGAAAAAAGGATAAAATGTGGACAAGTGTTGAAACTGCACCGATTTTAAGAGTTCTTATTTGTACGTGTTCCTTATTTACTCTAAATAGTAATAGTGATAAAAAAAAAAATTACAAATTTTACTACGAAAATCGTCTTACGGGGGTTGGCTGATGACGAATCAGAAGATTCACTAAGGATAGTTTCAACCCCATTAAAAAGCGCTAGAAGTAACAGAAATAAAACATATTTTAAATTCAACCTTGGACAACATCTCTCGAGGACTTTTGGGGCCACATTTGATTTATAAAATTTTTTTTTTATTCTCTGTCACTTTTAGGTGTGGTATCTCTATCCTCGGTTGCTTTTTAGCCCAGAATTTGTGATCAGCGGCCCCAAAAACTCCCGAGAGATGATTTCCGAAGGTAAATTTATATAACTTTTGATATTTTCGATTTTAGGCAGTTTAAATGGAGTTGAAACCATTCTTAGTTACTTTTTTGATCTTGGATTGTGATCAGCGAGCCCAATATCTTCCAAAAAACTTCCAGGTGATGAATGTGTCTGAACGTCTAAGGAACACGTATTCCAAGAAACGATTTTCGTGGTGAAAGACGTTTTTCAAATTTTTATCACTATTTGGATAACTTCCTGAAGGTCTAAGGTAAAATTAAAAACTTTTAAAATCGGATCTTTCCTACCACTTTTTCTCAATCTCCAGCCAATTTACTGTATTATATGTATGACAAGTATATAGATAAACATATGTTTATCTATGCCCATGTGCTTGTACATGAGACGGCCTACTGTCATGTGTGATGCCACTAGCCATCCATGGTCAATGTTAGCGCAGTAAGTATAATTGTTGTTGTTGCATGATAATAACAGTTATTTAGTGTCAACGTTCGTTAATTTAAACTATTTGAACATTATTATTGTATTGTTCATTAATACGTATCGTTTTGATATCATTTACGAATTTACTTCATATAATATATGTGCAAAGTAAATCATCATTTATACGATGACAATTAATCTTTATCTTTGGGATTATTTTAAAAAAATTGACAAGTTGGTACCACCTGGTGGATACAAGTATTTTAAATTATCAATTAACAGCAATTTTACATGTAAACAATTTGACATTAATTACTATTAAGTTCATGTTAAAAAGAACTGATAATAAAAATCAGTCTGGGCAATTCAGGTTTATAAATAAACAATCAAATTTCTACAATTTGAAATAAATAGTGTCTGTAAAAATTAGATTGATTGCTTTAAAAAGACACAGGTTGTAACTGAAGTATATTTTTTGAATAAGGGTTCAAGTATGTATACTCAAAAATTCAAAAAACACTTTTATCTTTTTTCATTTTTTTACCTGTTTGAAAACATTAATTACTCGATTGATATATTGTGTTGAGTTGTTTACCAGAATTTATTTTGTTGATCTATCTAAAACATTCATATTTAAGTGAAAAAATTATAAAATTCACCATTAGTGTATTTAATTATTTTTAGTAAAATTGATTCTGGCCGTCTCGTTTTTTGATTCCACATTCTTAATCTTATAAATTAGGCTTTATATTAATGTTCATGTACTGTAATAATAATAATAATAGGTAGGTGTTCTAATGTTATTTTGTTATGTTATATTAAAATTAGACTGATGTTGTTAGGCTCTCATCCTGAACTGAACAGGTAGTACCTACGAACTGGTATTAAACTAAACTAAACTATAACATTAATACACTAATTTTATGGATAAATCCAACAAAACATCAACAATATATAATGTACATGGCATCTACACCCTATAGCAAGCTTGTAATTGTTGGATAATGCATTTAGGGCGTTCGTTCGTACATACAATTTAAGGGCTGGCAACAAGCAATTATACATCTTTATGTTGGTGCTGCTCATATTGTTGTTGATGGTTGCACTTCAATTATTATAAATTATATGGACGATAACTGTAAGTTATTGATATATGGTTTTATTGTACGTGAGATGTGATGGAAGCCATTAAGACGAAAAAATATTTAATCATGTTACCAGTCAAAGATTTGATGTAGCGGATGTAATTATAGATGTTTTGGGGATGAGAAAATCAATTAAACAACCACGAAAAAAAGGTAACTGTAGGAAAATTAATTCCATTCTTCCAAAATGATTAAAATTTCCTTCAATTTTATCGCGAAGTTGCTTTCAATTCAAGAGTTTCAATTAAATACAATTCCTTGGTAGATTTATTAAAATTCAAGAGATTATTTGCTTAATAAGTGATTTGATGATAAGTAAATCAAAACTTTGTGACTGCACTAAATTAATATTTATTAAATTTATTTGTCCATACTTAAGAAGAAGTTTTGCTGTGAACCTGTGGGACACGATATTATCTCATGGTAGGTAATAGGACAACACTCATTATGGGTCATGAATTTGGAAACCTACTAAAACTGATAGTCATATTCTTTTTGAGTGAATTTTTTTTTCGAAACCTACTAATTTTAAGGGCCATTCTTTTCATTTTTTTTTATTGAAATTAGAACTTACTTTAACACATTATATGAAATATTCATGGAGTCAATATAGAATTTACTGGATCATTGACAATCAACAGAAGAGATACATCTCATTATATCATTTTGGAAAAGCTACGTCCCAAATTTAAGTAAAATATTAATTTGTTTGGTGAAATTTGGTATACCCAAGCTTGAAATATTTTTGAATATATATTTTTTTGTTTTTTGACGTAATCACCCAAAGTGAAAACCACCTAATTACTATGACTAAATTTTAAATGAGTGAACTTTTTTTTGAAACCTATATTTTGGGATTCATTTTGAAAATTAAAGACCTACTATAGACACAACACATAGAGACAAACTGTTCAGAGATCGAAACAAACTGGCTCACAATTTATGAGAAAAATTATATTTTATGTTGTCGCACATATGGATAAACTTTGGTCATTATAAAAAATTAATTTGTTGTAGAACTTTTTGACACATAATTTTTCCATTTAAACTTTTTTAATTTTTTTCGATATACTCATTTTTTGTATTTATCAATTCAAGAGTTTTCAAATATTAAATTTATGGTAGATTTATATAAATAAGAGATACTAATTTATAAAATTTTTGAAACTGTCAAAATATATACATTGTAATATTTAATATTTGTTTTAAAATAAACTTGGACCATAAAAAAATTAATTATAAGACGAATAAAATAATAAAACAACTTTTTTTTTGAACTTTTTTTTTAGATCATAAACGAAATAAACTTGAAAAAAAATAAAGCTTGGGTGCACGGATGAAAATATATTTTTTTGTTTTTGCGCGCATTTTTTTTTTAATCACAACGCGACAACATTTGGACACTTTTTAATCTATTTTTTTGATTTAGTGAATCTTTGAGTGAAATTCAAACCCACTAGGGCCATACACTTTCATTTTTTGTATTAATAATTCGCTTGACTTAAACACATATAATTTTCATGTAGAAGACTCTACTTTATAACATATCTTGAAATCTACAATGAGATAAAAATAATTTTATTTTTGAAAAAATTACACGTCCCAAATATTTGAGTCACAAGTATGTGAAAAAATAAAAATAAATGTTTTGTCACATATTGAAATAAAGAATAATGATTTGTCGACCAACAGAGAACTTGATTTTTTGAAGACTAAGTAACATCACTTTTCATTTTTTGGAATTATTCGAGCTAAAATTTCCCCCCCCGCAACAACTTTATTTGGCATAATGTAAACTTTACCGCATAAATGTAAAAAATTCTTGAAATGAAATCTAAAGAGATACATTTAACATTTTATAATTTTTGAAAACTACGTCCCAAAATTTAGTAGAAATACATACTTTGTTTGTCAAAATTGGATAAAGCTTGGTCGTCATTATAAAAAATTAATTATTTTGGTTTTTGTGACGTCACATAGTTCAAATAACTAATTTTTTCGATATATCGGCCAAATTTTGACCGATTTGAATGAACTTTTTTTTGAAGCCTACTAATTTTGGGTCATACTTTTCATTTTTTGTATTAATAATTCGCTAACTTTACCGCATATATGTACTGTCATGGTCAGACTATCTTGAAATCAATAAGAGATACATTTAATTTTATATCATTTTTGAAAACTACGTCCCAAATTTAGTAGAAATGCATACTTTGTTTGTCAAAATTGGATAAAGCTTGAGAGTCATTATGAAAAATATATTTTTTTGTTTTTGTGACGTCACATAGTCCAAAAACCTTTTTTCGATATATTGACTAAATTTTGACCGATTTGAGTGAACTTTTTTTTGAAACCTACTAATTTTGGGCCATACTTTTCATTTTTTGTATTAATAATTCGCTTACTTTAACACATATATGAAATTTCATGGTAAGACTCTTACTATCTTGAAATCTACAAGAGATACATTTAATTTTATAAAATTTTTGAAAACTACGTCCCAAATTTAGTAGAAATACATACTTTGTTTGTCAAAATTGGATAAAGCTTGGTCGTCATTATAAAAAATTAATTATTTTGGTTTTTGTGACGTCACATAGTTCAAATAACTAATTTTTTCGATATATTGGCCAAATTTTGACCGATTTGAATGAACTTTTTTTTGAAGCCTACTAATTTTGGGTCATACTTTTCATTTTTTGTATTAATAATTCGCTAACTTTACCGCATATATGTAATGTCATGGTCAGTCTCTTAGTATCTTGAAATCTATAAGTGATACATTTAATTTTATATAATTTTTGAAAACTACGTCCCAAATTTAGTAGAAATACATACTTTTCTTGTCAAAATTGGATAAAGCTTGAGCGTCATAATGAAAAATTAATTCTTTTGGTTTTTATGACGTCATATAGTTCAAAAAACTAATTTTTTCGATATATCGGCCAAATTTTGACCGATTCGAATGAACTTTTTTTTGAAACCTACTAACTTGGGGTCAAACTTTTCATTTTTTGTATAATTGATTCGCTTATTTTAATGCATTTGTGTAATTTCATGGTCAGACTCTTACTATCTTGAAATCTACAAGATATACATTGACTATTATGAAATTTTTGATAACTTCGCCCAAAATTTAGTAGAAATACATACTTTTCTTGTCAAAATTGGATGAAGCTTGAGCGTCATGGTGAAAAATAATTTTTGTTTGTTTTTGTGACGTCACATAGTTCAAAAAACTAATTTTTCGATATATAATACCTTCTCATGTCTTTGAAATTAATAAAAGATAAATAAGTCATTATAAATAAAAGATTTTACACGACACATGACTTAAAAAATAAGATTGATATTATCGAGCAACACGTACAACACAACAAGTAAGAAGGAGCTTTACAAAATAAAACACGCAATAATAAAATTAAAGTTTTTTAAATTAGTTAAGTAATTAATTACAGTTAATTTAAAACAAACACATTATATTACTAAATGAATTGAATAATTATTTGTATTACCAACACCATATATAATACATTCATGTATTTATTGTATGTACACTTAATTAATTACTTTAGAAATTAATTAGAAATTACATTCTTTTGTTTACAAATATACTAAATATAACTGTACTGAATATATACATTTAATTAGATCTAAAAATGAACCACATAATAATTTTAAATTAAATATTTCTATGAAGAATTTCTTTGTGATCTTGAAATAAAATAGAAGCCGACTTCGAAATGTAATTGACCACAATAATTTAATTTGAAATTATTTTGACTTTGAAGAGAAAACTACTTCTATGGCAATATTTGTTAATGTCTATGACTACTTAGAGAAAGATGGAAGATTTCTGATATACAAATGTAACACAAAATCTGTACAAATGTATCATGATACCATATTGTATATTAGTTTACACATAGGAGAAATATTTTTTGTGTAAAATGTAACAGAAATTTATGGTTATATCTGAAATAAGGATCCAAAATAGTTATTACTATGAACACAAGCGTTTTGTGTGTGTTGTGTCATTTTCTACAACTTAGATATTTTTAAAATTTTTTTGTGGATTTGAACACATTATATCTATTAGAAGTAGAATTGGCATTTGTACCTCAATAGAGAAACGTCGAATTTTACTGAGACATAATAAACATTGAAAATATTAGACAGTTATAGGGGATCAAACCCAGGGCCATCCAATAGCGAAGTATCTAAAATTTATATACAACTATTAATAAAGTTTTTTCCTACATTCAATTTTGTATAAACAGGGATACTGGTGCTATGGTGCCAAATTTCAGGTCTCGCTAAGGCCTAGAAAGGAAAAATTAAAAATACAATTTTTACTTACAGTGTTTTTTTTAAGATTTCGAAAGAATTTTTGGGCGAGAAACTTTCAGATTTATATTATCTTTTCTTGAAGTTATGTTTTAAATTTGCAAATTTTCAAAAACTATATAAAAAGTAATAGAAAAGAATGAAATTATGGATTTATAAAATTTATGGATATAAATTTTATTTTTTCCCAACAGATATTTCATGCATTCCTAATCTGAAACACCCGATAACAAATTTTAAAAGGGATACATTGTTAAAAATATCAGGTAAAATAAATATGCACTTGATACACAGATAGATATTGTCATGTGTGATGCCACTAGCCATCCATGGTCAATGTTAGCGCAGTAAGTATAATTGTTGTTGTTGCATGATAATAACAGTTATTTAGTGTCAACGTTCGTTAATTTAAACTATTTGAACATTATTATTGTATTGTTCATTAATACGTATCGTTTTGATATCATTTACGAATTTACTTCATATAATATATGTTCAAAGTAAATCATCATTTATACGATGACAATTAGTCTTTATCTTTGGGATTATTTTAAAAAAATTGACAAGTTGGTACCACCTGGTGGATACAAGTATTTTAAATTATCAATTAACAGCAATTTTACATTAATTACTATTAAGTTCGTGTTAAAAAGAACTGATAATAAAAATCAGTCTGGGAAATTCAGGTTTATAAATAAACAATCAAATTTCTACAATTTGAAATAAATAGTGTCTGTAAAAATTAGATTGATTGCTTTAAAAAGACACAGGTTGTAACTGAAGTATATTTTTTGAATAAGGGTTCAAGTATGTATACTCAAAAATTCAAAAAACACTTTTATCTTTTTTCATTTTTTTACCTGTTTGAAAACATTAATTACTCGATTGATATATTGTGTTGAGTTGTTTACCAGAATTTATTTTGTTGATCTATCTAAAACATTCATATTTAAGTGAAAAAATTATAAAATTCACCATTAGTGTATTTAATTATTTTTAGTAAAATTGATTCTGGCCGTCTCGTTTTTTGATTCCACATTCTTAATCTTATAAATTAGGCTTTATATTAATGTTCATGTACTGTAATAATAATAATAATAATAATAATAATAATAGGTAGGTGTTCTAATGTTATTTTGTTATGTTATATTAAAATTAGACTGATGTTGTTAGGCTCTCATCCTGAACTGAACAGGTAGTACCTACGAACTGGTATTAAACTAAACTAAACTATAACATTAATACACTAATTTTATGGATAAATCCAACAAAACATCAACAATATATAATGTACATTGCATCTACACCCTATAGCAAGCTTGTAATTGTTGGATAATGGATTTAGGGCGTTCGTTCGTACATACAATTTAAGGGCTGGCAACAAGCAATTATACATCTTTATGTTGGTGCTGCTCATATTGTTGTTGATGGTTGCACTTATTATAAATTATATGGACGATAACTGTAAGTTATTGATATATGGTTTTATTGTACGTGAGATGTGATGGAAGCCATTAAGACGAAAAAATATTTAATCATGTTACCAGTCAAAGATTTGATGTAGCGGATGTAATTATAGATGTTTTGGGGATGAGAAAATCAATTAAACAACCACGAAAAAAAGATAACTGTAAGAAAATTAATTCCATTCTTCCAAAATGATTAAAATTTCCTTCAATTTTATCGCGAAGTTGCTTTCAATTCAAGAGTTTCAATTAAATACAATTCCTTGGTAGATTTATTAAAATTCAAGAGATTATTTGCTTAATAAGTGATTTGATGATAAGTAAATCAAAACTTTGTGACTGCACTAAATTAATATTTATTAAATATTTGTCCATACTTAAGAAGAAGTTTTGCTGTGAACCTTGGACACGATATTCCATCTCAAGACAGTTAATTATAGACGAACACTCTTTTGGGTCATACTTGGAAACCTACTAACTTTAGGTCATACTTTTTTTTTGAGTGAACTTTTTTTTGAAACCTACTAATTTTGGGCCATTCTTTTCATTTTTTTCATTATTAATTAGCTTACTTTAACACATATATGAAATTTCATGGTCAGACTGTTACTATCTTGAAATCTATAAGAGATACATTTAATTTTATATCATTTTTGAAAACTACGTCCCAAATTTAGTAGAAATGCATACTTTGTTTGTCAAAATTGGATAAAGCTTGAGAGTCATTATGAAAAAATATATTTTTTTGTTTTTGTGACGTCACATAGTCCAAAAACCTTTTTTCGATATATTAACTAAATTTTGACCGATTTGAGTGAACTTTTTTTTGAAACCTACTAATTTTGGGTCATACTTTTCATTTTTTGTATTAATAATTCGCTTACTTTAACACATATATGAAATTTCAAGGTAAGACTCTTACTATCTTGAAATCTACAAGAGATACATTTAATTTTATAAAATATTTGAAAACTACGTCCCAAATTTAGTAGAAATACATACTTTGTTTGTCAAAATTGGATAAAGCTTGGGCGTCATTATAAAAAATTAATTATTTTGGTTTTTGTGACGTCACATAGTTCAAATAACTAATTTTTTCGATATATCGGCCAAATTTTGACCGATTCGAATGAACTTTTTTTTGAAACCTACAAACTTTGGGTCTAACTTTTCATTTTTTGTATTATTGATTCGCTTATTTTAATGCATATATGAAATTTCATGGTCAGACTCTTACTATCTTGAAATCTACAAGATATACATTGAATATTATGAAATTTTTGAAAACTTCGCCCAAAATTTAGTAGAAATACATACTTTTCTTGTCAAAATTGGATGAAGCTTGAGCGTCATGGTGAAAAATAATTTTTGTTTGTTTTTGTGACGTCACATAGTTCAAAAAACTAATTTTTTCGATATATAATACCTTCTCATGTCTTTGAAATTAATAAAAGATAAATAAGTCGTTATAAATAAAAGATTTTACACGACACATGACTTAAAAATTAAGATTGATATTATCGAGCAACACGTACAACACAACAAGTAAGAAGGAGCTTTACAAAATAAAACACGCAATAATAAAATTAAAGTTTTTTAAATTAGTTAAGTAATTAATTACAGTTAATTTAAAACAAACACATTATATTACTAAATGAATTGAATAATTATTTGTATTACTAACACCATATATAATACATTCATGTATTTATTGTATGTACACTTAATTAATTACTTTAGAAATTAATTAGAAATTACATTCTTTTGTTTACAAATATACTAAATATAACTGTACTGAATATATACATTTAATTAGATCTAAAAATGAACCACATAATAATTTTAAATTAAATATTTCTATGAAGAATTTCTTTGTGATCTTGAAATAAAATAGAAGCCGACTTCGAAATGTAATTGACCACAATAATTTAATTTGAAATTATTTTGACTTTAAAGTTCATTTGATTAAATCCATTCTATTTTCTAATCGGAAAGAAATTAGGAAAAACTTTCGGGTATATAAAATAGAAAAAAATATTGATTTCATAAATGAGAATTAAAAACGTTCTATTCATAGTACTGTCATCCAGTTACTTGTATTCAATTCTAATTATTCGTAATTAGGGGAAATGAGAAATTGATTTTATTTTTCAAATTCACGATTATCATAAAAAATAGCAAAAATATTTACTTTTTGTCTATTTTTTGCTGTAAAAAAATGACACAGCTGGGTCTGTTAGAATAAATATATATTAGTTTTACTTATAAAATAATTTTTGGAAAGATTTACTCTTAGTATTGATTATATCTTGATCAAGATATTATGCATTGATAATTAAAAATGCTCTCATCATGTGCTTGAAAGCATAAAAATGAATAAAGAAATAATTCATATTACATGATAAAACAGGACGATAAAGAGAAAACTACTAATATGGCAATATTTGTTAATGTCTATGACTACTAAGAGAAAGATGGAAGATTTGTGATATACAAATGTAACACAAAATCTGTACAAATGTATCATGATACCATATTGTATATTAGTTTACACATAGGAGAAATACTTTTTGTATAAAGTGTAACAGAAATTTATGGTTATATCTGAAATAAGGATCAAAAATAATAACTATTTTGGATATTACTATGAACACAAGCGTTTTGTTTGTGTTGTGTCATTTTTACAACTTAGATAATTTTAAAATTTTTTTGTGGATTTTAACATATTATATCTATTTAACAGAAGTAGAAATGGCATTTATACCTCAATAAATTAATGTCGAATTTTTTTGAGAGATAATAAACATTGAAAATATAAGACATTTGTCGGGGATGAAACCCAGGGCCATCCAATAGCTAGTATCGAAAATTTATAAACAACTGTTAATAAATTTATTTCCTACTTTCAATTTTGTATAAACGGGGATACTGGTGCTATGGTGCCAAATTTGAGAACTCGCGAAGGCCTATAAAGGCAAAATTAAAAATACAATTCTTACATTTTTTTTTTTAAGATTCGAAAGAATTTTTGGGCGAGAATCTTTCAGATTTACATTGTCTTTTCTGGAAGTTATGTTTTGAATTTGCAAATTTTCAAAAACAATATAAAAAAGTAATAGATAATAATGAAACTGGATTTATATAATTGATGGTTTATTTTATTTTTTCGCATCAGATATTTCTTGCACTCCTAATCTGAAACACCCGATAACAAATTTTAAAAAGGGATACATTGTTAAAAATATTAGGTAAAATAAATATGCACTTGATACACAGATAGATATTGTTACATGTCTTCCTACAGAACCTTCAGAACCTACAACAATCCTTTTATGTAAATTTATTTGTTTATTGTAGTATTATTTAAAATAATACTGTTTCACTATTTCTTTAATATAATGTACGAATGAATTTATGAATGTAGTAGATACGATTGCAAAGCATACCTAGCTAGCAATACATTGCAAAAAGTTTACACATTCTACAATACGTGTTTGGCTTGTATAGCTCACCTGAGTTGAGCTTACACCGTGTAAAGTATGCACTAACTGTTCTAGCTTACAGAGAATAGGTGCATACATGAATTAAATGGGAGTATAACATTCTATGAATATATTGAGTAGTAGTACAGAAATTTATGAAATATTTTAATACAGTTTTTCTTTTAAACCATATTTTAATTCCAACCAGAATATTATTTCGATATCAGATTTTAATTGTATAGTAACTTTTTTTTATAATAATCCAAAATACTACCGGAGTAGGAGAATTGACACGATACAAAATGCAGGTCAAATTATTGACCTTGGTACTCGATACACTGAAGCATTTCATCCACTTGTAACCACGGCACATATGAAGGCACAAGTTGGGTCTGCACGTTTACCGACCGCCTTATTTTTTGTCGAATCAAACATCGGGTACCAATTTTCATGGAGGGGGTGATCCCAGAAAGCATATGGCCAAGATCTCCAAGATGGTTAGTCTGACATGAAAATCTTACAGGACTATTGACATGAGATCTCAGCGTGCTGAGCCACTTTGCTCTCAAGTTACTGTCAACTTATTAAAATTTATTAATTAAAGTGATTGATTTATTTTATTTTATTTGACAAAACAAAAGTGTTATCTCGCAGATTCAAAATCGTCTCCGATTGTGACACAGATTCCAGAGGATCCCATCACTCCATAAAATAGACACAGGAATACATTTTAAAGGTTTTATCATTCGATATATAGATAATAAATATAGGCTGTGTTGAATTAAAAAAAAAAATATTATTATCCAAAATTATTGATTTTAAATAGTTGAATAATATTTTTAATATGCTTGTTATCAATGAATTACATATTATAAACTCACCTATAGTTTAACAATCATATAATTTTAATATTCTAGTTTTCACTTTGAATAACAATGTTTTGTAGATTTGTATTTTACATAGATCCTAAACTGGGAGCTTGGGATAAGTTCGAATAACGGACTTTCTGTTAGAAGGTAATTTTTTTCAATGTTAAATCATGGGAAGTGCAAAAGCCATGTTCTGGCAGGAAAATCAACCCTGCGTGTAAATAACGCTATGTATTTTTTACGATATTTAAAGTAATTTATCGTGATTAATTCTTCGATAACCTGTGCGGAACTTATATCTGAATTATTCTATATGACTTCAAGAGTTCTATATTTCAAATTCATTACTTCATTTGAATACTCTGAGCATTGGATTCGATTGGTGACTTACAATGTGCTTCACACAATTGAATTAGATTAATGTATAATTATTTATATTTATATTTATTTTGTAAGGGCATTTCTCCCTACAAATTTGACTTCTCAATTGAATCGATAATAAATAGTCGATTTAAATTTAAACTTAAATTATTTTATTTTGATTGATAAATTAATTTTCTATCAGGTGCTGGCTATCATTATCGATGGTTTTCTAAGGTTTTCCATATGATTTTCAGAAAGTGAATACTGTGATAATTCTTTAAAAAGTCAGCCATAGCTGCATACCTTACCCCTCTCTTCATATTCCCCATCCTATTTTCTGACATATTCTGTACAATTATGTATGGTTAAAAAAAAAAAGAATTTATAAAAAATTGAATTGATTTGAATTATGAATTTTTCAGTTAGATAAATTCTTCATACCTACAGCCAGCTCCCAAACTATGAGTTGATAATGAATACTCTACCTACATAGGTATCGTATTTACCTACCTAGCAAGTATATATAACATTCTTGTTTTTAAAATGCATTTTAAACACTAAATAATCATCATTTTATGTACTCACTTTGTTTAAGGGTTTTTTTATCATTGTTTTTATGATTTGTAATTTAAATAAAACCGAATCCTATAAAATTCTTGTAAAGTTATGTAATAACATTAATTAAGATTTATGCAATTAGAATTCAGATTGTTCTATAGTAATAGGTGAGGAAATGACGTCAAATGTTTGAATTTTAGTCAAATTTAATTAAAAATACTTGTTTTGTGTTTTATAAAACATATTGAAATCAAAATTAGTGCGCAAAATTTAACTTTCTTCACTGGTTGTATTTGTTATTTGGAAATAACTTGAAGTACAAATTTTTTCAATATTACAAAACAAATAGTTTTGTGATTAGAAAGACTTAAATAAAAGGTAAGAAAACTGCTTTTTACTTTAATTAAAACTAGATAAAAAATAATTTTACGACAGTCCAGCAATAGAATAATTACCATATACAGTACCAAAACTGTTTTGTAACATCTTGTATCTATAACTAATACTTTATACTGTTCACATACACACTCACTATTTGCCCAGAGCTTGAATTTTGAACAACGAATAGTTTCTGAGAATTGCTATTGTTAGATCAAAGAGGCACTTTTCTCAAACTTAAATTATGCAATTTGAGGCAGTCTGATTTTTTATTTGAAATATTCATTCTACGCTGAAAGAGTTATTTTTGAAATGAACTTTAATTTTATAAATTAATTGATTAAGTCGTACATTAGAAAATATTGTTATTTCAAACATATCTTTGTACACACCATTGACCGGTCATCTAGCGAATTTTTAAAGTCTTTTGGTGAAGACGCATAGATACAATGTATTAAGAATTTTTCTTTTATTATTGGACTCTTAACACTTCCCAATGAAACATTCTATGACGTGTCCCTAAGACCGTTGTTGGGTTTTAGTGATCTTAAAACGTTTGGCAGAATCAAAATTTTGTATACACAAAATCGATCCAATCGTAATAACTTTTCCAATGGCGAGTTAATATGTTAATATTAAATAATTTGTTGCATAATCAATAACAATTATATAATATCGAAAGTCACTTATATAAAAGTCTAAGTGCGTCATTCAAATAACTAACCACTTCAAAAGACACAAACCAGACCAATAATTTAAAATATTTCTTCTCTAATTGCTTTTGTGCCTTGTTATTCCAAATACTTAATAAAATAGTAAGCGTATTTATTTGCATCAAAGTACTTTAAAGAAATAATAATAATTCATAACGGAGAAATAATAAATACAAATTAGAATTCGAAGACGAAGGGAAAAACTTTATAAAATCAATTTGAATGCAAGATGGCTGACATGGTTTGTTGGTTCGCTGGTTCGTTGGCTGTGGCAAGTGATATCGATTCAAAAATATTATTATTATACATAACAATGAAATATTTAATTTGAATAAATATTTATTCAAATATTATAAAAACGTACAATTTTATACTGAATGTATTAAATCATAATTCATCATTATTCAGCATGAACATGAACAAATTATGATTAAATTATTATTTAAGAAATATGAACATATTTATGGAAAATTTGAAACAAATATTTGTTCTAAATTTTTTAATTATTTCTTTTAATTGAAAAAAAGAAACAACTAATTATGATTTGGCTCTCATTATCAAAGGTAAATAATTATAAGTCAAAATTTTCAAAATAACATATATTTAACAAATAGACCCAAAGTTATCGGGTCTATTTATAAAGCGATATCTTGGATCGATTTCAGATGTTATCTCAAAAAATACTCTTAAACGTTAAAATTATTGGTTTTTTTTGTATTTTTTTGGGTCTTAAATAACATAATCAGAAAAATTTTTTGAAATTTTATGATGATCTTTCCCGGATTGTGGTATTAAATTACAAAAATTTGGATTTTCAAATTACAGGCTATACTAATTTCAACCAGCTTGCAATCGTATAATAAATATTTCTATTATACATTTACAATACATTCTGAAAAAGACGTATAATTTTTTGAGCTGATTGGCCACGCAGGGTCACTTCCATGACATGTTTTATATGCTACGATAAATTTCCTTAATGGTGTTTTTCTATATTTGGTAATTCGTTATAGATAAAAAACTAGGAAAATGGGAAAATATGGATTTTTGCAATGAGGAATCTTCTTTTCATGTTTTTATGGGAAAAATAATAACCGCTAGTAGAAATTAGATAATTTTTTTCAAAAAGTTCAAAATTATTTGTTTATTCGGCATTATATTTAGGAATTTATTGAATATATTTTTATCATGTTTCTTTTATAATTTAATGGTAATTGATTTTGTGTCTTACTTGAGAAAGTCTTAATAAAAAAGACGAAACGTCGTACTATTATTCAATAGTTTGGTTGTTTTATATACTATCCAAATTCCTGTTATCCTCTTCTGAGGATTTATTTATGTTTAAGACGTATTTTTTATGAGAATTATATATTCTTGACTCATTTTGGTACACGTTGTAAGCTCAGTAACCGGTATACAATTCGATAATGGTATCACCTAGGTTTGTACGTAGTTTGCTTACCTATAATATACATATGTATATAATAGAAATATATACACGTTTATAACTGCAACCAGCATAGAGCATACGTTTTACACAAAATGGAAATATTTAATTCTATTTTATTTTATTTTTTTTAAACATAAAATGATGATTTTTATATGTATTTTAAAAATTTGTTTTTAGTGAGTGAATGATAGAGATTGGGTTAGTTAAAAAAAAAAATAAAAATAAAAAAAATTCAAATAAAAATGATGTGTTTTTACTAAAAAATGTTTATTCAAACAGTTTATATTTAAATTTTTATAATTACACTTTTATTGAGATTGCATTGAAATGTTGTATATATAATGCTAGGAGCTAGTAGCTCCTAGTTGTAGCTTCATCACAGAGGAGTTAGTCTATGAATTTTTATGATATTTTTTACAGTAATGTTTATATTAATAAATATCAAATAGTTTTCTATAGATTTTATGTATTCAGTTTTTTTTGTTTGTGTTATTTTGAAAGTTTTTAATTTAATTCTATGTGACTGCCTAACTATTACTAAAATACAGCGTGGCCTAAAGTACCAAAGTAATATAGTTTTAATTTTAATTTAATTTCAATTCATTATCGTAGATATTTATTAAAAAATTCATAACTGAAATTTAAATTTTTAAAATGTTAATAATAAGCATTATAACTAGATGTTTTACAGATTTGAAACGTTTTACAGACGCCGTAGTCTATAAAATCCCACGATATAAAATTTAACTGTTTAAGAGCTGGGACCATTAGACCTAGTGAACAAATTTTTCTCAATTTTTTGAACAAATTTCAAATTTTTGCCCCAATTTCCTTGATCAAATTATTTTTTATTTTATAAATACGTATTTCGCCTACAAAGCAGTCATCATCAATATGAACTAGCCAGTTGTAGTGATTCTCTGAGGAGATGTTACTTCGTACAAACCTCCAAACGTTTTTTGGACTCTGTGGATACAGATAATATCATAACAAAATGTCTTATTTATTGTACGATGTCCAAATATAATTGTAGAGCTTTTCCCAGAAGTTTGAAGAGTGTATGGCTTGCATCACCTTTTCACAAATTTTGTTGTTCACATGATATTTTGAATTAAAACTATATATTCGCTCTATAAGGTTATTAAATCCATTTACGAACACTAGAAAGGTAAATATTATTATTACAGGAACACAAAAAAAAAGCAGCACAGAATGGAATAGTTTTTATATGACCAGCACTAAAAACGTTACCAAATGGGTTCGTCATGCCCATTATATTAGCCACATGTACAAGGTGATTCAATGAATCTACTACCAATGCTTCTAATTTTAAATTCTTTGTATTATGTCAATTTATTTTATCAAAGTCTTCTCTGACTAAAATTTGAAATGGAAAGTTAAAAAACGTAAAGATTTTTCGCCGAACCAAAATTAAAAATCTAAAAATACTATTTTTGAAATGTTAAAATTCGAAATGCAGATTTTTTTAAATTTGGGTTAGAATGACCCCAAAATATCATATTGACAAAACTTTGTAACGAATTTTTAAATTTTCGATATTCAACAAAAAAGTTCTTAGATTAAAAGGATTTCCAAAAATTGGGGAATATTTATATTTTACATAAAACTAAATTTTATTCTTGCTATTTCATTTTTGAGCTGTATGTTCATTTATTCAAACAAATCACTGGTATAAACAAGTGAAGATTACAATTAACAGAGCTAATTGAATCGATATACGACATCATTGAGTAACCTTCAACTCGCTATCTGTTTTGCTTTTTAAGCCATCTTTGAGACGGATGACCCGATAGACAAGTAAACACGTAAGGACAGGCATGCAGAAATTAGATAATTCAAAGAATACATATACCAAAATTTTGTTTCTCATTATTTTGACATATATGTCGAGTATAAAAACATATCTTTTAAATTACTTATGCCATTATTAAATTAGTTAGATCACCCTATAATAACACATTACTATACGTATCATATAGATGGAAAATTCAATTCTTATGAGAGGCGCACATTTGGTGTCATAAAAAGTGACTGAGATTTTTATTGCTTGGTAGGTAACAGTAACACTTTCATCGAATACATAGAAAGAATATTTGACGGTTAGGTGGTATACCTATGTAACAAATGGGAAATAACACTTACACCATACTTAGGGGATTGTTAAAGGTGACAATAAAAAAATAACACATAGTTTTATTTATGTTTTGCAAAGGTATTTTGTGTGTGTGTTGTAAAGGTATTTATTACGACACACTCAACTCGAACATCAAGTCCATTTCCTAGAAGAAATGTAATTTTTAGATGGAATATTATTATTAGTTATAATGTTTTCAAGGAAAAATATTTTTACGTTATCAAAATTGTACAGGGAATATTTTGAATGCCTTGGTATTTTTTGAAAATATGAATGGTAATGAAATGAACAAAGTTGTTAAACCTTACACCAATTTTGATGACTTAAAAAAAAATTAAAGCAAAAAAAAAAAATTGTATACAATTGATAGGTGAAGGAAAAACTAATAATTGTATTGCCTGAAATCCGATTCAGAAATCAATATATCGTCCAAAATTTCTAAGAATATATTTAACATTGTCCGAATTATTGACTTCTGAATCTGATTTCAGGTGCTGCTATCTCAAAATCTATGCATACAAAAACTAATTCTCCTGAAATTCGGAGCAGGAACAGGAAATTTATATTTCTTTAATTATTTTTCTTCAAATTTTTCTTTCGTTTTAATCGAATGATAAAGTTTGTTTTTCTCGCAACTAAAAATGGATGGCTTTTACCTATTTGTATTCCTACGCCACCGAAGGATTTCCTAAAATGTGTCTTGCCTACTACAAAATAAAATCTCGCCCTGCGATTGGTCAAATGGTTGTAAAGATTTAAAATATTTTGTTAAATATTTTTTACTTCTTGTTTCATAAAGTTTTAAATATGGCTATACATTTTTCAATTTATAATACAATCTGATTTATAGCATTAAATCTTTTCAAGCCATTTTTCTTTACGAATTAAAAATTGTACAACAAAAATGCACACAAACTTTACTGACGCTTTTTTGTTTGTCATAAAAACAATAGAAGTTTGTTGCATTTACAAAGCAACAACAACAGTAGTCGACAACAAAACCCTTACGGTCCATCTCAATGCTGGCGCAATATGGGATTGTCATTGTACAAGTTAACTAAAAATAAAATAGAGGTGCCTAATATAGCCTCGACCCTAACTGACGCAGGCAGTTTGTGTGGAAGCTAAATAAGTGTTAAGAAAGTGGAAGTCAACTTCTTCCCAATCTTTACTTACAAGTTATCATATTTTTCTGCTCTCCAATAGCACCTCAAAGTGAAGGGTTAAGAGATTCTTGTACTAATTTTTGAACGGAAGAAATTGAGGGCTACTTTTCGAGGCTATTTGTTGATATGGATATTGTAAAACAAATTAAGCTTAAAAGAATGATTTGGGCTTAATTATCATATATTGGTAAAAGGTCCAGTATCGCCTCTAATAAACCCACATGGAATAGACTTCAGGGGAAGACCGGACCCACTCTGTACTGCTGAAACATTAATGATGATAATTTTTTAGAACATTTCTTTTTTCTGTACAAGAAAATTCATGTTTTACGCAGTTCTTATGGCTTCCATACTTACGCAGTCTCTTCAAATTGAGCAGGTGGTTTGAAAATGGCTTTCCACTTGAGTTGGCAATTCTTGATGTTTCAAAGATGTTTCGAACAGCAGACTCAGTGAATATTTCTGATCTTTGAGCTTAATATTGTGACCCAGCCAAGAAGAAATATTCCACTAAAAGTAGAACGTAATTTCACCAGGCTTAAGATTTTTAGTATACCAGTGGATATAAATACTTGTCTATTGTTTTTCATAGGAAGAGATTTGATATCTGTCTGTTTGTTTGCCACCTTCCTCGAATATTGTAGATATTTGTACGTCCATACGTTCGTACGTTCTTACGTTCTATGATATGATGAAACAAGAAGTCTCTGGTGAAGTCTTTACAAACTTTTACAGTCTTATTGTGTTATGTTATGTTAGATGAGTTGTGTGTGTGTTATGATTCATAAAATGATATAAAAATAGTTTTGTTTTTCATGACATAAATATTTATTGTTATAATTCCTGGTGATGTCAAACAATCTTTTCATATCCTAATCCTATCCCTGTATATGTTCAGTTTTTATCCTTCATAATACTACACAACAAAACTTTACTCATTTATTTTAATCATACGATATATATATATTGTTTTATTGTTATCCTTTCCTCCTTATTTTTACAGTCTTGATAATAAGGATTTCTTATTTTTATAGAAATTTTGTTTAATTTCAGTTAGTTACTATATCGTTTTACTTATGGAGTCGTAACATGAATGCAAGTCAAATAACTGAGATTTACCTTCATTTTCTTTGCATTTTTTATGAAAAAACAGAAAATTTTTGTTTTATACACAATCCCTCTCGTTTTGGAAAATCTTTAAGAATGCAAACTTTTTCTTTGTCTATTGCTTACTATCTAGAAAGAAAATTTATGTTTTATTTTCAACCCCTTCGTATTTACGACAACTACAAATGTAACCCTATTTATTTTGGGGTTATTTAAAAACTATAACCATTCAGAACTAAAAACAATAAAGTTTGAATAAAATATTTAGCTTAGTTCTTGTCAAGGAAAATGATAATTTGCCAAGGAAATATAAATTGTTTTAGTAATGAATATTAAAAGAATTTAGTTCGTAAAAAGGACTTTACCAAAGTGATTTTATCGTAATCAAACAAATTAAATCATCTCGATACCATTTCTACTAATATTTTTTCATAAAGATCTCAAAAAAACTTAAAGATTCTCCAAGTTTAGAAATTAGGACAGTATTCATTTTAGATATAAAACCGCAAAAATATTAAAATTTCATTTTATTTTTAAAATTAGAGAACCCACAATAAGAAATCTATTCAATAAATTTTCTAAATTTAAATCATTTTTTGAACTTTTTCAAAATAAAAATGATAAAGTATACATTTTTCGTAATATTTTTTTGTAACAAAACGAATATAATAATACATTTAGCGGTAGCGAATAATAATAATAATAATAGATTTGAGCATACATGCATTCATAAATATTATTATTATTATGAATATCTATACAACGAGAAAAGATTTATTTTTTGGGGTTATGAAGGGTAAAATAAAAATATATATAGCTTAGAGTAGAAAATGACAATTGTGTGTAAGATTAAATAAATATTAAAATTGAAAAAAAGAAATAACATCAGCTGAAGTAAGTAGATGTGTATTCAATGCAGTGCAGTTGGTTCAATGAATGCATGAACGTATTTATTTGTTAATGGTGGTATTATTATTGAGGAGATGAATAGGAACTCTATGATTGGCTACTGACATTATATTTAATTCAAACCGGAGCAAAATACGAGAAACGTTAAAGCGGTGTGCCTTAAAACCACCATTTAATCGATGGTTTTTGAAATAATCAATGAAAGAAATACAATTTGGGGGGTGCCAGAAATGGGTCCTATTTTATTAAAAATAAAACAATTTTAGGTTGATTTTTAATGAGGGCACCAAATAACCATTTCCTGAATTTCTGTAGATTTGCGTTTCTTGAATACCGTTTTAAATTGTCTCTCGTGAAAGTATTTAGTCTGAATTGAAGTTATTTTTCTTAATTTTGTTGGAATTCAACAATAAAGTTTGATTGGTTAATTAATTCCAAGTATTGCTCAAAATTCAATTTTATTACTTACGAATTTTCAGCTACTGCGAAATCTCTAGTAGATAATTTTGCAGACACTAGATGATATAAATGCCGAGAGAAAAATTACACTACAATGAAACCGCAGACAGGAAATTTGGGCATGTATCGCTCAATTTTGCATGTTGTCAACTCATTCTCTATCGAATGGCGATTTCATCGGGAACAATTCTTATGTCCTTAGAGTAGTTGACTGATAATAAATTTGTTATAATTCACATCAAAATGTGAAATAGGCTCAGTTCCACTCGAAAATTAAATTAAAAACAAAAAAATTATTTTCAAAGGTGTCATACATTTGCTATGCTCATATTTCTTAATTAAGAGTTTTGAGCGGCCTTATCTTGCTTAGGACGACTTCAGAGATTTAAAAAATGCAGTTCCTTGTTCGTGAATTCAAGACGTTTCAATTGAGGGAACACAAAATTTAATAGAATAACCAATCCTTAAATTTCATTTCTTACCTCAATATTCTTAAATTTCTGTAAGTCCTGAGTTCCCTTAATCAGAGAAATATGTATCATGTGATTTATGTCTAATATATTATATGTTATAATAAATTGTACTTTTTTTTTGTCATTTTATTGTCATTTTGATAATAAGTTAGTCGTCGTCTTCAGTACTCGTTCACCACTAGCTTCTACCAACCACCAGCCCCTTTACTCATGTTTTCATCCCAACCCCATCCACCAACAAACATTCATTTACATTGTAAAAATATAATAATAAAATATAGAATGTGTAAGCAATCAGACAACCAAACCAAAATACGTACTTTTTCTTCATTCTTTACTTGAAAAATTGTATAAAATTTCTGTGAAATGCGAATTTTTTTTTTTTATATTTTGTCACTGTTGGTACAAGAAGTTTATCAATTTTATTCAGAATTTTAATTTTTTTTTCATTTGATAAAATGAAAATTATTTTGACTTTAAGTTTTATAAATTTTGTTTGATATATTTTTACCGTTTCTTTCGAAAGTTTCAATTGATAAAAAATTTATAGCAGTTTTTGTTAAAGTTAGTTAAACGATGAAATAGATAAAATTGATCATACATCTTTAAATTAAACTGTTGTTCAAAATGAATTATAAACCAGAAAATATAAATTTTTATGTACTTATTTTAGCATTTAATTTATATATTTAATTTATTTTAGCATTTTTTGTCTTACATAACACCATCTTGAGTATCAACTAGCTTTGCATAAATCTGAAGCATTTATTCTGAAAGAGTTATTAATAAGACGACTTTTTTTTGGGTCACTTGAACTTTTAAGAATAATGAAGTCAATAATAATCCCAAATAAGTAGTTTATATTTACACAACCATGTAGACAGTTCAATAGTTCAAATATGGGATGAACATACAGAGTATGTTATGAAAAATTGGGTGATTTATTGAAATGAACGTTTAATAATCATGAAAAACAAAATTTGTTCTTTGTTTATGGCCATTTTAGGATCTTTTTGGCATTATAATATCAAGAATTTAGTGTACATAAATATTGGGTTGCTATTTTTTAAGATAACACCAAAAATGCTTTCGACCTTTGAATCAGATTTTGGGCGATATCTCAAATACAACTTTCCCAGTCTCAAAATTATTGTTACTTTTTATGTACAAATTACTTGAAAAATCATAGTTTTCAAAATCAAGAAAAAATTGTTGGCTCCTATTTTGATAAAACTGATTTTTGAAGGTTACTAAAATCCATGTAATGAGTATTTTTTACATATCACGCAAAAATAGGTCTGTGCTTTCATAATTTATTATGGAGTTAAAAGTCAACCGTTTTTCAAAACATTAAGACAGCGTTGAATGAAATTCATTTATTCGATTCGTTACTAGCATGATTGCACTCAAGTCACTGTACAGCTCATCTAGCTGCATTAGCTATTATCATATAGCTCCCAAACAATACAAATAGATAATGGATAATAAATAATAAGTTGTTGTATGTTTGCGTACTTATTTGCTGATAGCTGTTTGTTTATGCTCATTCCTTCAATGTACTACGTATACTGAATGCATTATATTATTATCCAACAGTATTACATATATGTATATTGCATGTGTGTGGATATGTATAGATGTTTATTTTGTTGATGCTTACTTTATTTCTGTTAATATTTAAGCGTTCTTGATATTTAATTAAATCTATTGTTTATTTGTTTAATTTGCAAATTCAACTTACTCTACTCCACGCCATGACTATCTATCTTTAATAGAATGTGTTAATTCTATTTTAAGTGCTGAATTGTTTTATGTTCACCTTTATAATGAATTACCGGGAGTTTATGAAATTATTCTGAAGCTAGTGTCGATATTTCAGTTATCAACTAGCAAAATTTATTGTTGCGATAAAAGGCTATCTATAGAAATGCCCAAGAGTTGACTTCTTCTCAGACATATTCCACCCTCTCAATATTACTCCTACTTTACCTAAACAAATGGGAGCTTCATAAATAATTAGACTCGACTTAGCGCAGTTATTTATAGGAACTGCTTGGACCTAAGACTACTTCTTGGCTCCCAGCAGCTAGCCTAGGTAATTTGGTTACAGTTGGCTATGTTGTCACTTATAAAAATTACTTGCTGTGACAGGCTAGTGGAAAACAGGATTCTCAAAATCGATTGCCTATAGGACTATATGTGGCAAAAATGGTCAATTTGTTCTTTTTCGGCCTAGACTAGGGTACTTATTAATTCTCAAAATGTACACTTCTGAAATCGCTTAGAAAACTATATGTAAAAAAACACCCGGTAAATGAAAAATAAAACCTCGCTTTAATGAAATAAGAATAATTATGAAAATGCGAGGTTATACATTCTGCACTAGCAAGCAGTCTTCTTCTTGATACACATAACCTTATTATTATTATGATTATTATTATTTATTTATTTATTTAGTTATTTATTTATCATTTGGTATTCAATTCATATACATAGATATTTGTGTGTTTGTATGATGTGCTTTCCTGTCTTCATCTTTTACTATTATTTTATCTTTGTCTTCTTATATGTATGTATGTTTTATCTTTATTTATTTATTTAAATGAGATGAACATACAAACAAACAAACAAACAAACAAACAACACAAAACATTAAACATAGTAATTTGTGTGGAATAAAGATTAAGAGATTTCTTAAATTATTTGCATTCAACTACTCCACTTTAAAAGCTAACTAGTTAACAAATAATAAATATAGAAGTGTTTGTATTATATATACTTATTATAAGGTACATATTATTATTATTATATACAGTACGTACGTATAATCACTTAACGTAGGTAACACGATGCGAACTATATATGTATAGAATAATACACATAAATACAAACACCAATTTATATTAATAATCTATACTATAATAATTCTCTCAACATATTTCTTTTTTTATATACAGTACGTTCGTAGAATCACTTAACGTAGGAAACACAATATTAAAATACATCTTTATTGCATATTACATTTAAATACACACGCCAATTTATATTAATAACCAATACTGTAATACTTGATCCCTACTTTTAAATTTTTCAAAAATAATGATATAATCAAACTTTGTGTTGAGTGAATTATTCTAGTATTGGTTGTTAATGTTTTTATGCTTAAATTTGTGGTATATTCTATATGGGTGTATTTTAACATTGTTTCTTCTATAGAAAGTGAATCTACGGACGTATTGTATATACTTAATTCTTTATATTTATTTATATTATATAGGATTGTCATAAATAAATTATCTGTTATCCACAACTTCCGTTTCTTATAACAATATTTTTCAAGTATTATAACTCAAGTATATTTTTTATTAAAATTTTCATATAGTTAGTATGAAAAATGTGATCGCCTCAATGTTTTGGTATATTGCGATTAAATTGGGAATATTATCAAATTTCTTTATTAAACATATTTAGTATTGTATATAATATCTACTCGTAATTATAGATTGAATTATATACATATAATATGAAATATAATAAGTTTTAAAACATACATAATATAGTTTATACAATAAGCAGATTATAAATGCTATTGAAATTAACAAATTATTTTATCATACCAAAATATTATGGATAGGTAAGTTACCTAAATACAAATACTATAATACACATATCGTTACCTATCTAACTGCTAGAATCAACGTTATTATAATTATCAGTTATATACAGGTTGATTATAGTGTAAATAAATGGTCTAAGTACGATCCACAAGGTCTGAACCACTAACTTTCATAAGATACTAACTTCAGAAGAATTTATTGATTATTACGAATCGTCGTTATTAATATAGACAACCTTCTTTAGTATCTCAAACTCGATGAAACGAAAAAAGGACAATAAAAGAACATATCCACGTACATCTATAGGATATAACGTGCGAAGGTATGAAATTGAAGTAATTATATGAAATAAGGCGTGAGAGTAAGAGTTAACGTGCCAAAGAAAGAACGTGATCATAACTGTGATATATGCATATGTTAACAAGAAGGAAACAAAGGACAAGCAACCAAATCACAGTACTTGAATATACACAACAGGACGCGCAAGTCTCACTCTGTGCATGCAAGCTGTACAGTGTAATATTGTACGCACTACTCATTGATAAATTTGGTTGATTATAGTTCATATATAATTTTTAACTGGGTATCAATATCATCAGAAATAAACCCTGCAATTATCCTACTCCTTGAAATTCTATATTTGTCTCCATATTTCTTCTAACTACAGCTAATACCTCAAAACAGTATATCAAAATAATTATTAAGTTTATTCAAATATATAATATACCATGTATTTGCATATGAGTAATTTGTTTTTCGTGATGTAATAGATATTTGTCTCATTTTGAATACTTTCTCGTCTTATAAAAAGATTATTCTAATTACTGAACGAATATAATTTGACTATACGTGTATGCATTTAAGTATTTGTGTGATATGTGATAATGATTGAAATTAGAATTTTAAGATGATTATAATTTGTAAACATCTTAATTTGGTTGCTGCTTATGCGCTGCTCATTATACGAGAAGTCACAATCAGATGAAAGGATTTAATAATATCATTTAACTGGATTGTCTTATATTATTATATGTGTCTTTAATTAAATAAGAGTACCAAATAAAATTAACAATTCATCATCATCATAAATAAAACAAAAAAATTTATTAATAAATGAATGAAGTAAATTAAGGCATAGATTTTTGAGAATAAGCGAATTAAATCATTTTAATAACTTCCCAAATGATATTCATTTTGTGAATCTAGAATTTTGTTATATTATTACGAAGCCTTTAAAAATGGTAAAAATTTAGAAAAAAATATAGTAGAATGAAACCTATTGGAAACGACAGATTTTATAACCAAACTGAAAGGAAAAATAATTTACGGGCGATCTGAGGTCGGCAAGTGGAAGGGGTGACTTTTTAAGGGTAAAACTCTGTTTATCTCGATTTGCAGCAAAACTACAAGTCCTATGGATAAAAGTTATAGGCTTATTAATAAAAAGATCTACAACTTTTGTATTAACATTTTTTTCGCCTTAAAATTTTTCAACTAAGATTATCTACATGTCTCATTATTATATAATTTCTCTATAGTAATTATATAATTGAAATCAATAATTCATCAACAAGATGTCTGTGTTATTTAAATGTTAAATAGAATTACAATGAATTCAATTCTACAGCTAGCTAGCTATCTATACAAACATCTATTATTAATATCAAGTTGACTTAATTACTAATGAGTTTAGTCATTTTATTATAATCATTTGTCTAAGTAAAGGTATAATAAAATATGTACATATATTACATTATATAGATATGATATTCATACATATATATGTATTCAGGATAATATACTCGATTCAATTATATTATTTCAATAGTATTATTTTAGTATAGGATACCTTGATCAGGTATTATTTGAAAAATTAATTAAATGTATTCATATTAAGGACTATTTATAAACTACAAATTCGTCACGAGATAACATAGATCAAAGTCGTGGTACATCTTTGAACTTCGAGACTGCGCGAAGCCAAGTTAATTATAGGTTCATTTTATTATTGAAGTTATACTGCTTTAGGGGCGTTATGAAAAAATGATAAGAGTAAATGATGAGAATTTTAAGAAGCGTGCACATCACCGTCACACAAAATTAACAGGTTGAAGCTGTTTTTATGATTTATGTTAATGTTAGAAAATTTATTTATTTAATTTTTCAAATTTAAACTAAACTTTATTGACTGATCCTTATCCAGTCCTTTAATTATTTTATTGTAATTAATTATTTGCATACAACTTTAAATTGTTTTTTTTACTGATGCCAAAGAACTTCTGACGCATGTACATAACATACACGCACCCATTTTTTCTTCGGAAATATTCACTGGTTTAGATTAAGTTTGTTTAACCATTGTTTTTATATTATTTCAGAACTAAAAAGCTGTTGGAATGATCGGTAATTTTGACATAAAATACAAAATGTAAATGGGAGCTAGATTTCGAGATAGAGTCTAAAATAGCAACGATCAAATGACTGTGCAAATTAATTCGATACTATAAATATGATGATAGAATGAGTTAATAAGAGCCTACAAAAACCTCTAATTATTTTGAAATGTCTGTTGAAAATCATTGAATAGCAATTAGTGTGGATATACACTACATACACACAGTCATACAAACATATTATTATTATTAACATATGTAGTATTTATATACTATAATAATTTTAATTTTCAAATACATAGAGAGCTAAAACTAAAATAATAACACAATCTACAAATATTACTTGTGAGAGTAATTATTTATTTTTAGTATTTAATTATATTTTTCATTAATAATAATTTATATACCATCAAGTGCTTTGAAAAACAAAGAAATTTTCTAATATATAGCAGCAATTAAATAATTTTATGTCTAGAAATTATCTGCTTTTAATAATTATTATATTTTTTTTAACTGAACAATTTTAATTGTAAGCGTATTTATAAAAAAAAATATTTTCATTTAATATCCAATTTTCGCACGTTTCTTGCTAACTTGTCATTTATTTTAAGCTTTTTTGCCGAGGAATTTAAACTTTAATATCAAGAAATACTTGTAGATATTCCGCTATAGATATCGTCCATAAAGCTGCACAAACATTAAAAATGGATAGTGAAAATAAATTTAAATTTTAAAATTTTTATATAAAAAAGTTATTAAAATATTTTCCACAACGAACTTACCATTTTCATTTCATATTTCAGTCAAAATATCATTTTTAAATGCGCTGGTTGTTCAAACCAACATAACGTTAACAAAATATATCTATAACTCAGTCACTTCTAAGTAGATGAAGTTTTCTACATTTCTCAAGTGATAAAGTTCTCAATTCTTCTGAGAGATTCAACAACGAACGAATTTATACAGAAAACTTAACGTTATTGTATCATTTATCACAATGGTTGATTATTCCATCGACAATAAGAATTATATGAGGATTTCACACATAATTCGTATAGGTATTCAGAAAAAATTAAATTTGTAATTCATCTTTTTTTTTTAGTAAATATTTCGTCGAAAAACCTTTTCATTTTTAGAGCTTTGCACAAAGTCCTTCTATATAGAGGCCGAGGGTTGAAAATGTATATGTATTTGAAAAATTGACATACCCAAGTTTTTTATTTTTTTTTTTTATATTTTACAAAATAAATTTTTTTCACGAAATTTAGTGAAAACTTACCTTTTTATGTTCCAAATACACAGTAATTTTTTTAATATACAATATATATTTCTTCACCATATTTTGAATAAATATCGAAAAGGCGCCGTAATTTTCAAACGACAAATTTTGAGATTATGTAAAAAAAGTGTAAATACAAAAGTTGCAGATCTTTTTATTACCTGCAACTTTGCTATTTAACTATTTTTCATAGAATTTGTAGTTTTATCGGAAATCGTGATAAATCATGTTTTACACAAGAACTACTTCCACTTGGCCACCTCAGATCGCCCGTAAATTATTTTTCCTTTCATTTTTGATATATTCTCTTCCGTATCCCATGGGTTGCATTCATCCTACTATAAGTTTTCACCATTTTTAAAGTCTTTTACCCCGGTCTATTAGTACTTGCAATGCTTTCACCCGTTACAAACTGTACACACAAAATGAAATATATCCTGAAATATTCATTTGAATAAATGATTTTTCCATAATACATTATTATCTTTGTTACTCATTCAGATGGTACCTATCTATATTTAGTGGTGTGAACTAACGTTCTCAATACTGTTGAAGAACAATCAAGAGTGAGTGAATCAAGAAACAAAAAGTAAACAGTTTGTGAAAGTAACTAACCAACAATGTTAACTTTTTACCCCATAAGAGTAAAGTTGGTAAAACAATACCGTAACTAACTGGATGACTGACTAACGTTGGTGTTCAGGGTAACCCCGGTGTACACACACATATAATAACTGTATTATAGTCCAAGAAGTGAATGCTTGAAATTTTTTTTTAAAGCAAAGCTCTCAAAGCATTACTAATAAATACCGGAAATTAATGAAGTAAGGTTTATGTGGGAATTAACTATGGCCTCGCGGTTCAAGGGGTTGCTCAAAGTTTGAGGGATTACTTAATAATACATGGTGTTTAACTGTAAACTAGAGGTTAGAATTTCTCATAACTATTAAGAAAATCAGTTTTAAGCTAATGATTTCCATAACTATCTGCCAAACTCTAAAAGTAAATATTGTAATACCGTTTATAATCGTATTTGGGGCTTTTTAGACCGCATATTACTAATTTATTATTAAAAATAGAATCCAATATTTATATTGTGATATAAAATGCATTTTATTTTGTGTAATTTTTGCATTCATTTGCTAAAATAAAATGCATTCATACCTAACGCGGTTTATGTGAATCTGCAAAAACATTAAAAATCGCCAAAATTAAAACAAAATTATATTGTTGTTTTAGCTTAGGTTATCGCTTGGAATTTGTGCGAAATATTGACCTCTAGATCGGATTTCAGGAAAAAACTTTGCATTCAATCCTTAAATGTTTTTTTGAAACCTTTCAGATCAAATTACTTTTACTTTTATATCTTTACCATATTCGGAGACAAAAATTTTAATTTTAAATTTGTCCATTTTTGGGAGTGATACCCTTAGAAAAATTGCTGGTTTTTGATTTCGTTTAAAAATAGTATTATTGGATGCATAGTTTTTGAAACATCACCTGAAATCCGATCCAAAGTTCAATATTTCACACTAATTTCCTGCGATATTTTAACTGTATTCCGTAACTGTACTTTCTTCAATACAGACTTTCGGTACAGACCAACTTATTTGATTCCATTGACTCTTGGACTATAAATAGTCATACTCTAGTTCCTAAGTAGCTAGCTCACAGTGAGCCAGAGCCAGCCAGCCAGCAGCCACTCAGATAGAGAGCTACTAACTCTAGTGTTAAAACTTAAGTTTAGTATAAGAGTTTATTGTTGTTTGTAAAACTTTCAAACTGAATTATATTTTGCTTTAGCAGATGTTTAACTAATTAACAAAGTCAATTCTATATAAATGTTCTATTTATATACATTATATTATTACAGGGTGTAACAGTCATTCAAATTCAAACAACATTCGTAGAAAAAACTCCAATTTCATAAAGTTAAATTTACTAAAACCTTTTACGGAAAAAGTTTACAAAAAAATATTAATTGATAAAGACGAATTTTAACTTGAGATTCAAATTTTTATTTCATACAAACCTTATAATGTCTTCCTAAAAAATGATGGTTAAACCGTAATGCGAACGTTTATTGCAGGTAACTCGGTTAGGAAATTAAAGAATACAATGATATTCTTGAGTTGTCATATACAAAAGTGGCCCAATTTATTGCGAATTTATTGAATATATATTTTTTTTTTTCGAAACAAAGTCATCAGTAAGAAAACTTGAAATTTTAGAGTACACTATTAAAATGAACCCGACGTTTTGTCCTAGGACGTTGGACGAGGACTTGATATGCTTTTTGCGCTTAAAACAAGTAACAGAAAAATAAAGTCTAATTTGTTTATTTCTATATATCTTCTACCATTATTTGTGCAACTTTTATCTAGATTTATTTTTATCTAGAAATAACCAATAAATGTAGATGTTTTATTTTATTCCTACCATATGTACATAGTTTTATTAATTATTATTTAACATTCAATCACTGTTATGGTTTCACATAGCTGTGTGAGTTTTTCCATTTATCTGGGTACATGTTTCTAACCTACTTGAAGCTTTAGACTGCAAGACATTGTATATTAAGAGAACAGCAAACAATATGACAATTATATAAAGTAGTTTGTAAGTAAGTAATAATATATATATATATATATATATATATATATATATATATATATATATATATATATATATATATATATATATATATATATATATATATATATATATATATATATATATATATATCTACTCTAAATAACAATAATAATAACAATTACTTAAAACTTGTTTATGTTTTAACACTTCTCTAAAACGTATGGTAACCATTTATATTGTTGTTCAACTAACAGCACAACCAACGAACAAACGTAAAGCGATAGCTTTACTATACTTACTTTAACTGTTTAGTTAATTATAAACCACATAAGGCGGGCGGGAATGGAGCTGTTAGTTAATAAATATTATTTTACAGAAAATATTTCGTTTATACTAATTTAAGGTGAGCTTTATTAACTGTGTTGACTATCCTTCTCCCGTCCTTTTATTAATTTATTGTAATTAATTACAATAAAATAATAAAAGGACTGAAGTAAGATAGACAACACAGTCAATAATGCTCAGTTAAAAATTGAAAAACTGAATAAATAAATATATATTTTCTATATTTTTTCTATATTTTTTCAATAACATAAATCATAACAACAACTTGAACCTGTGAATTTTGTATAACCGTGATGTGCGCGCATCTTTTAATTTCACTCTCATAATTCATAACCAGCTCAAAAAAGTAAAATTTCAAAAACTAAATTTAAAGTATAAAGAAGGCATAATTAATTTAATTACAAACTTATAAAATGACAATTTTCTTTCTCAGCAAACTAAATGTCGAAGCTGATACTAAGCTAAACATAATATATTAAAATCATAAATATTAGAGAATTACTTCATTACACACCAGACATATTAATTTCAGAGTTTTTTTTCTTTATTTTTACGTAACTTGCGTTGTAATAATAATAATAATAATAATAATAATTCTATTCATGCATATAATATAATTATATAATCACATCATAATATTAAAAAGTTTATAATGATATCATTATTATTTTCAGAATTCATATAATTACGAAATATAATAAAACTATTATATATAATTATTATAATAATAATAATTATATACAGTTTTACCAGTGAAATGGATATTCAATCCAACAAGTCGAATATTCTAGTGCTCTTTGCCATTCTGAATATCTTAATTTGTAGCTTGATGAAGCTCCAAAAATTTTAATTTTTTTAATTTATTTTTGTTTTTTTAATTTAAACTTTGATTTTTAATGGTCTGAGAAAACGGCCTGCCTAGAGAAAATTTTTACTACTAAAAAATTAAAAAAAACTCAATAGTATTTTAGGCCCTATGAATCAATTAATATTTTCAGTATTATTCCATTGAAACAGGATTCAAAATGACAGTTTTTTCAAAATAATTTTCTTTTCAAGGAATTTTCCGAGGATTTGTCTTCCAGGTATACTAATGAAATTCGTAGTTTTCAAAAAAGTATTAAAAATTGAAACAGTCATAATAAAATATGTCTATTTCTTATAGTAAAATCCATAAAAGTAGCTTCCTCATCGTAGTTTTACCCTCACACTTTTCTATAGGACAAAATTTTTGAAATAGTTTAGGAATTTTTGAATCAATTTTATATATGGAAGATATTTTGATAATTTTTATTAAATGTTATAATTTCTAACTAAAACTGAAAACTTTCAAAATTAATATCATTTAGATTTTCATCAAATTATCATATTCATTCAGTATGTAATGAAAATGTAAAATTATGATATCATTTTCATATTCAAACTTTCATTTTAGTATGAGAATATTCAACTTATCGTATTTTCTAACTCAAAATTATCAAAAGTTGAATTCAAGTACTCCGAGATGCTTGCAGAGAATTCTAGGTAGTACTCAATACTTATTTTCAAAATACCTAAAAAAGGAAAGATGAATTATTACCTCAAAAAAATATGCTTAAAATCGGGTAGTATAAAATCAAACACACTGAAAACTATATTGCAATTAATTAACTTAATATAAGTAAAAATATTTCTTTTAAAGATATGACTGATAAATTTATAGTATTGGATTTGATCATATAAAAAGTTATATTTATAAGTCTTATAATTTAAATTTATTATTTTCAGAAATGAATAAAATTATGATGCAAATAAAATATATAAAATAAGTATATAAGCAATAGAACAAAATAAAACTGAAAGAAAAGTTGTATTTTTAATTTAAAAACTTTATAATATAAATTAATAAATTGAATAATTGTGTTTTATAATATTATTATTTTATTTTTTTAAATCATAATTCTCTTTTTATATTAAATATATATGACGGTAACAAACAATTTTTATTATTTCTAGTTTATTAAATCTAACAGCCAAATGGTTAAAAAAACGTTTTCATGCGAGAGTGTTTCGTACTCTCGTAGTACTACGTAGTAGAGTTTTTCAATTTTACGACGAAATGTGAAAGTCATTTTTCATTTTTATTTTGCGCTCACACCAACATACCTATGTGCAAACAGTCACCAAATAAGCAACGAGTAATATCTCCTCCGAGAATCGTTACAACTAGCTAATTCATACTTGGTCGATGATGAATACTTTGTAGTCGAAATACGTATTTATAAAAATACAATTCTCAATAATAATAATAAAACTGAGTGATTTTATTAATGAACAATGTTGTATTTAATAATAATAATTAATATAAGAGAATTATTATTTTTCATAGATTATTTTAATTGAAATTTTTACAAAACATTTCTGAAGGTTAACTAGATTTTATAAGCGAATTTTATTGGGAATATCGTTATAAATGGTCTTTGCGATACAATTTTTATAATAAATTTTATATACTCTGAGTTTATACATTTTGTAAAGTATAAGAAATTTGTATAAATCAAATGAGAGATTAGAGATAGATCTTTTTTACGAGACATCTTGTATACGTTCGTACTGTATGTATATAAGTAATAACAAGCCTTATACATTATATTCAATTGTATTTTATAATAAACAAGTAACTCATCCAGACCAGACCAGACCAGACCAGGACTAGGGCAAAACGTACAGCATTGGTGTGAATTATTCTATGTGCGATAAATATTGTTTACACTTCGAAAACTTTTATGAAATAATATGTATGTCGAAGGCATATCGTTCAATTCAGATACATTGTAATAAGAAAAACCAAATGAAGGTAACAAATTACGGGAATAATTGTTTAGATACTTGACATATGGTTGAGTATCAATGTTTGAAACTACTTTTAATCTTTAGCATTCCTAAAGTACTAAACAGTCTATATATTTATAAATACATATGTGCTGTAATTATATTTCGCGTTTGTTACCAAAATTTGAACTGATTTTTGAATTAAATTGTGACGAATCTAAAAATTGTTTCAAACATGGTTATTCGATTTGTAGAAATCAACTTTTTATTTTAATTTTCTTTAACGAGACTTTAGACTTTAACGAGCTTAAAGTCACTTCTAAGTTTTAGATCATGCCACAAAAATTTCAATTCAATATCTTTTTTTGGTTTGAGATATCTGAATGACGGAAATCAATAAGAATGGAAAATTATTTCTGATGAAGACAAATGTATGCCTTAAAAAATGATTTATTCTGCTTGAAGTCAATTGAAATCGTTTTTAAAATCTACCACACACCTCAAATCATTCAGTGCGTCTTTTTTTCATTGTTTACCTATCATTACAACAGGTAGGAGCAAATGGACTAATTTAGGGGTTGCAAAACTGTTACAATTATGTTACCTTATCTTTAACAACCATAGACTCGTCTTAATAAATCCTTATATATTTCATATCCTTGAGGCAGTTTTAAATTTCAATAGGTTACACCTGAAAAATAAAAAATTAAAATAACAGCTGCATTGTACGACTTGCCTTCGACATGTATTCGAACGTATTACAGAAAATTATATAATTTTATTCTTTCAAATAAAAAAATAATAATTATAATTTATGAAAATTAAAAAAATTCAGAATAAAAATAATAAAGAAATATCACATTTGAAAAAAAATAATTATTTGCATTCTCTCAATTGAATTGTGATTTCAAATTTGGATTCAATCACATTGATTCTTCAAATAAGAGGGTTCCATCTTTGAGTAGTCAAATTTGTTCACAATTTACTGGATTTTATTGAACCAAGCATGGCATTTTTCTAATTATCGTGGCCGGTCTAAAAACCGCAGAATAGAAGGAGCTAGGATAAAGAGGAATTAGAGAAAAAGTTGCCACATTATTCTGGAATATGAAAGAACAGTGAATAAGATTGACTTGGTTCGCTAGAAGATCGCCAAATCATAATTTGTTAGGTAGAATCTGTTTCTGTGATCATCACTATCTGACTTTTCCTCAACAAAAATTATTTAATAACAAGTAAAGATAACAACTAACATTCTTAATTATTAGATACTAGAAACATACATTCAATAAAGTTATTGTGGCAAATCTAAACCACTGACTATTGAACTCAATGAATTGATTTTCCTCATTTACGCACAATCAACTATAGAATACACCATCAAAATTTCAACTTTCTCGCTCTTTTTCAACGAACAGGTGGAAATGAGCTTAAACAAAGATTCTATGAATATATATATACCAACATATACATCAGTGTTCCTTATAAAATCAGCCATAGCTGCCTAGCTTCCCCTTGCCTTCATATTCCCCATCCTTTTTTTTTTACTTATTCTGTAAAATTTGGAATTGTTCAAAAAAAAAAAAAAAATATGAATACAGAATTGAATTGAATTGAATTGCAAGTGTCTTCAATATTTCCTAGCATTACAAACTTTAGACTAAACTTGTGACATATTTAATGTATGTTGAAATATAAATACAGACATAATTTATTAATAATTTAATTACATAACAGATTACATATGAAATTATAATATTTTGAAATTAAATAATATTTTCAGTTTAAAATATAATAATAATAATAATAATAATAATAATAATAATAATTATACTTGGATGTTACGCTTGCTAGTTAGAGCTATTAAAACTTATTCAAAAAGTTTATCATGATGTTGCATAACTAAAATAGAACGGATAAAACGGATAAACGGATGCAGATGGGCATTCGTTTTACACGTTTAAACTAACCACCA
The DNA here is from genome assembly GCA_020423425.1 of Chrysopa pallens. Lineage (NCBI taxonomy): Eukaryota > Metazoa > Arthropoda > Insecta > Neuroptera > Chrysopidae > Chrysopa > Chrysopa pallens. The sequence goes on from CM035593.1 coordinate 82,580,777, forward strand.
TCGCACACATACACACATACATACATGTATATGTATATATGAAAATTTACTTTAATTAATTTTATTTTTAGCATGTGTTAACTATCAGGAAAAGACTCCAATTATACTGAACACGGGAAATTAGGTATTAGAGGTTTCATACGGAAAACAAGTTTTATGCATTGATTGATGCATGATTTATGATCAATTATGTTGTTTAATTAACTTCTCAATTATATTAAAAACTATATTAAATTCGTGATAAAAATTTCGAAATTTTTCATCAATGGTGTCTTATCCTTTCCATGGCTTGTGTCATTTATATTACGAGGCAAAGTTGATAGCTTCTTTTTTTATTGATAAATATAAATAAGTATACATAAATATATTCTTAATATAATTATGCGAAGCGCATTGTAAGTCAGTCAGCAAACAAAGAGTGCTTGTTATAATTAATTTTCAAGAGATAGAAAATCGTGCCCAAGGCTTACAGCAAAACTTCTTGTAATATGTATCAAATATATATCAAATGCTTTTTTTTAATTTTTATTTAAAAATGTCCTACAACATCCTTTCCGTTATGATATTTATTCAGTCTCATTTGAAAGTTTTTACCTAATTAAAATGGTAACTTTTAATAATTATAATTAGTAATTTTTGGTCCATATTATATAATTGGATAACGTAGGTATATTTAAATAAATACTCATATATCTAATTTAGTGTATAACTTTAATAATAAATAGAGAAATAAGGTTTTTGAATTATTATTATTTTATTAGACCAATAATAAACCTTATATTGGTAAATTAAATGACATTCAATTATATCATCATCATCACATACTTATTATATCATTAATAAGGTACCGTAACCCTACTTTGAAGTATCAAATTACAATATTTTTAGAGGTATGGAAAAACCTTCGTGTGAATGATATTATTTAGGTAGAAGTTTTTAGAAAAACCACAAAGATAAACGGAGCTTGTGGTTTATTTTATTATGATCATATAAGGTTATATATGTATATTATAATATTATTTACACTGTGATCTGTTGTGAATAAAAAAAAAAAATAATTTGTGTGCTAAAGAATGAAATTACGGTTTATAATTTTTTAATAATGTGTATATTTGAAACAATGTAGTGTACATCCACCCGGATTTTGAGACTCACGTATCAACGTATCGGTCTATTAAATTCTTTCTAAACATTTACGTGGGATTTGGTATGAAACAAATTTTCCACTTAGTCGAAATAAATGAGCTATCAGATATATAAATGCTGTTCGACAAATTTGACATAACTTCTCGTCATATTAAATTTAAAACTACTTGTTTACATCTGCATTATGCAATATCGGCAAAAATAACAAAGTATAGGCAAAATAAATTACATTACACATTACAGATTTTATCCATAATAAGTAAATATATGCAAAATATTACATGATGAGTGAATGCTGGAACAACCTAAATGAATTTAAATTAGTGGTTGAAACAAACTGATATTTAATTTAAATATACAGATTTAGTCAATTTACTCTGAAGTATGAAAATGCTTTCATCAATATATGAAAACATCCAATGTAAACATAAAACTTTAAAATAAATAAATAAATCAGAAGTAAAATAGTCCATTTTCTAATTCGAAAATTGATCATAACTCCAAATTAAGATTCAATTAATTTTGGAAATAGGTGGCTCATGACAAAATCACTTGTAGTATGGTTTGTAATTTATGATTCAATAATAATATAAGTTTTGAAAAACTGCTCAAATTTATATTAAATATCTACGAACTTCAATACTAGAAAAAATTAAAGAAATTTAAAATTATCGAGTAATTTTTTGGAATTAATATGAAAACCTACAAAATAATTTTTTTTTTTAGTACCATAACTCATCCTTTTCTTTACCAATTTCAAATTTGAATCCATCATTTAAAATATTGTAGTATCAGTACTTCTTGGCTACTCTGTTAGTTTCAAAAAAAAGAGCTACCATTTTAAACTAGACTGATAAAAGTTAAATACCTTTTTTATTCGTTTTATGATAACGTTATTGGTTAAATAGATATTTCACCGGACTCATTAACAAAAATATCTTGTATTGTCGTGTCTAGATCGAGACACGACGACCCAAATTTTGGACTAAATATTGGTCTATATCCATAAAATAAATAAATAAATGCTAAGTATAGTTTTTGGGTTTTATCAACATGGTAATAGTTATAGAGTTCTAATTCAACTACATTATATAAATATACAGAATGTAGTAGTTGTTATCATATTAAAACCAACAAAATGTGTAACTTTGTAAATTGTGTGTAAATCATGCAGTTAAGTACTTAATAATGCAAATGTTAGTGGTTTTATTAAATCGTTTGGTTAATTTAAAATAGCCAACCATTATCACATTACATCACACATATATACATAAAGTTAGCTGCAGTCTGAAGCTCTTACACAACGATACAAATAAACAAATAAACAATATAAATATAATACTGGTTGTTCCTTAAAACTACTTTTTATAATCTAAGGAAAAACTAAGAATAATAAACAGTTAGGTTATATCAAATTCCTCTGAGACTAATATGTTTACTATTATCTGTACGGCGCTATGAATGAATATAAAATGATTTACATAATGCCCCTTCTTATTAGAAAATACAAGAAAGTATGACAAAATATTTACTATAATTCATCAGAAAATGAAAAATTTGTATTTATATGTAAGCGAAATCTAGTGACATCGTTGAGAGACTCTTAAACCGAGAGTATTTGATTTCTAAAACTTTAATAAAATCAACTAATTTACAGAAAAATAATGGAAGTTCGAGATTATCTTGACACTTATTTTCACAGCAATAATTTCTACTAAAATACAAATTCTCACCAAAAAATCAAAATTTTCTCTTCAAACATTTTCGAAGTTCACTACTCAGAAATAGTATGAATAATTATGCTCTAATATTGAACAATAAATTTCCTTTAAAAAAGGACCTATAAATTATTATACTACTTTAAGTTATACATCTTTGCCATCATTAAAAAACAGTTTTTAATTGAATGCAAATAATTAATTACAATAAAATAAAAAAAGGACTGGATTAAGATAGTCAACACAGTCAATAAAGCTCAGTACAAAATTTTAAAAATTAAAAAATAAATATATATTTTCTTACATCAAGTGTAACCTAAATCATAACAACAGCTGCATCCTGTAAATTTTGTATGACGGTGATGAACGCGCTTCCTTAAATTTCACTCTCATTATTTTTTCATAAATCGCCTTTAGAAATATAGCTTCAATAATACTGTATAAGGTTAGTATTAAGTAAGTTATTATTTACTGTATAAGTTGGTATGTTAAAATCTAATATTTTACTCTATTCGTACTAATAGAAGTAACACTCTATTATTACTATGCTATCAGTATCAAGAAGTACGATAATTAGTTTGTTTATACTACATAATATTATACTTTATTGTTATGTATGAATTTATTTTAATTGACTATATGTAATAATAGTTATAATGTGCTACAGTTAGCATTTAGTTTAGCTATTTAATGAATTAGCACATTATATGATGCATGATGCTAAATATGTATATTTATAGGATAGGAACCAATATGGTCCAAGTACATCCACTTTATCAGTGATTACGATCATAAAATTTGCACATTGCATAAAAAATCAATTTGGCAAGAAAATCTTTTTTTGTATCTCGATTATAGAATACATTTTGTTTTTAATAAGATGTAATTAAAATTTATTTAATTAATTTAAATATCCTGTATTTTATTCAATAAAAATAATATCTTACTTTTGTCAGACACGTAATCAAAGCAGATATCTGATAATCTGAAAATTTGATAAAAACCAATTTCGAAGTTTCAAAGAACATTTCGTTCTTTGTTCGAAATGATGTTGCGGTTAATGCTTTTTTACTTTAAGGCTACAAAAATTAGACTTAAATTAATATATATATATATATATATATATATATATATATATATATATATATATATATATATATATATATATATATATATATATATATATATATATATATATATATTCAGTATAAATCCACTTAGACAATGTAAACATATATATTTTTTCAGTTAAGTATTTATCACTGATATGATATTTTATGTGGTCACTCTTATCATATGGACTTATTTTTGTGGTAAATAAGATATTTCTGCATTTTATTATCAAATTTGTGGTAAATAGAATATTAAAATCAAATTACAAAAAAAAAAAACTAAAAATATTATTATTTGTAATAAAATTGAATTGCTAATAGAAAATATATACAGTTTACTAGTAAAGAACAAGCAATTGCATTACATTGGAATTGCATATATTTAAATTTCATATTGCTGCACATTTATTTAAAAAAAAATAATAATAATAAAACACCATTTAGAAAAGTTATATGATCAAGTGGGAATCGATGTACTCAACTTAATGATTCCGTTTAAATTATGTATCAAAATCGTACATAAAAAATTTAAATGTGTTGATTCCACGTGCAATTATAGAGTCCAAAATAGATGAGAAGGCCTTGACAATAACGCATTTGTTCTGTTTTAAGAATATTTCAAGAACGATTATATCTTCGAAAGAAAATTGATTTGGAAAATAAATTATATGACGATTGAAAAAAATTTGACTCTGGAAATTTATAATAAGTTTTAAGATAACTACTAAAAGAGATAATTATTTAGATACTCGACATATAAACTAATTATTTTGATCATAAGAGGTAATAAAATACTCGAAATATCTAGTCATACGCCAGAATACATCTCCATAACTTCAATGAGAACTAGAGCTAAGAAGGTCCGCTTTTTTTTAGTGTTACAAACTTTAAACTAAAACTAATATAGTCTGACATTCTATTTATGTTAAGTATCAAATTAGCAATGTTGAATTTAATTTTTAATATTTCTCCAAGTTTTTTCGATATCATAATTGAATAACTTCGTCAGAATTACATTGTTTTCGAGATATGGCCAAAATAAGTAAGTGTTAACAACTTTTTTGTAGCTCACTCTTGTATTAAATGACTTCTTACAAAAAAAAAAATGTGATGACCGTATGTAGGTTAGAATCCTAAACAGGGATGTTTGTTTTCGAAATACACAGATCATTCACCAAAAGTAGCGGCCAAGGTACAGGTGAGTTACTCTACCAAATCGGACCTTAGAAACGGAATTATAAGCTCAGTTTAAAAAAAAAAACAGATTCTAAATAAATATCTTCTAAAATACTCAGCTACAAAACTCCATATATATATTTATAAATACATATAAATATATACACATGTATAGACAGCTACATATACATTGACATCTAGTGTTGGAAAACACCAGTTTACAATTTCCGCCATGTCACCAATTTAATTTTCCACCATATTTACTTAACGGATATTGAAAATTTCTTCAAGTATTTTTTTTATTTTGTATTTTTTGTATTTTTTGTATTTTATTAATGATTCAGTTTTTAGTAAAAAAAAATTGATGTTCTTTAGTTTGTTTCTTGAAAATAAAAATAAATATTTTATCAAATATAACTCTATCATAGAATAAAAAAGGTTCATTTACATGTGATAAATCGAAAGCCACTATCACACCAGTATTACACTATCTATAATAATTAAAGAAGTTTAGAATTTTTTTTTAATAATCAATATATTTCGATGTTTTATTTAATCTACTATCGTATGTGGTATATTATTATATGTTTTTTTTTGCGAACTAGTCTATTAAAAATCATACAAAATAATCATAAAGTTATCTTTGGCATCATTAAAAAACAATTTTTAATTGCATACAAATAATTAATTACTATAAAATAATAAAAGGACTGTAGAAGGATAGTCAACACAATCAATAAAGCTCAGTTTAAACTCTGATAATTTTTTCATAACGCGTCTATAGATATAGATTAACTTAAAAAATTATAATAATTTATAAATTAAATCCATAATATAATTTTGATTTAGTGCGAGTGAAATGCGATAAATTATTCATTTGTTTATCTATTGAAAATTAAAGGAAGAAAAACTTCTATTTAACTTAAAATATTGGTAAATGTGAGTCTGTGTAGGTTTGAAGGTGTTGTGTTTGTTGGTAAGTTATAAGTGAAATAAAAAGTTTAAGTTGATTAAAACAAGTGACAAGTTGTGAATTCTATTTATTAAGTGTATAATAATGGTGACTTTCTCTCTCTCTGTTTGACTTTTAAAACATATCGAATAGAATAGAATAGAATAAAGAAAATGTTAATTAACAAAATGGATTTTCTTTGATATAATTAAGTTTTAACTTTTCATTTATCGTTTTAAATTTATACGCTTTATTTAATTGTGTTTGTTGTTTGATGCAGCAGTAAGCAGAGACAACACAGTGTCAACACATTATCGTGTCAAATTTGTCATCATTATAAAAAGCATGATGCCAAATAATTAATTTATTTTTTTATCATAACTCATTTTGCATCATAGATGATAAATTGTTTCATAATTTAATTAATAAATTCTTTTATAATTACTCTTCTGTAAAAGAAAACGTATCATTTCTTTGAATTCATATCTAGTAAAACATATTTAACTAGTAGTATATAGATTAGGTCCGAGGATTAATTTTTGTCGTAATTAGGTTACTTATTTTCAAACGTAAAATCCCAAGTTCGTAAATGAGTACAAACTATTTGTAAAGTTATATTTCTTAAGGCGTGTTATTGACTGTGTTGACTAACCTTCTCCAGTCCTTGTATTATTTTATTGTAAATAATTATTTGCATGCAATAAAAAAATGTTTTTAATGATGCCAAAGAAGTATAACTTCTGAAGTGCGTTCACACATCCATTTTTTATAATTCACTTTTCCTACTGCTACTCAAACAGTGACTACAGTATACTGAACTTTTAAACCTTTAAAGATACAAGAAAAATTCAAAGACAAAAATGTTTGTTTTTTTTTTAAACAAAAACCTTTTGTTTGACAAATTTTTAGATTCGTTACAAGTTACAACTAAAAAATAGTAAATCAGCGTATATAAAACTTCAATACATCTTATTATTTCGAATGTATTTTTAACGGTATATAAGATTTTGTCTGCATATTAACAGTATTTTTAGAGTTCTAATCATTAAAAATAGTTCATTTGATACTGAACCATATGTCAAGTACCTAGACCACTTATTTTAATAATAAAATTAAAAAATGCAATATTGTAAACCATCAAATCTCTAAACTTATTTAAAATTCTTCATAAAAAATTTATATATTAAAAAAAAAAATGAAATATTTATCAAATTAAAATGTTCAAAATCTATATACTATCTCGATATCATATTTTTATTCCATATTATAAATTATGGTAACTTGGCGGTATTTAGTGAGTAATAAAAAAAATGTCAAACCCATTTAAAAAATTTCAATGATTTTTTAATTATCATAATTTGATTAAAATCCATAACAATTATAAAATATCATCGTATCATATTAGTTATATATTGTTATATAATAGCTGTAACAATGTGTGTTCGTTCACGAACTCATCGATGTCATTACATTGATTACATTGATTCATTCATTCATTTTGGTAAGTTAATTACCATAAATTGTGAAAAAATTGTAATTTTATAATAGCATTATTATTGATATCTAATAAAATTATACTCAATGACAAAAAATATTATTGGAGTCTTTTAAAATAATATTACTAAACAAAACATAATTTGAGATTAAAGTATAATTTAATAAGTAATTGTTAATTCAAAGTTTAATGTAAAAGTTATTCAATATTATTTTTAATTAATATTATTTGTGTGTTTGTAAGTTTGCAAATTGATTATTAAATAACGTAGAAATAGCTTAATATATTTGGATGAAAATTCATGTAATACAATTACGCCAATCATCGTGTGATCCATCAAGTGAAATCCATCTAGATTTTTTATAGCATAAATCGCTATAAATCCAAAGTCTGAAATTCCCAAATTTAAATCTCAAATATATATAAATCTTATTAAAAAAAATTTTGAAATTCTTATGTAGGTACAATAATATTTTTCATCAATGAGTAAATTAAAAATCTCTGCTGATTTACAATAATGTCTCATATAAAAATCTCTCTACACAGTAATTAACTGAAAATGAGTGAATTAAAAATTAAACTGATATTTATTACTGCTGTATCAAATAATTCAATAACTTAACATTAAAATTATAATTAGTAATCTATAGATATTTAAATGAAATTTTATTTTCGACTAGCAAACCCAGTATCGCTTTATGGTCGAAGATTTCATTACAATTTCTCCCTGTTTTACAAATATTTTAAAACAAATATATCTTCCTAACTTGTATGGAGAAAAAATTGGTATTTTTATCGCTTCACCCTACCTGAAAAAGGCTTACAAAATTATTATATAAAATAAAGAATATTACACATTTTTATACTTACAAGGACGTAATGGAAGTTACAATTAATCATTTAAATCTTTAATTTTTAAATCCAAAATTTTATTATAATAAATTGATTTACACTATGACTACAATAAGAATTAATATTGGCATAGAAATTCATTAGAAAATTTTTATAGCATGAGTGCCATTTATAACGAAAATTAATTGTTTAGCAATAAAAAAGGAAATAATCTGAATAAAAGCTATAGTATGCTTACTTCAGGAATAAATCACACATTTTAAAACGAAATTATATTTGGTTCGATTAAAAGATTCTCAGATGAATAAGATTTCTCAAATGAAGATATTCATTTTTAATTAGCACCAGAATATTTTTAAATTCGAATATTGTACTTCTATTTTTTAAAATGAAGTCACACGCCAGCAAAGCTGCAATTCACTCACAAACTAATATGTTTCTATTAATATTAATAATGATATAATAATATCAATGAATAATTGAATACTTAATTAAAGTTTAATTAATTGGTCGATTATAATTATAATTGGTAACCAGCTAATAATAAATTAATATTAAATTATAAACCTTTGAATCAGATAACTTGTTGAAAAATCATTTAATTCTTTAAGGCCAAAAATTTAAATGATGTTTGTACATAATTTAAAATTAATGCATAGATTTATTATATTATTAGTTATAAACATTATTTCAGTAAATAGCTCATTTTTATCTGCAGATTTATAAATAAGCCATTTTCAAAATAATGTGTCCATATGCAGAAAAACAACGAAATTTCCTTAAATCTTGGTTAACTTTGTTGTACTTGGTCCATTGGGAAATAGTAGCTACATTTAAAAGGCAAAGATATGATCTTTCATCGCCCTTTTATTTGAAGTATCGACGAAGCAATTGAAAGAACTATTTCATACATGAAAAATTACTGTAACAAGTTTTCTATTAAATAAAACTCGTTGAGAAATGTAATGATTGATGCAATTATAGTACGCCGACCATTGTTCATTGAAGTAACAACACCATAATCAATAAAATATTAAAATATTAATATTAAAATGAATAGTAAATTATAAACGTATAACAAATAATATCTCTCATATGTTTTTAAAATATTTGATAATTAATTGTTTTTTAAATAGTCATAAATATTATCATTGAAAACCGAACAGAGCTCTAGCAAGCAGTATATAACACTACATAGAGCCAAGCCCATCTATGAAGCTATAGAGCTATATAATACTAACTGCACTCATATATTTGGATATTTAAATAAAGCTATATTTTATAATGTGTATATAAGAAAGTTACTACACTTCTATAGCTTATGTACTCAAAATAAAGCAATGAAAACAAACAATTTATATTAAATATATGATGGTATCTGATAAAACACCTGCGTCTATAATTGTTATTTAAATATTATTAAAATTAATATAGAAATAAATCAGTAGTACTTAACAGTTAATACAAATAAATTTATGAGAAGAAATGCTTAAAAGAATCAACCTTAATTTATGTTATTTCCCATTACAGATTTTATAGTAAGATAAAGAAGTTGATTTTCACGTCTGCAATGTACTTTCGAACACGATTGGAAAATTTCTCGTTATCTATTTTCGTATTTCTAATGACAGGCAGACTAATTTCAAATAGATTTTGGTATAAGATCTGAATAAAAAAAATAAATAATTTAATGATTGATTATTAAATGATTGAATTGGTATGTAAAATGAAACCTAAACACTTGACATAACTCAACCGTTCACTTCGTTAACAGTTACCTTGGTGTGTACTCTTGAAGGTCTCTTGATAGTCTTTTATTTAGATGTGTAAAACACAATAAATCAGATTTTGTATGTATGTTATTGACTGCTTCGAATGGCTTCTTCCTACATACGTTACGCTACGTAATGTTCATACGAACATTTATAAAGTTGTAAAATGTCATTCAATATGTCAATTTGTCGCTTTCACTTCAAATGTTCACTCATATTTCACAATCTATATATATAGAGTTGTTCTTCTATCAGAGTTGGTTATCTACACCTAGTAGTACATTCAATTCGAGTACATTCTATTGGTTTCAAGTACTGGATGAATGTTCACTTCAATTCAATTGGAGAGAATGAAATTCTACAATATCATGTGGGAGAAAATGAGACCTGAAGCATAATTATTATTAAAATTATCTCTCCCCTCTTTGAGATAGTCTTCAAAAATACCACCACTCCTGTGACTACCACCGAAAATGTGATTTTGATGTGACCAATCTTTGGGGATTAATCACGACAGTGAAATTCCTATAAAACCCTGGTTATAGCAAAATTGTTGTAATGAATGTTTATCGCCTTAATCTATTACAATCAATCAATAATCTTTCTCTTTAAAGAAATGTCAGAATAATTTGTATTCTCTAATATCTCTGGATTCACTTCCATAGTATAACTTTGTTCTGGTAACGAATTCTTTTAAATATACAATCGAAAATTGGACGACATTCTGTATAAAAAAAGTTTTCAAACATTTAAATTTATAATCTCATCTATCTATGTGCCACCCAACCCACCAGTCAGTTACCTACATTCTTATAAAGATGTACCGACTGTCAATCGTTAATCGTATTCAACAAATATTGTCTTTATTTTTTTCCCATTTATTTCAATATTCATAAAGAATCATATTTTATTTTGTACTTGATAGATGTCATTGTTAAAATGAAATAATTTAGGCGTACGTAATGTTTTCACATTTATTGAAATACTAGATATTCAATAACAGTCTATTTATTCCTTCAAACTTTCAATCTAATATTTTGTTTCGATATTTCTGTTATTACTAAAATTTCAGGCTAAATTTAATACAACTAATTTCATTAAAGTTTATGTCATAAAATAGACCTGGACTCCTGAAAAACCACAAAATATAATGATTTTAAAAATCAGAGATTAATAAAAAAAATTTGGTAGTTTTAAAAAATTGTTTTCTCCGCATCTTGATTTTATTTTTACCAATCTTCAATTAGCAAATACAAATTATTCTAAAACAAATTAATAGTGACCTTTCAAATTGATTTTCATGTTTTTTATGGATAAGCAATTTCAAGTGAAAGCAATACCTTGGAATGAAAATTTCAGAGTTATTGTTTAGTGCAATTAAACCAATCACTTTTAAATTAAACCAATTTCTAAAATCGATTAAATTTCTCAAACAATGATGATCCAATCAATTTTTACCTTTTTAACTCAATTTTCCAACGTTTGATTTTGTAAAAAATATTCCGAATTTAGATGATTTTTCAACATTTAACCTTGATGACCATCTGAAGAAGATCATTTATTGTTTAGATCAATTAAACCGATAACCAAGGTATACATAACCAATTCCATTCAAAGATTCACAATAAACAATTTAACTAAAACTAATTTTTTTTTTTTGTAAAGATATTTTCAATAGATTTCCTAAAATTTATGGCTATTAATTTTCAATGACATAAGAATTTCTATATATTTTCTATTCTAAGAATTTCTAATATAATATAATAAATCTTCCTATTAATACTTAACTATATATATGTTTATAATACATAGAATATATTATTATATTATATATATATATTGAATTTATAGAAGAGAATCAAATGAAGGATAATGATGAAGTATTTGAACTTTGTGTTTACTATCAGATATTAATCATAGCACGACTGAGTCTACGGTAGGACGACTTAGTAGTTCCAATCTCTGGATGCATACTGATATCACATACACAAATATATATGTATTATTATTATTTGAGATGCTATTCTGAGTTAGAAAACCAAAGTATCTATTTCAAAAAGTTTTATATAATAAATATATTATACATATTATATACATAGATTATTGAAATTTCTATTTACTGTGTGACACAAAAATTATCTGACATACTTTGTTGAAACTTAAATTATAATAAATTATAAATAATACGAAATTGTACTGGAAAAGCGATAATGACTAATTTCCTCAATTGGTTGTATTTTATTGAAAAAATTCGCTAGATGGTGTCACTTGTTGGTTGGTTTAAGTGTTTTAAATTGCCCATTAACAGAATTTTTTAATGTACCATTTAAGCATTTAATTAAAATAATTGATTTTACTTTTAAGTTTATATCAAAAAGAAACCGTTTAGGAGTTAATGGATATTTGAAAAACTTATTCTTTATATATAGTCTTTTAAGAAGTGACATCATCTAGCTAATTGCTTTTAATTGGTTTGAACTGAAAAGTTTTAACTAAAAATGCAGCAAGTTATTCCAAAAATTTTATTTTTGTTACACATTGTAAATAGTATTTATATTTGGTACGGATGGACGGTATATATATTCTACATAATAGAAACAATAAATTGTTAGCCAAAAGGATATTTCCCTTTGCCATTGAATGTAGATATATAGATATATATATAAATATCTTCTGTCTATATCAATGAATGTACCAATAGTTACTATTACTTTTACTATACTCATAACATAGTAAAGTTTACCATATTAAACAAGCTTTAGCATTCTACGAACAATATCATTGACTTCTAATATTATATAGTTCCAATCCAATTCAATGTATACATAGTACCAAGAACTTTAATATAAGCTTAAATAGCTTACACTTTTATACAGAATGTCCTGTATATTTGCATTTGTAACAGATGGAGATTTAAATGTACTACCAAAATTATTTTTATCACAGCTGCAATCAAATAGAGAAGCATTTCGCCACGAATATAAATATTTTTATAGTAACAACGATTCTATATCTTTAAAAAAGTTTTGGAATCTACTACACCATAGAATAAGATTTTTAAGAGCATAAAACCACATTAAAATAAAGTTATGAAACGTAGCTTACACCAAAGGTAAATTTTAGTTTATGAGGGCCTTTAAATTCAGATTGACTTAAAGTTCAAAATCTTAAAATTTTGGTTTCTAAAACTTAACTACTTTTGTTTGAAGCATCTTTTGATACAGTGAGAAGATTCGGCACAACTTCTTTTTAAAGTCAGCAGATAAAATTATTTTAATTATTGTTTTAAATCTCTATTAGTGCATTTTAATAACTTTAAAACTCATTAACAGTTCGGGTATTGATTCACCAATAAGTACAAAGTAATTACTCAATTAACAAAGTTATTAGTTATTTCCACTTTTTTACTACGTTTATGTAAACAACACCAAGAATGGGGTACTCGCTAGGCTCCTTTCTCTTTCCAACTACTATCATTTCTATCGGTGTTGGTTTTTTTTCGAAATTTTTTCGAAAGTTTAAGTCGCATCAGAATACGTTCATGATTTAATGTCGAATGCCACCCATTAAAATGCCAGTTAGTGTACATTTAATAATAAAGTCGTGTCCTCAATATAAACACATGTATCCATCCACCATATATCGATAGTAAAGCTACTTTGTGTGTGGGTAAGCTTGGGGTACACTAAAGTTTTGTTTAGTTTGATAACTTTTATTCGTTATATTCTAAAGTACATATAGAAATAAGTATATATAGAGAATATCCCTTGTTTATTTGTGCTATTCACCCACGATTATCATCGCATGTACACCGAAATCCGAAAGTATACTAACCTTCCAAACACAAGGTTCTTAATAAATATTGAAATATTTATTTTAAGATTCGGTAAAAAATTAGGTTTATTTTTTAAACGATTTTGTTTATAATTTAATAAATGATCTCTTCCTTTTTTGAAATCGGTGAAAAACTGGAACAAAAAAGTTGAATATAAATTACTTTTCTTTATTATTTTCACTTCTAATGCCTAAAGTCCTTGAATTTCTATAAGCTTCATAAAATGAGAATCACAAACGTATTTATGAAAACAATAAACATACCGGCAAATGAGTTATATATTTTTATGGTGGAGACGCAAGGAAGTACGTTCTTACATATGTAACATATACTTAACATATATTTCCAGACACCTCCACCATAATAGTTGTTAGTTAATAAGGTATAAATTTAAAGTTTCTTTTTATTAATTTTAAGTATTTGCAGCGTACAATAAATTAGTTTCCGGCATTGTTGGCATGAATGAAACAATAATTCCATGAAAAAATCGATAATTCAAAAATTAACATAATTTATTTTCCCACATAATACCGTTGAACAAACTTGCACGATATTTAGTTAAATTTTGATTCATTCTATCATAGTTTTGAAAGTCATTGTATTGAATACAACAAGGTATACTTATTGTATTAAAATTGTATTCTACAACGAATATAAAGTTCACATGTACACAGAATAGAATTGAATATAGAAACAGAATTGTTGTATAACAATTCAAGTAAGGATTATAATATTGAAGTTAAAGTCCAGCCAATACTCTACTAGATATCTAACTAACAACGGTAGACTAAAGTATTACAAAAGCTAGTGAGCCCATCGTATTCATAACATACAGAGTGACAGAGAGAGCACAGAACAGTGCAAGTTTTAAACTTTTAAGAATTATTTTACTAGATATTACTCGACACTATTAGAATAAATAATAACAATTGTATATACATATATATGTATAATAGACCACAGTGCGTCTTATGGGTGTAGTTTATTACTTATTCAAAACTGTAGTAATGAGCACTACCATAGACTAAGGATTTGTAATGACTACTATGCAAACATAAATGCTAAAAACTGTTCAACTCTTACGATATGATGGTTTATAATGTGTTAGTTTCCCAGTTTTCGATTATACATTTACGAATGATTTTGTAAAACTTAGTCAAAGTACGATTTTTTTTCGATAAAATGAAAATGTAAACATTAATTTATAAATGTAATCATTCTTCTACCCAATACCAAAATTGCAAATGTTTTCCAATGTTTAGTCTGATTGTGATCATGGGTTTTTTAGTGACCAAAGTTGAATATCTCCTTTAATTGTTTGATAATCTGTGCTGAACTTATATAAGATTCATTCTACATGACTTCAGAACAAAACCATTTTCACTCACCAAAGTTCAAATCCAGAAAATACTTTGATACGGGTGTTGTCTCGACCAATCCGCTGGTTAAAATATAGAAAGAAGAATGTAAACAAAAATTACCTATACATACTGTGAACTAATAAGTGCTGCCAGCTTTAGGTGCGTTCGTTGTTGCTCTGGTGCTTATTTGTTATAAAAGATAATAACAATTTTCAACAACTTTATAAGTAAAATGAGCAACATTTAAATATCTACAAGCCGTATTCATTTTAAATACTAATCTGTTCAACAATATTATTATTATTATTTTCACAAATTTTTTTAATATTTTATTTAATATTAAGTAGAATAAGAGGTATTATTATTTTCTCAAAATTGTTTTAAATTTTATAATACATTGTGACTCAAATAAACGGATTTACCACTTCAAAAATGATATTGAAAATAAAAGGTATTATCCAAAAATGGAAATTTTCTTGTCTTAAATCAGTTAAAGATATGTTCAAAGGATAGTCGTGCTCTCAAGTTTTGTAAGCGCCTGCAATATTTTCCAGCGTTATATACTTGAGACACAATTGTATAGTTCTTTATGTATTCAATAAATGTGGATTATAATAATGATTTTGTGTAATATGATATAATTTTAAATATTTTTTATTAGTTTGATTCAAAATTAAATTAAAATTCGTTGTACAATCCATTTTTGAGAGCAACAATATTTTTTAGAAATAATTTTCTTTATTTAAGACAGAATAAAAGTTGTAGATTCATTATCAGAGAATGGTTTTCTTTTTTGTTTTAAATAACAGAACTTTCCTTTGCACTTTTTCTTCTCATTTGAATTTTTCCTGAGAAATGCTCCAGATATTTTCGAGGAAAACGTAAGAATCAGAAAAACGTTAGAAAAGAGAGGAACACCTTAAATATAATATGTTTAGTGTTGCCTTTTGATTTGGAGAAAGTAAATTGACCACAATTAATGAAACAGACTAACTTCTGAAAATCAATTTTTCTCTGGAGATCTCAAAACAAGTTGTTTAAATAAAAACTCAACGTTGAAAATTTGAACGTAAAGATTATATTATCGAAACCATTCTGAACATATTTTACAATGTATTTTACCCAGCTTTTACTTGAAATTAATTTCCAAGAACAATAAACAGAAATGTAATATGAGATCACAATCTTAGAGACATCAAGAAAAACTAGAAAAAGTAGAAAATAAACAATAATTAAGAATAAATCTTATTAAACTAGAGTAATGTTGATCAAGGGATTGTGAACATCTTTATTGAATACGTGGATCCTGTAATATTCTTTACGTATATTGCTTCCCCTATATTGAAAATCCATACACTAAGAAATATTTCCTTCTCTAAAGGAAATCCTTTTTTATGTATATAGAAAATAAAATCCCTGTTTATAACTGTAAAACACACGTTCAATTTTATTTACTTTCTTTTTTTTTTTTTTAACAGGAAAAATACAGGAAAATTAGTACAAGAATAAAACTAATCCTTCAGGGAATACAAAGAATTTTCTCATTAACAGTAGCATACTAGGGAGTAAGTCAATGGCGTATAGTGTTGAAATAAATAAATATATTTTATTGATTACATAAGTAAACATAAAAATGTTGCAAAAACACCACAGAGCTTCAGTGTACACTCAAACTCAACTCAAACTTTATACACTCAAACTCATTTTATGGACGTTCCCAAATTTGATATTAAAAAGAGAATATTTCTGATGAAATTTCTATAATAGGTTTTAAAATTATGATGTTACTAATTTAAATTAAACTATATATAAAAATATAAGTTCAAATAAAACTAAAACCCTCCTAAGAATCTTATCCGAAATTTGATAATGTGATGTCTGGAGAAAAGCCGTGGTCACTGTAATAACGAATCGATGGACACCTCATTCATTAAACTCAGTTGAGTAGTTTAGCTGCTATAAATATAGTTTAAATTTTTTTTTTTTTTTTTTGTAGGGGATTATCTTTTGGACTACTGAACCGAACTTAAACATTCTTTCAACACTAGAATCGCTTTATCATCAGTGTCCAGCATATTTTAAGGATGTTTCCAAGAGTAGTACGTGGTCAATTTATTGAGAGCATGTCTCAATGTAAATTACGATAACAACAATTGAGATTAACTGAGCATCTTCCGTTATTTTTATAAGAAATACAAAAGTAATTTCGTTGCGCCATATTTTGCATTCGTTATCTTTTAATTATAAGGTCACGCGAAAAAGATTGAAAACAATAAAAATTAATTCTCCACAAATATCTTTTCATACTACTCAATGAATACTTTGAGTAGCATTTGAGAACTAGTTTTTTCTTTACATCGTATATGGATGTCAAAACGTTAAAACAAAAGTAACAATCTCACTCATTGAAAGACTTCCACAAGGAGGTAACACAGAATTCACAATGTTGTCAAACAATGAGACGGGCTAATACTTTGTATCGATATCAGTGTTGAAGTTTTTAGCTTGTAGCTTGTAGCTTGTGTACTTGTAAGTAAATAAAGTCAATAAAAATACATTTTGTAATAAAATATCGGTGTTGGAAAAAGTCAACAAAATAAGAAAAAACAGAAACAGTAAAACGTAAAGTGTAATAAAAACTTGTACAATTTTGTATGTGATATATTGAGAATGTTGTATTTTCAGCGATTATATTAAAATAAATGAAGATTTGCGTTTGAACTATGATATAAATATAAATGCAGTACAGATTATCGACTTGAAACATCGTAAAAAAATACACGGCGTTATATATGTTACATATTAATAATCAACTACAGAATACTTTTGAAATTAAGATATTGGATAAAATAATTATTATATTTATAAATTAATATTAATATATCCACTTTAACGAAACACCTTCTTTGAAGATGATTCTCGAAAATAATTCGTAAATAAAAAGTCTAAACTCTTGTCTTAAGCATAACTCATTTTTGAGTTATGCTCAAACATCTAATAAGAAACTGATGCATATAATTCTCGACGAATTTTCGGGTCAATTTTGCCAGAAACACCAGATCAAAATAGTTAAAAAAAAATAACACAAATTATTTTAATGTTATTTTACAGTTTTTATTTTAAATAATTCTTATTTACCACTTAATTGCTTTCCATGGTAGTAAAATTTGTATGTACCCAATGATATAAAGATAAAACACTAAATTGTGCAAAGATGGCATGTCAAAAGACTAGTATAGGTATAGAACATCTACCATGCATGAAGGATTTTCAATTTTTTTATTTTTATGAAATATAACATAGTACACACAATATCTTTAACAGTTTATATAATTTAATATATCGAATATGACCACGCTATCTTTTATCAGAGAACACACAGGATATAATTTATAAATATAGATATATAGATATATGTTTGTTTATTCAATCTACGCTTGAATACTTCTTTGTTTTTTTGTTTACGCTCTTACGCTTCAAGATATTGTTGTTTATACTGATTATTATTATTATTATTATATTGTTGTATCTTTATTTTTTTGATTTCTTTCGCTGTAAATATCATTTTATTGATTCAGAAGCTTTAAATTGTATATAAAAATATAACTGTAAATTTAAATTGTACAATGTCCAAATGTCCACCAACTATACGACTTAATTATTCCAATCTTCACCAATTATTTGTTCTTACGTGGATAGACTGGATACATTATTTTCGGTCTTCTTGGTAGCACTCTCGTCCAATAATTCGAAGAATAATTGGCTAATAGCTAGAACGTCACGGCAGATATATTAAAAAATTAAAAAGATATATATTTTTATTATTCAGGAGATGAGCTGAACACTTTTCAATTTTTTTTGAAGCCATATATTATGTTTTATAAAAGCAAAAAATATTTATTTGTAATTATTTAATAGAATATCAGAGAAAACTTTTGGCAAAGTCATGTATTGTAAATAAAAAAAGGTCTCCTTTAAGTGGAATAATACAACCTATAAATTATATTACATTTATTTAAAAAATGTAAACACATAATATTTATGCAGAAAATGCACAAAAATATATTTTCAATACAAATTATGCTCGTGTCCTGGTATTGGTAAAAGATTGGTTTCAGTTTTTCAAAAACAGTTGTATAGATCATAGTACTATTTTGTCTATAAATACCATGAAACGAGAATTTGAAATAAATTTGTACATCTCAATACAATTATTTAATTCAATATCAAAATAAAGAAATTTTCCTATTTTGAATTGATACGAATGTGACATTAATGTTTTTAACTGTCTGTTTAACAGTCAACATAGGTTTTTTAAGTCCAATTCAACTTGACTACTAACAATATTGAATTGTTAGAAAGATTTTCTAAGTTAAACTCTAGAGACATCATACAGCAGCAACACATTCATATAGTACATAGACATGTGGGTCGTAGCATCGTCCTATCCTAATGTAACAAGAATACAATTCTAGAGCAGCAATTCATACATAAAACGATCACAGATTCATTTCAACTTATAAAATAACGATAGTACGGGAATCAGTGTAGAATTTCATTTCTATTCTAGTTATATGTATCATTTGTCCGAAATACTGCAATCCTAATTTTAAAACAAATTTTTGCTCAGGCTTCAAAAATGTTTGTCGACGATTTGGAACTTCCTAAAAATCAGCTGTCCGTCAGTTGGTCTTTCAGATTTGACAATTATTTATATTAAGGTCCAATACTCAAAAATTAATTAATGAATATTTATAAGTTTGTGCTAAGCAATAGTGGAGATGTTCAAGATGGTCGCATTTGGCCAACATCTCACATTTCGGAGGAACTACTTTTCACTCAAATGTCGATATTGCGTAAACCGTTTATCCGATCTGAATAAACTTTTGTATGTACAAGTGTGGTATAGTTTTAGTTGATGAAAAAATATGAAAAACATATATAATATACAATTTTTTGCGCTTATCCCAATTTCAAGTTAATCGGTCCTACCAGTCTAAAGATAAAACTATTTATTTTAATTTATCAGTAATAGGCATTATTACATAAAAACCGATTTGTCATAAACCATTCGTCGGATTTTGATGAAATTTGCTCTGGATATTAACATCAGTT
Source organism: Chrysopa pallens (assembly GCA_020423425.1). Classification (NCBI taxonomy): domain Eukaryota; kingdom Metazoa; phylum Arthropoda; class Insecta; order Neuroptera; family Chrysopidae; genus Chrysopa; species Chrysopa pallens. The sequence continues at coordinate 82,601,311 of CM035593.1, forward strand.
TTGTAAAATAATTTAATTTTTTCTATATTTTATAGATTTTAAGCAGAACCTTTCAGATTTTGAAGATACATGATCAATGGGGGTGCGATTTGTATCCAAACACAAGGGCAAGAAATGAAATGAATGTTTGAAAGCTTGAGTACTGATATCTTTTATACCCAAAACAGTTTTCTTAATTATTACAAAACTCCAAACACTCCAAACACTTTTATTTCATCCCCTGAAATGATCCCACATCTAAGCTGGCATAAATATTGACTACATCCTGGAGTACAACGAACACAGACAGATAGTAGTTTTTCCCGTGAAAGCAACCAACTAAAATTGTTACATGTCACATAATAGCAGCGTTCGTACATGAATGCTGCTGCAGTTTACTTTATTTGTGTTGGTTGTTACATGATGATGCACAATTCAACTGAAAAGGTGTTTTTACTCTAAATTGGTCTTTTCCGTTCCCTTTCCAATTTTGTTACCAATTTTATCTCTTTATAGGGGCACGCTCCACCATCACACTACCATCATACAATCATATTATATGTAGTGTAAAGGTTGCCCATATATAGGTAGGTTATTGTTGTACCATTTTAGTTCATATTGTTGCAATCTTCTATATTCCTTGTGTGTCGAGGTGGAATTACTGTGTAAAATATTTTGAATATAACTTAAAAATATGGAAAAGAAAATGGAAAAATCCAGGGGCAAAGTGGCCCTGAGTTAAAACAAAAAACATGAGGAAAGGAAGAAATTAGAAAAACCACACAGAATAAGACTCTCAGAATCAAACATCAAGTTAATGCATCACTTTATTCATACAATTTAACCAAACTTTAGTATTGTGGCATAAGAGAATAAATTCAGACCAAATCCTCTCATTTGTTTTCCTCGGACATTATTTCATGACAATTAAAATTCAATGTATACTAAAAACAGTTACATAGGTTTTAAATTTAATCTCTATTCATGAAATACCAAAAATTTGATTCTACAAGGTAATAACCCAAAAAATTAAAAATTAAAAATTTTAACCCAATTATTATCTGTATTCTCGGTCGAGCGATATTAGTTTTTTTAACTTTTTACAATTTTAATATCCGAGATATATGGTACAAATTTTCTTTACCCCTTTGAAAAAGTCACAAAAATTTGAATAAGGTAATTTCGACTTAAAAAATTATAAATAAAAATCAATTTAAATATTGGAAAAATTTATCACCTCCTAAATCTGATTCATATTGGTCAATTTCTCATACGTAATGCATATTACTCGAAATTGCATCTGTATCCGATTTTTGAATAATATCTCATAAACATCAATCGTCGCATGAATCAAAGTCAGTCCTATCTAGGAACTTCACGACCAGAGTATATAAAAAATATTCAAAAAGAGTCAAAAAACTGATAGATATTTTACCTCAAGAATGAATAGCTTTCTAAGAAAATATATATTAAGTATTTTTATGGTTATAATTGGTCTTGGTGTGTATAGAAACTCGAATTCAGTCTAGATTTCGGTGTAATATCTATCGACCTGTAAAGGTTTTCGATGTTACCACTTAAAATGTGCACATGACTCATATATCTACCCACTTAAATTCATACATACAAAGATGATATTCACTGTTGCTATTTTTTTTTTTCAGAATTCACTACAAAACTATACTGTCTTTCATTTCGAACAATTTTCTGTCCATTTGAGAATTATTTTTATTGTCCAGTATATAGATTTTTAACTCCCATTTGTATACGGGTTACAATTCCTAACACACTACCTCAAACTAATTTTATGTCAAATAAATTCAAATAAAACTTTGTAATAATATGAATAAATGTTTTTTTTATAGAAATATTACTTCTTTTCGCTATTTCTTGGCAACCAATCGAGAGCAGCTTATTTCGATTCAATAAGTAATATATTTATTCTTATTTATTGAAATGATCATTTAAACCCAGTCTTAAGATTTTTCTAAATCAATTTGCGTAATTGGAAACGTAAGTTAGCGCTCCCAGTAATCTAATTTTATAAATAATTTACCTAAAATTTTACAGATTTTCTCGAATCAATGACATGAGAAGCTAATTTTTGGACTTATATTTATAATTTTATCGGTGTCCGAGTTTATGCGTACTTATTTTAAAATTCAAAGTAATTTCTTATTGAAGTGCATATATTTTTGAATAATTTGCAAGGGATACAAATCCCTTTTGTAGAAAGTTAGAAAAATACAAAAAGTTCTAGATTGAGATACAAGCTAGCTCTTGAAGGAAATTTGAATCAAAAATATCAAAAAAGAACATCCATTCCACGTTGGAGGAAATAATTGCGGAGATGTTTCCCAATATGTTATGATCGATTTTTCGTTGAAATTTCTAGCTATACCTTGCAAACGCAGCACCTGTACATAACAATATAATAATTTATCAGGTCAAAAATGTGTGTTATTTTTTAATTTATTCAAGTTAAATTCAAGTTTAATCTGAAAAACAACTTAAGCCATAATAAATTGTGTTTTTTTCAATATTATTGATATGAAAATTTACGCATATACAATTATTGTTTAAAAGTTTAATCCATGCACAACACACAACATTTAATGTGCTTTCAACTTTCGAATTATTCAATAGCAAAGAACAAACATAGATAATAGAAAAACGATTTCCTTAACTTAAATCTACAATCATGTACATGTAGAATATAAAATATTACTAACTACCCCTAAGCTGATCAAATTTCTCAATTAAAATTACAACAAACAAACAGAAGACAAGCAAGCATGCAAGCTAGCAGCAAAAACGTAAGGAACATAAGCGATATTGAATATTACGAATAAATATTGAAAACGAAACAAATAAAATATTAAATACGGATAGACAGACAGACAGGCAGATATGAATGTGGTATTTTATAATACAAGAACATATTATAACATAATTGGATATTACGTATGGAAGCAAGATGTTTTTCATCTTACAAAACAGTTTTACATGTTTTTTCTTGTCTGTTTTTTTGTTTTGTTGTTTTTTATTTACCTATTTAAAGTTTCATCTTGAGATTACTGCAAGTAAACGGGATTTAAAGCTATGCAAACAACTAAAACATACATATTGTATTCCTTTTTTGGTTTTGTGTGTTTTTATATATACTGTTATGTAAAGGACTCTATAGACGATTCAATATTTATTATTACACTTTAAAACTGTCTTTCTTTTAAATATTAAGTCATGCATGTCTCAAAATAAGCCATTATATCAGTTAGGGTTCAATAGATCGTACCTACATTTACTTGGATAATTGTGGTAATTTTAGAGTTAATACATGAAAACAGAATTCCAACCAGAAATGGAAAAATTGCTTTTATTAGACCAAAAATAATCGGTGTGAATTCTTAATTTGTAACGTTTAATTTGGTCACTCTGAATAACTTTAAACTGATCGCACGGTCTCAAAGTTGGATTTTGAAATGGAGCCTGAGAAACGACTACTACATCCAAGGAAGCACGTAATTTTTATTTAAAATTATCTCTTTTCACAACAGAGACAAAGAAATCAACTTTTTTTAAACAAAAAGTTTGTAAAACTAATTATCATTTCTCGAATTCATAAGATTCTTTTGGTTTGGAAAAGAAAGGTGTTCCTTGTCTACATCCAGGTAATAGACTATCTGTGAGTCAAAATTCAACAAATTCAGCATAGCCCGTTTTTCATATTGATTCAATTCGTTATAGAATATAAAATAACATCGATATAGTATCAATTCAAACGAGGCCGTTGACAGAAACTACTCAAAATAAAATTGGTAATTGATATTGGTTTTATGTCCAATTCAAATTTCGCAGCAAAAACTGCTATAATTTTTGAAAAAGCTTGTTAATTCTACTTCAAATTTTTTATTTAACTACTTGGGATGAAAATGTTTTGTAAAATTTACAATGAATTCTTAATCTTCTTACATGAACTCTCAGTGCAATCACTGATTTCTTCAAAAAATAACAGAAAATTTTTGCTACAATAATCCAATGAAAATTAAAAGCAAGTAACAAGACTCAACAATATTCTGAGGTGGGATTATGGTCATTTTCAAAAGTAATAGACTTTTCTAGATAAATTTAGAAAATTTTTGAAGAAAATATCCTTATTACCATTGAATGGGTCAAATACTGTAACAAAATTTTTTTGAGAACTTAATTCATCTGTGGCTATCGCCGATACAGTTTTCACCAAAAAATCTTTAAGCCAATTTTTCTGCATATCAGATCCAAAATACGACACGTCTATAAACCACTTTAAATCATTCTTTCCTCGTTTTATTATCTTACTTTGTTTGTTCTTTAATTGAGTTAAACTGCGTTAGGAGGATCGTTAAATACGAGTAGAACACACGGTCTACGAATATGTTGTTGCATTCATAATATATAACATGAATGGAGGTTAGGGAGTTGGGGGTATAAAGGTAGTTGGTTTATATGTATATATTTGTGTGTGTGTGTGTACAGAGGAAAATTCACTTATAATAAAATTGTAATTTAATTTTATTAAAAAGTTTCTTTTCAATATTGAAATAAAATACATAAAGAACGCAAAAAACGAAAAAAACAAAGAGTGAAAGCAAATGTATTTCTTGGAAAAGATATTTTTGTGTTTTCATGAAAAACAAAAATTAGTTGTTTTTTTTTAAGTATTGTTTAGATGTTGAAAAGAAAGTATTTTAACCTTTTCACTTTAACTGTGCAAGTAATTATGGATAATTGTGATGAAAGTGTGATGTAAATTTATAAGGTTTTATTAATTACAAAAGTAATTTTCTCTAAAAGTAAAAAACATTTTCACTTAAATTATCGAGTAATTAGTCGCATGTTTATGGAGTTGGTGAGTTTTCAAGCTCCAAGAAATCAAATCCATCATATTTTCATGTTTCCACTCATGTTTGTTTGCGACATGTCACAAAAATGACAGTACGTATGTGTGTTTTTCTTTAAGAGGGGGGTATCCTTTTTACGGATTCCAGGCATATCGCCTGGATATGTGAAGACTCGATGCCGCATCATCTAAAACTCAATGCTAGCGGCCATACTCACTAAGCCCTAAACCCCTTTTCATCTGTCCTCTCATCCCTCACGGAAACCACCGTAGGCATAATTTCGTGGGAGGGAGGATCTAGCTATTGCACTTCCTTCTGGTGGCTAAGGTGTTATCTTACATCCTTCTATCATCTGTAATTTGATCTTCCTCTTTCGATGGAACGCTAGTCTGAAGTGCGTATGTGTGCGTTATTTACTGAAGAGCTTTTCAACAAGACTTGACCAGAATCACTTTCAATAATACGCTTTACTCGAAAATATGTTTTCAAGTCGGTGTACGCTATAATTCAAAAATTACTAGCCAGATTTTTATTAAATTTAAAGGAACTGCTTATTGTAAGCATAATCAAGTTTGCCTTAGTCGTAGGATTTAAATTTTATATTTGAAGTTATATTTCTTTAGGCGCGTTAAGCAAAAATAATGAGAATATCATTTTAAGATGCACGCGTATCATCGTCTCACAAAATTCACAGGTTAAAGCTGTTATGATTTGTGTGACAATGTAAGTAAATATATATTTATTTATTGAATTTTTCAAATTTAAACTGAACTTTATTGACTGTGTTTACTGACTGTCCTTCTCCAGTCAGGTATTTTATTGTAATTTATTATTTTCATACAATTAAAAATTGTTTTTTTTAATGATGCCAAAGAAGTATAACTTACATAAGTTCACGCACCCATTTTTTTTAATGATTGCAGCAAAAATATCACAAGCTATTTTATCAAGATGTTAGGCGTATAGATTCAGAGTTTGAGAAAATTTTCAGGCAGAAAACAGATCGATAAAATATCATAATAGAGTAATATTACTTCGCCAATATATATTCATAGTATGTGAGTATATAAAGGTTAAATTTATCTTTGCAAATGATCCTTTTTAAACAATAATTATTATAAACAATTCCTTTTCATAAATAATAAAATAATAATAAACAATAATAATAATTTAAAAATAGGTCAGAGTTAAATAAAATTAAAAAAAAAAACGACCGACAAATAAACACTAATGGAATTATTATATTCCGTGTTAGCATTGAATTACCTATCTTTTCCTTCCGTACCAAAAATAAAAATTAAAAATAAAACAAAACACGAGCACATTCTAGTGCTCAACGTGGTGGAGTATAAAGTCAGTGAGCTGGTTTTGTTGATGTGAAGTTACCACTCACCTCTCTTCTTTTATAATTTTTATATACAAGTTTTTGTGTTGTTCTTTTTTTTTTTGGGTAAAAAACATAAATAATAGCTTTTTAAAAAGGAAATAACGTATATTTTAATTGCTCATTTAAAAATATATAAAAATTCCCCATCTGTTTCAACGAAAAATTTTTATATAATATGGATGTGTATATAATACGAACACTAACGCTAAACGTTAACGCTATTAGAAATAAAGTCTAGTTTATATGATCATAAAATATAAAATCCGAAATTTCAATTGTATTATGAGTTTATTATGGAAGCAGAGAAGCTGAACGGTAGTGCACTGCGCTTTGATTTTAATATTGCTGGGTTTGACTTTCGATAGACGTTAAGCTCTACCATTTGAAGATCTAGGCAATACGCACCTTGGATTCGCCCTGACTAAATAATGGATACCCAATTTTTAATTATGGGAAAAACCAGGTGATCGAGCAAAATGATGATAACCCTCTATGTGCCATGGTCTCGTCACGAAAATAACATCACTACATATACCTTAAACTTACAACCAAAAAAAGACTTCTTGCGACTTTTGTAACTTATGCCAAATATACAGGTAAAAACGTGCATACAGAGACACAAAACCTCCATTTTTCGTGAGACTAGATTTATCCACTTCGAAAAAGCTCTCCCCAATCAGGATGAAAGTTCACATTTCACGAACTAGCCATTCTGATAAATAAGTTTTCATGTAGCACCCAGATAAAGCTTGATTGTATAATCCATCTGAAATATTTTTCTACAACTTCTGAAACAATAAATCTTCATCAAAAATTCCATTAGCACTCGAACAAAATAGCAACAACTAATTTACGATTAAAAATATAAAAAACCTAAAAATAACAATCGCTCTAGAAATCAAACCCACTTGAATCACTTTTCACTGGGATTAAGCAATTATGTCTCAAAAAACTGTAACGTAATTAGTAATTATTATATATATTAACTATAAAGATAGTATGAAATGAGCTTTAACCTGTCTTTTCCTGTAGTCAGTGTCAGTTAACTGCATACCTGTGTGGAATACATTTTTCTATAATTTTCGAAATGAAATATGTATATTTATATTTATTATATTTTTTTATTAAAGATTTTTAAGTTACCTGATGCAAAAACATATGTATTAAGTTAGCAGTGAAAAATTGAATGAAACCGAAAATGATGGAATGGCTATTGGATTCTATAAATCAAAATAGAAAAATTTTGATTCATTTTCCATGCGTGAAATGTATTAAATAATGCGGATTTTAAATTTATTCTAAGGTTTTGAATGTTTTAAATTAATTGATACTAGAAAAAGAAATTAAATAAATTTCAATTTATTGAATTATTATAAATTTTTCTAAAAATACCCTTTTTGTTGATAAAATAGTACGCATTTTGAATATAATTGCCAAATGTTACAAAATTTGTTTTTGAACTCGAGTACCCTATGGTAGGCTTCAATCATTTTTTAATGCAGTTCGATAATTTTAAAGACTTGTTTTTATAAAAAACTTAAAAAAAATACTATAGGACACAGATCTTCGCCGTGATGTGTAATTTAAGAAAATTTAAGTCGTTAATGTAAATCTATATCAAGCTTGTATATACTAGATTTCATCAAAATCGAATGAATGATTTATAATATATCTTTTGGCATTTAAGTTAAAATTTAATTAGCAACGGAATAAAAATTTTCTACTTATCACATAAAATTATCAGGAGCAGAAGCTGGTTTTTTTTGCAGGTTACTACTGTATATCAAAAACAGTAATTTTTTTTAAAAACAGTAAAAACTTTTCTGAAAAGTGATCAACCCAAAAGTCTCCAGTTTTGTTTACCACAAATTTAAAAATAAACGTAAAGTAATTTTGGAGTTATGTACCTTTGTCTTAATGAGTTTAACAGACCGGCGCGTTTAATAAAAGTTGATAATTTCAAAATGCAAATACATTAATAAAATAATTTAAACAGGAACCCAAAACTTCCAATATCGATAGATGGATATCCCCTTATCCCGTAGTTTTTCTCTTCTTATATACCGTAAATTCAATTCCTACCTTGTTCCCTAACAAAATTTATAACAAGTATTATAAGTACTTGGTTGTTTGTAAAATGTTAATAACATTAGATACGGTCCATTACTTAACATTCAATTGAATTGTATGTCAGTTCTTCTTCATTCACCTTCATTTGAATTGAATGTTATTAAATTAAATGCTAAAATGTAGCTACGATTATTAAGGTCTCAATAATATGTGATAAATATAGTCAAATTCTTTGAAATTTACTACAAAGTTACATCACATTATGTTCTGAAAATCGGTTCATCTTATACGACTTGTTATACTCGACATATATACAATATGTTTATTAATTTTAGCCTACATTTTATAACGCAAAAAAATATTGAAGCTTGATCTGACTTGATCTCACTTTTTAAGCCAAAAATACGTCTTTAGTGACGTCATTAATTCTGATTAAGTTGTTTTTCAGGAATTTTTATTCCTGTATTTTAGAAATATCAAAACCAAACACTTTTCGAGCTTCACCGTAATAATTAATCACTGATTATCATTTTTCGAAACCTCTGAGTAATTTTCGTAATGTCTATGTGTAAAACATGTTTAAGTAAGACAAAGAAGATATACAATCCAATATTATAATGTTGTCTCATAATAATACACATCATAGATATATATAAGGTTGTATATGGCTTGCTCATTGCAATGTACACACATTGCATTGTAAATCGAATGTAAATGTAATCGTGCAAGGCAGAGATATAAGGATTAAAATAGCAGTTCACTATTACTACATTGAATGAACAACGTTGTTGTGAGAGATATATATTTAAAGAGGTTTGGTTACGACGCTACGGACGACAGAGTAAGGGGGTGAAGAAAGGTAGACTGTATGAATGCAAGTGAACATGCAGTGAGCAAAACAACATACATTCAGATATACACAAGCAACATTGCAAAAAACAGTAGGGAACATTAGAGAAACATAGGAGAGACATTGTTGGATGCAACGGTATCTATCGTGTACATTTGTACAATAAATATTATTGTAGTGTTTGATGTATTAGAATCAATAAGAACAAAATATTATAGAATACGAGAAATAATAGTTCTCTCAGAAGTAGAGGAACTCACACTCTCGCACATTCATAGAGGAGTAACTACCATTTGTGGATGTCATTTCTGGATTAACTAAACGATAACGTAAGCAATACATCGTATTAAGGCTCAAAACATCCATTATTTGTTCTTTTTTACACTTATGGCTTTGTTTACAAAGGTTTTTTACAATAGAAAAATTACACACCTTAAAATATTTCCAAATGTCTACTAAAATGTATGAATTTATTTTCCGTATTAAATATCAGATCTCCGTCAAACTTACAAAGAATTCAAAATTAAATTTAAATATACTCCAAACTATAAGACTTTTATATATTGGCCGAGTGTTGATTAAATTTCTTCTGTGTGTGACGTAAGGATTGTAACGTCACAAGTCATAGTACAATAATATTTATTGTTTACTGGTTTATGTAATGTATCTGAGGTAAAATATTCGTAACAAACATATTTTTCTATGCTAGATCATCATACCATGCATTCATTCATGCAAGCAGGAAACATCTCTTATGTGCTGCAGCTTCTCTTTCTATGTAAAGATGAATAAAGGTAGAGAGGAATCCTTATAACTTTAGATAGTAGGTACCGTATCGTTCGTCTGTTTCTATATGAATAGGAAAAATTAAAGCTGCATTAAAATTGTTGTCATTCTCATTCAACAAGCAAGCTAAACAATAAATTTCACTTATTTTTGGATTTTTTTTAAATGGATTTTTGGAATTATTATTGGAAGATGGTAAACAGAGTTACCTACCCTAAGTGAACAAAAATATTGTAAGTTTTTTCGATAAATACTTTACAAAATGTTTATTTAACAGATGATCCTCAAAAAAACAAACGTTATAAGGAATTCTTACTAATTTTAGGTCTTTGATTTCTAATTTTTCTTTAAATTAAGCGTATCTCCAATAAATATCACGAAATTGAGACTTAGGATATAAAATTTCATATGATGGTTAGAGAAGGAAAATTAATAATATTAAAAATGAAAAATTTGACCCAAAATTAGTGGGTTTCAAAGAAAAGTTCACTCAAATCGGTTAAAATTCAGCCAAGATATCGTAAAAATTAATTTTGTGAACTGTATGACGTCACAAAAACCCAAAAAAATTAATTTTGTTCTATTAAGCGTAATTTTTACCAAATTTTGAAATACAAAGTATGAATTCCCACAAAATTTAGGTCGTTGTTCTTGAATTTTTCATTAAACTAAGCATATCTCCAATAAATATCACGGAATTAAGACTAAGGTTATCAAATTGCATATAAGGGTTAGAGTAGGCAAATTACTTATATTAAAAATAATAAGTTTGACCCAAAATTAGTGAGTTTCAAAAAAAAGTTCACTCAAATCGGTTGGAATTCGGCCAAGATATCATAAAAATTAATTTTGTGAACTTTATGACGTCACAAAAACCCAAAAAAATTATTTAGTTCTATTAAGCGTAATTTTTATCCAATTTTGAAAAACAAAGTATGAATTCCTACTAAATTAAGGTCGAAGTTTTTGAATTTTTCATTAAACTTAGCGTATCTCCAATAAATATCACGGAATTAAGACTAAGAGTATAAAATTGCATATAAGGGTTCGAGAAGCCAAATTCATTATATTAAAAATGAAAAGTTTGACCCAAAATTAGTGGGTTTCAAAGAAAAGTTCACTCAAATTGGTTAAAATTCAGCCAATATATCATAAAAATTAATTTTGTGAACTGTATGACGTCACAAAAACCCAAAAAAATTAATTTTGTTCTATTAAGCGTAATTTTTACCAAATTTTGAAATACAAAGTATGAATTCCCACTAAATTTAGGTCGTTGTTTTTGAATTTTTCATTAAACTAAGCATATCTCCAATAAATATCACGGAATTAAGACTAAGGGAATAAAATAGCATATAAGGGTTAGAGAAGGCCAATTAATTATATTAAAAATGAAAATTTTGACCCAAAATTAGTGAGTTTCAAAAAAAAGTTCATTCAAATCGGTTGGAATTCGGCCAAGATATCATAAAAATTAATTTTGTGAACTTTATGACGTCACAAAAACCCAAAAAAAATTATTTTGTTCTATTAAGCGTAATTTTTATCCAATTTTGAAAAACAAAGTATGAATTCCTACTAAATTAAGGTCGAAGTTTTTGAATTTTTCATTAAACTTAGCGTATCTCCAATAAATATCACGGAATTAAGACTAAGAGTATAAAATTGCATATAAGGGTTAGAGAAGCCAAAATCATTATATTAAAAATGAAAAGTTTGACCCAAAATTAGTGGGTTTCAAAGAAAAGTTCACTCAAATCGGTTAGAATTCGGCCAAGATATCATAAAAATTAATTTTGTGAACTTTATGACGTCACAAAAACCCAAAAAAAATAATTTTGTTCTATTAAGCTTAATTTTTATCCAATTTTGAAAAACAAAGTATGAATTCCCACTAAATTTAGGTCGTAGTTTTTGTATTTTTCATTAAACTAAGCGTATCTCCAATAAATATCACGGAATTAAGACTAAGGTTATCAAATTGCATATAAGGGTTAGAGTAGGCAAATTACTTATATTAAAAATAATAAGTTTGCCCCAAAATTAGTGGGTTTCAAAAAAAAAGTTCACTCAAATCGGTTAGAATTCGGCCAAGATATAGAAAAAGTTACATTTTAAGAATTAAATTAAGAATTAATTAAAGTTCAATTAATAAATAACTTTTTCACAAATTCTAACCTATAACAATCCCAGCCATAGAACTCAAAAATAAAGACCTGTTAAATTACTTCCCAGCCATTCCTTAACCAGTCTGTTCATTAACATCAAAAATCGAACTAGGTAAACTGGTAAATTTACTCAAATGACATTCTGAAATTCTAATAGAAAAAAATGAGATTTACGAAACTTTTACAAAAAATTACAATCATATTTTTCATAATGTTATTACAGTGATCCCGAAAGCTCATCATACACCTCGGCTTTTTAAATACATTTTTGTTTGTACCATCATCTAAGCATCTAGACAAGACAAGTCCTTTATGCTAAATCTCATTCAGTGTGACAGCACCTTTAACATCAGATATAAATATCATCATGTTTTGCATTTCCCGCTAGACAATTTCATTGCATAGGGTAAAGCAATGGGGGAGTTTTGACTACCTTGCACCCATCACCGTGTGTATGAGAGTTTTCACTATTATAAAAAAGAATTTTATTTTATTTTTTTGTTGTATATAAAACCTATACCAACGTATTTATAGAGCTTTGGGTATAGGTAAAGCTGCCTTCCTTTACTAACTGGTTATGCTATGTATGCAACGATGCTATTTTCTAAGTGGATTTTTAGTAATTTACTACTGCTGATGAATGTGAAGTGAATAAGTATCGAGTGTCCCTCCAAATAATTCTTGAAAAGTGGATTTTTATACCAATGAACTTGATGATGACTGATTTCACGTGATGATGATCACACACTTGATGATGATCACAAAGGTGATTTTTTTAATTTTTGTATATGAAAAATTTCACAAACATAAGTTTAATAGAGAAAATTGAAACAAGCAAAAGTTTAATCATTCGAGAAGCCCGATATATCTCACGTGAATGTTTTTTTATAGATTCTAAGTAAGGATATTGGTTTGAGTACCTTAGACACAAGATTTGTAATGAATACTATTCAATTTTCTTACCATAAATACTTAAAACTGTTGTATTCATTCATTATGATGGTTTATAATGACGCGTTTGCCATCTCGGTAACTCAAGAACTATAACCTGTTCTAAATCGGATTCCTTCAGATTCTTGGTTCATTTTCTACACTGTTGCTGATAAAAGAAAATTTGACAAATATTTTTAATGTAGTTTCTAAACATATATGATGAATTTTAGAAAAAGAATTCTCGAAAATCAATACTCAATCCAGAAGTTTTGATTCATCGTGTTCCAAAATATGAAATAATTTCTTTTGTAGTAAGGGACAAACTGTATATCTAAAAGTTAATACAAAAATATTACTTTTATATTAATGTTTTTTTTTGTTTTTTTTTTTTTAATAAAAAAATTATTTTGTACAAAATAAAAAATTGGAGAAAGTAACAAAAATGACAGAATAGATAGATAGAGACAAGAGTGGAAGGAAAGGGGGTTGAAAAAATTTAATTTAAAATAATAGAGTAGCAAATTAAATTTTTAAACAGGTAGATAGGAATCTCATCTACTCGTAGGTGGCAATTGTGAAATATTTTGGTGTGTATCGACTCACAATGATTTAAAACAAAAATGTTTTATGTACTAACTATTAAATGTGAAAAAATATCAATTTGAATGGTTCCGTAGTTTATGGTTGTCTTGCATACATATTAGATACTGTTAATTTCTAGGAATAATCGAATTTTTCAACTGATTATCTTCAAGATGTGCATACAAATATCCAAGATACATCGCAGAATGAAAGCTACCCAAAAAAGACTGAATCAAAGAATGTGCTTATATATTCAAGGGACTTTAATGTCCAGGAGCTTTTTTCATTGAAAAATGATAATTTAGCTTTGAAGCTATGTCTATATATCTAAATAGCTGTCAATTACATTTTCTCTGGCCTTTCGATCATGTGCTTTTTGTAACTGCAAAACACATCCAACTATTAATACTTCAACGTGTGATGACCAAATATTATAATCGTAAAACGGTGTAAAATAGATGATTTTCATCTTAAAACACCAGTTATAAATTAGCGAGGCCAAATAAGATTCCCTATTTATACAGCATAGACTGAGCTTTCGCTTTTCCTCTGTAAAATAAATGCGAGCAGAAACTTGTGAAATAGATCAAGCATTCGTACATCTAGTAATTGTCTTTTTCTATGTCTATGTTACAAACTCACAGAAAAGGGACAGTCAAAGGCTGTACTTTATCTCATTCTAGGAGTAATACATTTTATTAGGGTACTGCTTACTCTATTTTCAATGCCTATGGTTTTTATAACGGTTCATTGATCATAATGAAAGGTACAATCGATATATAATTATCCCAATGGTTACGTATCCCCAAAAATCCGATACCCAGAAATAAATAATTACCTACATATTATATATCTATATATATATTTTTTTTTCTACATGATTTAAAAATAATAATTGAATTTAGAAAATTTATATTGTGATAGTATTTTTATATAACATTGAACAGAACAGAACTGAACAGAACAGTAAGCACAAATAATAAATCTGTGTCTATTGCCAAATACCAATAAATTTTATAGCTCAGATAAATACTATGCAATACAATTTAATACAATAATACTCACAATACAGTACAGTACAGTAATATACAATATACAAGTTCAAATGTTTTTTTTTTTTTGTTTAACTATTATCATTACATGGCCCAAAAATATTTATCGGGTTACATCGCAATATTTGTACACTGTGTTCAGAACTTTTACACAATGTTAAAAATAATATGTCTTATAACGTGTTCACATTCAACTCCTTTTAGCGTCCTAGATTCGAAGTTCGTGAACTAGGGATGTATATTTGTCTCCAGAATACATATTGCCAGGAAGGGAGATACATATTTTGACTTCTGAACCAGAATTTGTATTTTGACCTCGAAAAAAATTGCATAATGTTCCTGGAAATTTGTACAAGGTTGATCTTTCCTACATTTGATTACTTGCACGTCAATTCTCATATTCTAGAGACAATCATGGTTGATCTTGGTTGATTAACCAAATTTGTTCCTTAATGATGGTAAAAATGATAACAAATTAATACACAGTATTGTGACCTTTAATCGAAATTAACAATATCGAAAATATTTCGAGTTTATCAATACACGATTATGAACATAGTACGAAATTGATACCCAAAGAATATAATACTTTAAAGACTTTGCTGGGTTAACAGACAATTTAAAAACTTTGCTTCGTAGCGTCCAACCCATGACTTCATATTCGCTGCAAGATATTCTTTTTTCGTATAATTCAAACGGTATTTCAGAAACTGCTTGACAAGATTAAAATTTTTCATTTTTGTATGATCTAAACAACAATTTTTTACAATAAAAACTAAGATTTTCCCTAGATACATCGTTTCAAGCTTTTTCTATTACTGTGTGTTGCTGTTCATTAATAACTTCAGTGCATCAACGGACAACGCTTGTTTTTCTTGAGTCATTGTGTGCATAAAAACCTTCAAATGTCTCTTATAACATACAAAAAATATTTTATTATCATTTCAATTACTAGACAATTTTGAACAGATATTGATACAGACAAAACAAAATATATAATATATAAATATTTCTTATGAATTACAATTTTGTACATACGTAATATTTGATACGCCAGTATAAATAATAGAACAAGGCAAATCGAAACAATAATCGAACAACTCAAAAACTAATAAAAACCCAAACATTCAAATTCTAATATTACTAAAGGAAGTTTTACTCGAAAACTTTTTGAACAGCTTTTATACAATCCTATTTTGTTCCATAAATACACTTTTAAAAATTTTCATAATTTTTTGTCATGTAATAATTTGTTCTATTTTCTAGGGCCCATTATTTTTTTACTCCACTTCCAAACCTTAAACGTACGGAATCCGTAAAAGAGTTTACAGCCGACTTATCTGAATGTACTTCACGAAATTTCACGAAGTATATTTAGAAATGCTACACGAGTGTTTCTAAATCTTTTAATTTACTAAACGACACTTATATGTTGATATCGGAACTATGAACCTCTGGAATAAATAGATATCATTTTAAAATCATATTTTAAAATATTAAAATACTATAAATAACTCAGTAAAATGTTTTTATTTATAGAATCGAATAATTTGTGGGAATAGTACAAGAACTAACGGTCAGAAAAAAGTTATATTTATCAAATAAAGGAGTGCTCATAAACCACAGTGCTCGGTGAAGAGGAGAGGGCTATTAACTCAAAAGCTTAGCACCTTGGGGAGTATGAAACCAATTTACTTAACTTTCTTTAAATGTATTTTTGCTGCAATAAATATAGTGCTTCATAGCGATAAAACGAGAACCTAATGGGAAATAAGATTCTTTGCTTAAATATTTTTTTCTTAATAATGGATAATTTGCAGGAGTGGACTAGTGGCATCAAAAATATCAATCTCATTCATTTTTAGCCTAACTATTTACAGAAAATAGAAAATATCCTTAGGACTTTATCCTTAAAAAACTGTGTTCCATCCAAGGGCGAAGGACGTCATATTAAGAGGATCAAAGGAAGGTTAAAAGCCTGCTAAGAGGCAGAGTTTGAATCCCGTTGTCCTTTGAACGCTCCCAATGCATAGGCAAACAAACTATCACTAGTAAGTTTTAAATAAGTATATTCGTTGACACTTGAATTCTTTAATGTTATAAATAGAATATCAACAATTTTGATCGGTTCACGTAAAATGTTTTTTACGGTTCAACTACCTTAACGCAAGTTTTATTTAGATGTTGCGGCAAAAAAAAAAAAAAACATACAAATAAAATATAAAAAAACTATTGGAGATGAAATAATAAAATAATATTGACACAAAAATAATATGAAATTCATTTTTTGTGTTTTGTTCAGTTGTTGTTTGAAACCTTATAATAAATAATAAACACAACATTTACTGTAGAAAATGATGAGACCTTTTTTTTCTTATTTATCTGAATGTATTCGAACTTAAAGGGTATATTGAGTGATGGCAGAGATGATCAAAATTTAAGGGATCTGTATTACAGGCACAAATCGCATCGTATGAAAAATAATATGAATCTGTCTATATAAGGTACAATCAACTAGAGATATCGTGCAACATCTATTAATTTCCACTGTCATATTGAAGTGTTTATTTTAGGATTTCCAAAAATTTCTCCAAATACGATTTTCTTATTTTCCAATGAAGATGACGCACTACTTTCTCTCTTAAGAAGGTCGTTTTCAATTATGGGATCATAAATTTTATTGAGTAACTTCGGCCCATGATTTCGCCTGCGTTGTTTTAAGCATTGCATATTTTAACTATAGTTTATTTACTAAAATTTTAACGTCGTCTAGTGGATTTACGTTAACAATACGAACATGAAATAAAGCGAAAACAATGCGTTGAATGTAATTTGGCTCGAAGATACTTTGAAGCATGAATAATATGCCATGAAATTTTAAAATATTTTCCGGATACCCTATAAGCCAGGTAATAAACTACCTTAGAGCCAAAGTTTATCACAATCCGTTTAGCTGTTTTACCTGACTGACTAACAAATATCCAAACATCAAACGTTTTCACATTCGTAATATAAGTAGTATAGAATTGACAAAAGATTTGTTGATACTCGGATTTCTTGTTACCAATTTTATAACGGAACCATCCGTTTGACATAAATTCAACACGCACTTTTTCGATCATTTTATTTTCTACTTCGCACCAAATAACTTTATTCAATATTTATATTCAAAATAAAACGTTTATCTCAAAAAAAAAAAAAAGAAAATTGGAAGTAAAAAAAAAAAAAAATGTCAAAAGTTATTTCGTTATATATATTTATAAATACTACATCATTCATTGTATTCTTAAGATAGATTTCCGGTTGTTCTTCATTTCAGAACAAAATATACAAAATATAAAATAAATATTAAATTGTGAATTGCTACGTTTAAAATATCAAAATGATTTTTATAAGTTTCTTAAGTTTCTTAAGAGTGTTAAGATGTTAGTGAAATTGTACAAAATTTTAATCTAGTATGCAATACCTGGAAAAAATATTTCTTTCAAAACTTATGGAAAATAACTTATGTAATTTTAATTTTCGATTTGTAGAAAGGTTTCGAAAGGTAGAGATTTTCAACTGTTTTGATGCACTCCACTTTCTTGAGGATTAGAACTCCCATCATAATTACCTCCATCCTTCTGGTCATTTGGGATTCATTTGGAATTCGAGAATCCAAAACCGAACCAATACAGATATGCAGCTCTATATAGTCCATTAAATTATCCATGAGTGTTACTAAAAAAACTTAAAGCGATCCAGGTGGTATATTAGAGTTACTTCCAACAAGGACATTTATTCTTCTGGGTTCTCAACTTGGAATATTGAGTTTGACGCTCGTTTGAGTTTGACCCCAGGTTTTAATAATTTTCAATATTAAAAGAGTTATTTTCTCTAAACGGGTCTTAAGGTCCACCCATCCTCAAGTGGTTGTAAAACAAACATCTACTTGACTATGCGATCTCATAGCCATGCATTTTAGCTGGCTTCTAGTTTAAAAACTTTCTGAAATAAGTCATGATTTTAGTAAACTAGAAACCATCAATTAATTGTTTAATATTAATAATTTAGTGTTCTAAATTTATTTAATTTATATTTTTTTCAAATTTCTAGGAAATTCAAGTCAGATTCAATATCACAAAATGTTAAAGCATCCAAATTATTCGAAATATGGTCATTGGGCTTTTTATTGTCAAGGTTTAAAACATTTTGAAAAAAATCCAACAAAAATTGGTTTATTACTTGAGACGTTATTGTTTTCAATCAGTTGGCTTTGTATAACAATGTGCTTTATTTGCCCAATTTTACATTTTATTTATGCAGCAAACGATATGCCAGAAATGGTATTCGATTTGTTGATATCATCAATGTTTTGTATGGCACTTTGTCAATATTCTTATTGTAAAATACATCAAGGTGAAATTGAAAATTTGATGAAAATTATGAATGAGAATTTTGTATATACAATGAATACTGGTTTGGATGTATTTGATATGAAACGAACTCATAAGAAGCTTAATTTTTTGTATATGGCTTGTGGACCAGTGTGGCTTTTAGGTTGGTATTCATATATTTACTCTATACCTATAGGAACAATTTATTTTGGAAAATCCGCGTAATGTAGGTATTTACTCATGCAAAAACAGATTTTAGTATAGCTTTATCTTTGGACGCCCAAACCGGATACTACTAGTGGTTCCACGAAATGTAAGAAAAGACTGTAAACACAAAATTACTCCTGTTTTGCCTCTAGTTTGCCTGGCTTACTGGGTGCATATTAATTAAAAATTTTGTTTACGTTACAAGAATATTATATTACCTCTGGCTTGAAAAGTTATGGTACATGTCGTCTAAAGAGGTAATAAAGAGGAAAAAAGTTTTTTAGTCAAATTTAATACTCTCGAAGAACATCTTATCTTTTTATCATCTCCACGCAACATTAAAACTCTCTGTCCAAAGACAAAAAAACGATATACAAATTGTTAACCTAAATTTACTTTTTCTAGCTGTACAACTATCTCAATTTGACGCATTTTTTCATCAAAAGTTTTCAATTCCAATATATTTTCCATGGATCGATGCAACTACAACACCATTTTATCAAATTTTGTCAATCATAATATATATTGGATTATCTCAGACAACCATATCAGATTCATGTTTGGATAATATTACGTTACCTGTGATGATTTTATCTGCCGAACAATTTCGAATGTTAGCGAAAAAAATCAAATCCATCCATTTTACAGCATTAATTAATATCGGTATTGAGCTACAACAAGTTCAACTTTATCGGGATAATTTTTATTCGTAAGTATAGAATTTTGCTTTAGATTCTGAGGATTATTTCCTCCATAAATGAGTTTCTATTAGTTTTATTTTTTCCACAAAACTGTGCAATATTCTTGCCCCCTACCCCATTTAATACATAAATAACCTTGTAAGTCTTAAGCTCAATGAGCAAATAATTTAGTCAAGTCATTAAGTAACTAAACGTGTCTAACCGGCAAAGTGTTTAGTAAAGTATACTAATCAAATGGTTGTATTTTTTCGTTTGCAAGTCGTCTCTCACCACTGTTTATATTATATAAACATATGATTATGGAATTAGTATACTGTTAAAAAGCAGTGTATATCGGAATATGGCCTTAAAAAATTGACTTGCCACTTTGAATAAATCAAATGAAATACTAATTATTTACAATAAAGCCTACTATGTTTTTAGTTTAAGGATTTTATTTTTCGCAATAACTTTAAAAAACACAATTTTTCAATTTTATAGCTCCCATCAAATATTTACATTCGAAGAAATGAATGAAAAATTATACACAAATTTATCTGGACATAACAGTACTATCGAATATTTGATGCAATGTGTTCTAACAGACGAACAAAAGTTGAAGTTCGAAAGAGAATTAAGAATATTAATGTTGGATTGTGTAAAATATCATCAAAAACTAATCAATTGTTGTGAGGAATTTGATCGAGTTTTATCGCCAGTATGGTTGATCAGAATAATATATACGATTCTTAGTTTGTCTGTGTGTCCATGTTGCGCTTATTTGGTTAGACACTTTTGCAATATACTTGGCAATTCTTTTAACGAAGTTTCTTTATTTTAGTTCATTGATACGAACCCTGTTATTGCTCAAACTATGGCTCAAATAAGTGTTTTAACTGTCATTGTTGCTGGACTATTCTGTTATTATGGAACTCAGCTATCTGAAGCGGTAAGTTAATTTTGACGTGAGTGCTCTAACAGATCATTTTAGCAAAACTAATAGTTAAAGAGTTCATATGCGATTCAAGTAACGATCGTTTCACAAGGGGCTGTAATTTTTTCAGAGACGGGTAAAAATTTGCGTAGTGCGGAAACCATGATCAGGCACGAATCCACCCTACGATTTTTTATACATTTGAACTTTGTGTGAAAACTGGGTTAGATAAAAGCAGTATGGTTTTTAAAAAAGAACGTTTCCAATAAAAATTCTAGAACATAAAATTTTAAATAAAATAAGTGCAAATAACAACACGATTATTTACATACATAAAATACATAATATGAATTCCAGGCATTTTTAAATTCATATATAATAAAAATATAAAATTCAAATCCATGTGCTTGCTAAATTTTTGCAGAAATTGTGATAAAGCAGTTTATGAAAAAATACAATATAAAAACAGTTTTTTGTAATAACTAATATGTGTTTTGCCTCAATTTTGTATGGTTTAAAATTGTGACTTTGCTCAATAACGAACTTCATTTTTTATGCCAACAGTATTTTGACAAAATTTTAACTTGCTATCTCTTTTCCTTGTTGAATTATCTTGATGACGGGCAGATGGACGAACAGCTGAGCAGGTAGAAATGGGCTTATTAGATGATTCCATGAACAAATTTATCAAAATTTCGTTTGCGTTTTAAAAAACTTTAGAATAAGATAATGACAGACATTTTTATGTGAAAGTTTATTTTGTGCAATTTTTATTTGAAACTTTTTGAGCTCAGGGTAAGAGTTTACCCCTACCTAACTCTCACCCATTGAAATGTATGAAAGGTGATGATTGAATCCGACCAAAATGGGTTATTTTCTAATTGAGAGTTAGGTAGGGGTAAACTCTTACCCTGAGCTGAGAGTTTACGTACAATAAACTGAATAAGATTTGTGGCTAATAGCAAGTCTTTAAAAATATTTGATCAATTGTATCTGTAAATTTTTACTTTTCATTTTTAATTCAGAGTGAAGAAATACAGTGGGCAACATATAACAGTGCTTGGGTCACTGCTAACTCGAAATATTTTAGTAATTTAATGTTAATAATGAATATACGAGCAGCGAAACGAGTTTCAATAAAAGCTGGCCATTTTGCCGAAATATCAATTGAAACATTTTCAAGAGTAAGAAAAATTTTCTTTTAATCTCTCCTCACATATAGAATTTAATTTTTTTTTATTTTTCGAAACAGCTTCTACAAAAGTCATTTTCATTCTTTACTTTTATGGTGAACGTTACTGAAGATAGTTACTGAAAATGGATTGACAGTGAATTTGAGCAAATTCATCGAAGTTCGATCACAATAAATAGTTTTACGAAGTATCAAAAAACGTTAACAACTTTTATTTAAACAATTTGTTGGAAATCTTTGAATGGTTCAATTAAATTGATCCACCCACCAGAAATATTTTGAACTAATAATTTTATAATGTGTTTATTTTATAAGATTTGCACACTTTCACTGTATTTAAACGAATGCTTGACATATGCTAATTTAATGCAACAAAAATCAACACATTTTGACACTCGACTATAAGTTAAATTACCAAAGTATCTAAAAAACACTCGACACAAAATAGTAATTTTTAAAACATTTAGCATAAGCACATTGCTTCGATTTCGATTTAAAATTGAACTTTAAATTTGTTTTAAAATTATAATAATTATACTTTGTAATTTTTTATTGTTAATAAAGTTCTCATAACTAGAAATAATTGTTGTGAGGAATTTGATCGAGTTTTATCGCCAGTATGGTTGATCAGAATAATATATACGATTCTTAGTTTGTCTGTGTGTCCATGTTGCGCTTATTTGGTTAGACACTTTTGCAATATACTTGGCAATTCTTTTAACGAAGTTTCTTTATTTTAGTTCATTGATACGAACCCTGTTATTGCTCAAACTATGGCTCAAATAAGTGTTTTAACTGTCATTGTTGCTGGACTATTCTGTTATTATGGAACTCAGCTATCTGAAGCGGTAAGTTAATTTTGACGTGAGTGCTCTAACAGATCATTTTAGCAAAACTAATAGTTAAAGAGTTCATATGCGATTCAAGTAACGATCGTTTCACAAGGGGCTGTAATTTTTTCAGAGACGGGTAAAAATTTGCGTAGTGCGGAAACCATGATCAGGCACGAATCCACCCTACGATTTTTTATACATTTGAACTTTGTGTGAAAACTGGGTTAGATAAAAGCAGTATGGTTTTTAAAAAAGAACGTTTCCAATAAAAATTCTAGAACATAAAATTTTAAATAAAATAAGTGCAAATAACAACACGATTATTTACATACATAAAATACATAATATGAATTCCAGGCATTTTTAAATTCATATATAATAAAAATATAAAATTCAAATCCATGTGCTTGCTAAATTTTTGCAGAAATTGTGATAAAGCAGTTTATGAAAAAATACAATATAAAAACAGTTTTTTGTAATAACTAAAATTTTCTTTTAATCTCTCCTCACATATAGAATTTAATTTTTTTTTATTTTTCGAAACAGCTTCTACAAAAGTCATTTTCATTCTTTACTTTTATGGTGAA
Organism: Chrysopa pallens; assembly: GCA_020423425.1. Classification (NCBI taxonomy): domain Eukaryota; kingdom Metazoa; phylum Arthropoda; class Insecta; order Neuroptera; family Chrysopidae; genus Chrysopa; species Chrysopa pallens. The sequence goes on from CM035593.1 coordinate 82,624,807, forward strand.
CGTTACTGAAGATAGTTACTGAAAATGGATTGACAGTGAATTTGAGCAAATTCATCGAAGTTCGATCACAATAAATAGTTTTACGAAGTATCAAAAAACGTTAACAACTTTTATTTAAACAATTTGTTGGAAATCTTTGAATGGTTCAATTAAATTGATCCACCCACCAGAAATATTTTGAACTAATAATTTTATAATGTGTTTATTTTATAAGATTTGCACACTTTCACTGTATTTAAACGAATGCTTGACATATGCTAATTTAATGCAACAAAAATCAACACATTTTGACACTCGACTATAAGTTAAATTACCAAAGTATCTAAAAAACACTCGACACAAAATAGTAATTTTTAAAACATTTAGCATAAGCACATTGCTTCGATTTCGATTTAAAATTGAACTTTAAATTTGTTTTAAAATTATAATAATTATACTTTGTAATTTTTTATTGTTAATAAAGTTCTCATAACTAGAAATAATTTGTTCATCCGTAATTATCAAGCTATTAACTTAATTGGAATTTTATCTAATTCTTTAGTAAACTTCCGTTAAAAAATTAGCAATTATAATTCAATTATATATCAATTAAAAAAAAAAAAAAAAAAAGTTTTATGAATAAAATATTCGTATTTCATACTGAAATCGATTGACTCGAAACGCATTTCATAATAAGTTTATGTCGTTTTCAGAACATCTAAAAATGTCAACGCTAAACACCAAAAACAATAATAATTTTTTTAAAAATACTTTTTGGATCTATTATGCTCAAGGTCTAAGACATTTTCAAAAGAACCCAACAAAATTCGGTTTGCTATTAGAAAACATATTATTTACAATCAATTTAACCTGCATGATACTTTGTTTTATTGAAACACTTTTACATTGTATTTATTCGGCAAAAGATATGCCAGAAATAGTTTTAGATTTGATGTTATTGGTGATTTTTTTTACGGGATCAGCACAAATTTCATATTACAAAATGAATCAATTAAAAATGGAAAATCTTATGAAAATGATGAATGAAAAATATATGTACGAAATGAATACTCGATTGGAAAGTGTGGATATGAGACGGCCTTGTAAGATTCTATATTGGTGGTTTTTAATTTGGAGTCCTGTTACATTTCTAGGTTAGTATGTATAATAATTTTCCTAGTTTTTTTGAGATTTCTCAATATCTTCAAATTCGAATCGGTTCAAATTGTATTCAAAGTCCTTTCAAATGGCACCAACCGCAATTAAATCGGTCGAACCGTACAAAAGTTATAAGCGGTTACACATACTTTCACACACACACACATAGTGACAACATCGCAGGGGTAGTCAGGGAAGCTTCCTGTAACCTCAAAACTTCGAGATCTAATGGAAACTCGATTTTTTCAAAACGGGATAAAACCAATAACTATCCGATTTTTGAAAACCTTCGATTTTCTTAGCGGGAACTTAAAAAAGAATAATACATAAAAATAACAACTAACAGTGTTAATTTTATAGATAGTCAACATATGGTTCAACTATTTTTAATGGCAGGCATTCATAAAACACTAATGCCATAGTATTTTGTATTGCAAATATACGTGCTTATATGCTTAATTTCAGCCTGAAATCGCTATCCAATTGTAGCGAATCTAGACAGGTTTCGAATTCACATTAAATGTCTAAAATACGTCACATTAATTTTTTTTCGGAGTTATCCTATGAAAGGAAATGTATGAATTAGGCGATTGAGAACATGTATACCAAAATTTTGTTTGTGGCTTCACTTCAATATTTGCTAGCATTATAAAATTAATATACTGTGAAATATAAAATATATGTCCAGTATAAAAACTATTTAAATTTTTCAGCAACACAATTTGCCCAGTTTGATGCAATGGCACATAAAAAATTTTCGGTACCAACATATGTGCCAGTGGTGGATGAATTTCGTGCACCTTTTTTTCAAATCCTAACAATTATCTACTATATTGGAACCGTACAAATGGGAATGTCTTTTAGCACATTGTGCAATATCACACTGCCAGCGATGCTTTTAAGTGCTGAACAATTTAATATGTTAGGTGAAAAATTAAAATCGATACATTTTACAGCGTTAATTAATATTGGTGTCGATACTGTAGAAAATGTTAAACTTTATCGTGATAAATACTTAGCGTAAGTATGACAGAGTTCTTTTAGTCGTGTAAAATCATTGTTGCCTGGGGCACACGAATGAGCTTTTGTGTAGTGTAATGGTGATTTTAAGCATCCATTCAATTTGCGCCAGTTGTTTTGGACAATGCATAAGAGTTTTACTACTTCCAAATTGCTGGATTATAATTGGACTTAATGAACCAAATTTAATAATTTTTACCCAAATTTGATTTGTTTGGTTAATATTAGATAGCGTTACAAACTTTAGACTGAAATAAATATGCCCTGACATAATATGTTTGTCTAGTATAAAAAAAATTTAGAACAAAGAAAAACTAAATAATAACAACATTATCAGTTACGTTGAATTTTACTTCCAATTATCTAAATACAATTCCCGTAAATTATGATTTTAGTGCTGATCATAAAGCAAAATTTGGAAAATTGTACGATGACAAAAACACTATTGAATATATATTTCAATGTGTTTTAACCGACATGCAAAAAGTAGAGTACGAAAAAGAATTACAAAGATTAATGTTAGAATGTGTGCAATATCATCAGTCATTAATCAATGTTTGCGAAGAAATTGATGAAACTCTATCGCCAATATGGTTAATAAAATCAACTTATGCGGCGATAAATATTTCTATCGGTCCGTTTTATGCCTTTACGGTAAATAAATCGTTTTGTTTTTAATCCAAAATTAATCCTTCTCTTGATTTTTTATTTTAGTACAGAGATAAAAATCCTGTTATTGCTCAAATAATGTTCGAATATGCCAGCTTACAAACATTTGAATTTGGTATATTTTCTCATTTTGGAACACAATTATTAGATTCCGTAAGTATTTACGATGTTGTAATTTCCACAATTACATTACAGATTTTCAAATTTATCAAACGTATATAAAAAAATATTCTTTGCTTGAATATTCGAATAAAATCGGCCATATTTCTCTCGTTTTAAGACCACATCAGAATTTTAAAGTGTGCAATAACTTTCAAGCAATATTTTCTTTTCTGAAAGATCTTGCACGAATCTACTTGAAAATTCGATGTAATATCTGGCAACCATTTAAATTTTACACAAATAAAATTATTTATAATAATGGGAGTTTAACATCCAGTTCCTCAGATATTAAACAACATCTAGGCAATTAAATTAGTGATGTTAATGAAAGAAAAGATTTTAAGTAGAAACTGGAATTTGGTAAGCAGTGCAGAGCGCCGAACGTCTTTGAAAGGGACTATATTCACTCAGATCTAAAGTTTTTAGAGCGAAACTTCAGAAAGCTTTCAATAGCAAAAATAGTTAACTCACTCTCAATGGCAGTCTAATCGATTTACCGCCACTCGAATTATAATTCCCAAACTGCTGGAGCCTGAAGATTGAGCGAGATCCCATAAAATCCAACTTCAAGTAGTCACACCCTCAGACATGTTACCCACCTTTTAACCTAATGGTCATTAGACTGGTCAAATAAAATGAAATAAGAAAGCTGATTAAAACTTTAATGTTTAGTGTGATCATTTCCGATTTGCTGCATACGATAGCGCTTGGTACACAACGAATTCTACATATTGCAAAAAACTATTATTGATGATGATTTTGCGATCAAATAAACCCGTTTCAATAAAAGCTGGAAAATTTGTAAGTTTATCAATGGAAACATATTCGAATGTAAGGAAAATGATTGTAGTCTACATTTAGAGATTTGAAACCAAATTTATTGAAATTTTTTTACAGGTTTTACAAAAATCATTTTCGTTTTTTACATTCATGCAAAATATGGCAAAGTAAAAAATTGGCAGAGTAAAAAAATGGTTTTGAGTTAAGAGGAGAAAGTATTTTTTGTTCTCACTGTACGCTTTTAAGGACAATATCGATTATGGCTGGCTCACAAATCCTCATAATTAGAAATATGTATTTGTATCTATTCCCATAATAGAAATTTCTCAAGCTATACAAAAATTTAGTTTATTCATTCATAATTTTAATTAAAACAAAATGAAAGTTCATAACCTAACTTCTTGGTGTAAACACCAAGTTCTTTGATTTCAGCATTGTACATGAAGAGAGTCACAATTATTTTGTACGTTTAGCTCCTGATTTTCCAATGATTCACCTTGAAATTTGTGATAACTCAAACAATTCTATGAAATTTTTAAGGTGCTAAACCTGAATACGCCAAAATTTATCAAAATCAAGCAATGTATCACAGCCCAAAATGCAAAAACATTTAAATAGTAGTTCAAAATAGTATGCGATACAATACAACATAAAAAGCTTTATCAGAAAGTTATTGACTTATTTATATAGAATTATTTTTTAATTTCGATTTATGAATAAAGCTACTCTCAAAATATCTCAATGCTTTTTTATTTAATTATCATTTTAGTTTAGACTATTTGACACTTGTGTTTAATGTTTTAATTTTGTAAAAATATTAATTTAATAAACAAACATTTATTATTTATTATTTCTATTTTAACTATTAAACTGTGTTTATTTCGGAGGATTTCTTGTCCATCATCAGGCGTTTATTTTTAATTGTCTAAATTTACAAAATTATACTGTTTTTAACTAATTAATTTTTTTTCAATAAAACAGTAAACCTCTTATGATGGATGAGAAATATATCGTATAATTTTTCAATTTTTCTTCTATCCTGATGTTTTAAAAATTGGGTCATAGATCCATTGAACGTACTGATTTTGCTCATTCACAAACTGCAATTATAAGTCTAAAAAATATCACTTAAATTTCAGCTAACTAACTATTTTCGTTTTTATAATCTTAATCACGGAGGGACAGAAAAACGATAGACGGACGAACGAGCACCTGGAAATGGACTACTTAGCTGAAGAACATCTACTTCAAAGTTTTGTTGGTAGTTTCAATATATTCAAGCGTTACAAACTTTAGACTTAAATTAATATACTCTGACATATTTTCTATATATTATGTGGAGTATAGAAATAATAAAAAATAAAGCTTTATTTAGTTAAAATAAATAATTTTCAACTAACAGTCTAAGTGAAAACAAAAAAATTAATTAAAAGTGGAAAAGTTTTTGGAATTTATATTTTTTTATTTAAATCGAACATAGTGCCTCTGTTACCGGCAGCTTGGAAGCAAAATGAACCATGCAATATTATTATGCAGTCTTCCATTGCCCCAACCCTCGTAAACTATAAAACAATTACTATTTTATTGCGATTTATTATTATACTAGGTAATTATTTGAAACAATTATCTAGCAATTAAATAAAATTTTAGAACGAAAACTAATCCAAACTAATTACTTCGATATTTCCTTTTTCCTTCAAAATAAATATATATTGTATAAAATCTATAAGAAATTGCAAACAATTATAAGTCGCACGTCGATTGACAAACAAGTAACAACAAAAAACAAAATAATGTCTGCAATAAAAATTGAAAAAAATAATTATTTTAAAAATAGTTTATGGGTTTTTTATGTTCAAGGCCTAAAACATTTCCAAAAGAATCCAACAAAATTGGGTTTAATATTAGAGAAAATATTATTTACAATTAATTTAAGTTGTATAATCAGTTCTTTTGGTGCAGTATTTGTACATTTGATTTATGCAGCAAATGAAATTTCGGAAATTGTTTTGGATGTTGTCTTGATAATAATTTTTTTCGTGGGTTTTTCAAGTACTTCATACTATAAACTGAATCAATCTGGTATGGAAAATATAATGGGAATGATTAATGAAAAATATGCTTATCGAATTCAGACCGGTTTGGAGATATTGGATATGAAACGGGCATGTACGATTATCTATTGGTGGTTTCTACTATGGGGTCCTGTTGGATTCTTAGGTACTATGAGTAAAATTAATATAAAAAGTAAATTTTTGTAAGTGCGTTTTTTTGGTTAAATATTGTTCCTTATACCTATCTAATAGCGAAGAATGTGTTTTGACAAAATTCGTTCTAGAACTTTCTGCTTAACGCCAGTTTTCCATAATGTCATATTTTTTATTTTTTTTATTTTTTTTATTTATTTTTTTTTTTTTTGACATTATTTTCCAAGTTTGGATTTAAATTATTTTTGAAGTAGGAGAATGAAAAGGCTCTTATTGTTTGCAAAATGTAGTACATTAGTCTATTTCAATGGTATATTTATAATAAATATGACCTAAAAATTGTTTTTGCCCTTAACATTTGTATCAGATATCGAAGGAAAAAAATTTCTGTACAAAATTTAGGTTTTTTAAGGTACTTAAGGGTATTGATACTCATTAACGAATTTATAAACACACTATTAGATAGATATTAGGAACAATATTTAATCAAAATATCGACCTTACAAAAATTTCGTTTTATTTATCTCACTGTTGCTTCGGCTATAACTCATTAAACGTCATCGCTACCTCATACTTACTTGTGCAAGTATTTAATTAACAAAGAAATTCTTTACTTCTACAGCAACGCAGCTAGCTCAAATTGATCCAATTGTTCATAGAAAACTCGCTGTTTCAACATACTTGGGTAACATCGATGTAATTAGTACTCCATATTTTCAAATTCTCACAATTATCTACTACATTGGAACATCACAATCGGGAATGTCTTTCACTTCTATAGATAATATGACATTACCAACGATGGTTTTGAGCGCTGAACAATTTCAAATATTAGGAGAACGTATTAAAACAATACATTTTACAGCATTAATTAATATTGGTGTTGATACTGTAGAAAATGTTAAATACTATCGACAAAATTTTTTTTCGTAAGTAAAATATAGAATTTATTTTCAGTGATTTGTGGGATTGAACCAAATCTTGGTGTCAGTGGAAGTATGGCTTTTAATCAGGAAAACATGAAATCATTTAATATAGCTATTCGATAAAACGTTTGTCACTAGAATTTCAACATTTTTGTGAAAAACATCAATAGTTAAAATTCTCAATAAATATCATATGACTTTATTTTGGGAAACTCAGGTTATTTTGTGTATTAACAAACGAAACGGGATACAGAACTAATAATAAATACAGTATTAGAGTGACTGACTGGCTGGTACTCGTCACTCAGATTAATTAATTTTAATAATTTTTAGTTGAATTGTTAATTTCGCTTTTATTGCTTATTTCTTCAAACGCTTACGCAGGTTACAACTAGGAGTAAAGGAATCAAAAATCGATGATTCAACTTCCTGCGTTAATTTCGCCTTCGGCTTAAGTGCTTGCTTTGCAAGGAAAGAAAGGAAGTCTTTTAGCCTATAAAGCTAGCTTTGCTCGCAAAAAAAATCGCAAAAGCCTACATAATGAGCTCAGCTTCTGGCCTCATTACTCGCTTCATTTTATCGTTTTATTTCGACCATTTCACAGAAAACCTTGAACCGTATGATAATCATTCGTGTAATTTTCAATTTTATCCAGAACAGGCAGGTAGGCAGACAGACAGACGTTGAAGATATATATATATATATATATATATATATATATATATATATATATATATATATATATATATATATATATATATATATCAACAATCGATATTAAAAATTCGATATTCGATATAAAACGATCGATGTGTTATTGCATACCTATTTATCACTGATAATATAATATCGAAATAGTTACATACAAGACACGAATTGGTTACATACATAAATCTTACATTCAAGAAATAATACGCTTCAGCTTATATATAATTTTAGTAAAATGATATTTTTAGCACTGGCCACAAAGTAAAATTAAATAAACTTTACGATAATAATAAAACTATTGAATATTTATTTCAACATGTTTTAACGGAAGACCAGAAAGTAAATTACGAAAATGAATTACAGAAATTATTACTGGAATGTGTTAAATATCATCAGACATTGATCAATTGTTGTGAAGAATTTGATCGAATTTTATCTCCAATATGGTTATTACGATCCTTTTATGCGGCTCTTTGCATTTCTGTGTGTCCATTTTACGCTTTTTCGGTAAAAACTCTAGTCTAATCTAGTTTTTTCTTATGACTCAGTAGTATCTGATCTATAATTAGTCGCGACACGCTCAAAATATGCATTTTAAAATTGTTAATAAAAAAATATAAATATTTATCTATGGGTTTTTGAGATCCCAGATATGATATGATTGAAAACATTTTCAATATCATGTAATTAATTGTATTGAGTGCACATTTTTTTTTGATACATTTTAGGCCATACCGATTACGTTTTTGTGCCAGCTGCGACTAATTATACATCACAAATGTTTAAAATGTATGTCTGCTCATAATATCAAAAACATATCGAATGAATACGAATGAATACTATATTTCAAAATTTCGTTATTTTTTTTCATATTTTTTTAAGTATATTATATATTTGCTTATTATATTAAAATATTCTTCGATAAATTTTCATATGTAAAATCTACGAGGTATATTTTGATTGGGAGTACTTATAAAATACTATTATAGCTGGAACTCGCTGCTTTGCTACCGTAGCACATATCAGATTTAATAATATTTAGTTTCATTGTCAATTTCGCTTTTGTTGCTTTTTCTCCGAATGCTTATACAGGATACAAATAGGGGAGAAGAAATCTTTAGCCTCCAGGAAGAGATTCCTCCGTTCTTGATTCCGCTTTCGTCCTAAGTGCTCGCTTCACTCGCAAGAAAATAAAGAGAAGACTTGCTTCCAAAAAAGCTTGCTTCGCTCGTAAAGTACCTCCAATTTTATTGGACCTTAATGTATGTAAAAATTTTCTCAGGTCCCCTCTTAAACTCTCTAGCTTAAATTGAAGAGACTAAACAGATTCACAAAGCAACGTTCATTAATATTTCATTCATTAAAAGTGGAGAAGGTGTGCTGGAATGTTGGAACCACCTAATGGTACCTTCTTCATCAAATTCATCTCCAAAGCCCCGTAAATCTTTCGATACAGTACATAAGTTCGTGAAAAATATGACTAAAAAATTAATTACTTCAATAAGTCAAATCGGTAGACAGTACTTCAAAATATTTTTGAAAGTTTTAAAATTTTTGAAAGTTTTATTTTATTTAAGTATAGAGACAAAAATCCACTTATTGCACAAGTAATGGCCGAATATGCAATTTTACAAATGATTGAATTTGGCTCAATGTGTTATTTTGGAACACAACTCACGACAGCAGTAAGTATTTTTTTAATATTTTTACTATTTTAGTGTTTCCTTGCCAAATACACTCAAATGTAACAAAACTTTTTATACCCGATATGAACTACATATGTGATTTACGAAGATATTTCATTAATCAATTTTTGTTTATCCGCCCGCTCGCTTTTCCGTTCGTCTCTCCGTCATGAATATTAATCAAAAACCAAAATAAATTTTCATGGTGTATTCTGGACCAATTAGGAGTTTAAAATCAGTTCAACGAGTCGAAGTTATTTCCCTATTAGTGTGTACTTCTGAAGTTTTGACTCGATAGATAATGTATTCACCATAAAAGTTTCAAAATCTGATTTCAGGCAGAAGATGTTCGCTGGGCAGCATACAAAAGTGCCTGGTATTCAACCGATTCGAAATTTTGTAAGCAAATTATATTTATGATGATTTTACGATCAAATAAACCACTATCAATAAAGGCTGGGAAATTTTTCAGTTTATCAATACAGACATTTTCAAATGTAAAGAAAATTATTATTATTTTTTTTTTCAAAACATAAATTGTATGATGCTTTTTGTTTCACAGATTCTACAGAAATCATTCTCATTTTTTACATTCATGCAAAATGTTTCACAGGAATAAATTCGATGAACCAATAGCAAAAATTTGTCATGTTTTATTATTTGGAAGCAATCTCTATACTGTTATTTAAGAGCACTATGGAATGAAAACTTTCAAAATTAAATCCAATCTTAGGAAATGAGATGTACAGTATTTCAATAATACAGTATGGGAATTGGCTAGTATACTATTTTTAATGTTGATTCCATAATAAATAGTCATCAAAAAAAAATTAATATTTTGGCAAATTAAACACGATTTCTTGCTATAAAATTACATTCAAATTTTTTATCCCGTAAAAACGGTTCCTGCCATTTTGGTGACGTAATACTGGCATATATATAAATATAACACATTAAGATTCTAACCTAACATAACACTTTCAAATATTTTGTTGCTGATAACTATTTAGATTGAATTGACAGATGGCAACTAATAGTTTATATTTATATCAACATGGCGTCACCAACATGACGTTTATACCAACGTGACGTCACATCATGGCAGATCGTGTTATTTGTTACGTTATATAAAGATTACTATCATGACATTTTTTATTTTCAATATGTTTTCAAATAAACATATAAGATTTTTGAAAGCTGTAACCTATGGTTTAAATTATGCAATAATTAATTTCGAATAGTTAGGATTAGGATTAAATATTTTCATTTCAATATTAATTCATTTCTACGCATTAAAAAATTTAAATTTCCAAAACATAATTAGTATTAGGAGATCGTTGAATTGATAATGCCATAGCTTTGATGATGAAAACATTAAGCTTAAGCTAAAACTTATAGTATAGTACGCTCGCTTTAGCACATTCTGTTTTATAATAATTTATTATTTAAATTTTTAAATTGTCTTAATCATTGATATAGTAAATCAAACAATAAACCTTTGAGTCTATTTAACCAGATTAAAACCACTTGGAAATATGTTTAATAAACGAAAAAATAGTTTGAAGAAAATCAAGAACCATTTTACAGTAGTAAATATTAATGTCCCACACGATTCTTTAATATTTAATCTATGAGAAATTTTTAACATATTAATTTGTTACAATAAAAATTGTTGAAACACGATTTAGAAACACTTTATAAATGCACTCACTATTTATAAAACCAGACATCAATTTATTAAAATTTATAAATTTCATCGAATAAAAATAATAGCACAATGATTCAAAATATGGTTTTTTTTTTACCAATATCCTTTAATTTTTTATTTGAAAGATGACGATAAACTAGTGGGACAAAGTCCATGAGTACTATCAACTATTGCACTCCAGTTCTTTTAAGGCGATTCTAATGATGACATAAATAGATAATGCCAAAGGATAAATCAGTGGCATAGCGTTAAAATTATAAGGAATTGTTATTTTCAAACGTGAAAATGTTTTGATACAATTGGAATTATGTATGTCCTTTGACATTTAATGTATTTTGAGATGTTGGAAAAAGTTTGAAAAATCCTAGATTCGGTTACTTATGACTCCATAAAACTATATATGGAAAGTATAAAAGATATTTTTTTATATTATTTATTCATACTTAGAAAAATAATTTAACCAGAATAAAAAAATCATTCCTGGCCTTTATTCTTACGAGGAGGTAACGCGTAAGACAGAGAAAGATAGCGATACTTAAAATTTCAGTGACAAATACTGTGTTATAAATAATTAAAAAAGTTTTATAAAAAATACTATTTTGTTTAATCCTCGTTTACGGATATTATTAAGTACCCAATTCCATCGTTTTAAAAAAATTTTACTACGCTTATCAGATAATTATTAAACATGTTACTAGTTGTCGTCATAATCCGTGGTTACATCCTAATTTGAGACTATGATTTGAATACAAAACTGGCTACTTTTGATGTTAACAGTCTGTTTTCAACACACGAAGTAAATAAATTACGTTTCCAGAAAAAAAAAATTTTAATATCCAGAATTGTATTCTTGTTAATCTGGGAAATGATTTTATTATGATTTTTGATATAAAAATAATAACTATAGGATTGTTATTAACAAAACATCCAGACCGTGGAAGATATAACTTTTAAGGGCTACATCAATGACTTCCTATTTCAGTAAAATATTGAAAATTTTCTGATTTCAATTTTAAGTATACAGTAATAGAAACCCAATGCTTGTAGCTCGTTTCTATAACAGCATTTATTGGGAAAGTTAAAATGATTAATTATTATTCATATAACTTGACTTATAAGATTAAAATAAGAAAATAACAAAAAAACTAAGTCCATTGTGATATATTAAAAATATATTAAAAGTAATCCAGGCTCATAGAATTTTATCACAATAAAAATTTATTTATTATAATTTTTTTTTTTTTTTTTTTTTGAAGAGGAAAAGAGACAAATAATAAATAAAACTCTCTTTTTGAGTTTTCTAGTAAAAGATAGTGCTGGAAACATTTAGAATAACATTTAGGGTGCGTTAATTATACGTTTGACAAAATTTGGGACAAAAAATAGTCTCAATTTTTCCCAATTTCATCATAGCTGATAAACTGAGAAAATCCATGGAAAGTTTTGCTTTTTTTTTTTGGTTATTTTTGGTGAATTTTTAAAAGTGCTTTGAAGACAAATATCAACTATGACTCTATCCGAATCCATTTTGATTAGGTACTTACTATGAATATAAAGAGACCGTGCAAGTGATGTCTCTTCTCTAACATGTTTTTATTTTGATTTACAGGACGGCAATAAGCACTTCATCAAAAAACTAATAATCAACACCTACGTACAATTTTTAATTTAAATAACGTACAGCCGTTTTGTAATCGCAGTACCAACAAGGTATTCTATTCATTTGTTTTTACTAATGAGATTTTTTCCATTTTATGTTTTTTTAAAAGATTAATTATATTTATTTATTTTTTTTCGAATTTATGCATACTTTTTGATAAATGGAATTTTTTTTATGTAATAGTAAAAATAGTCGAGCATAGATGGCATGGATGATAGCAAGGGCTTTGGGGAAACAAATTTCCTATAATAGTCTAATATTTCCAATAAATTAAGTTAACTTACACAAAAGTTACACCGATAGCACTAACTTAGTCTAGATATGAACTCTCTGATTCAATCTTGTGAAACGGTCAGAGCACTCAATAAGGAGAAGGTGGATTGGGCTGACTGATATCTACAAAAATCACTTGCTTGCCACTTACGTATTTATAACAGACCACGCTTGTTCCTGGTGATCTTCGATACATTGAATACTTTAAGAGATTTTTTTAAGAGAGTGATAAAAACTTGTCTTTCATTGTTATAGCAATTTCTCAACAGGCGAAGATACTGTTAGCATATTACACGAATAAAATGTGTGTGTGTGTACTTATGTACACACGGTAGAAGTTATACTTCTTTGGTGACTGAAAAAAATTTTCAAAAAACAAAACTGCAGTCAAGATTGAAGAAAAATATTAAAATCAATCAAGTTTTATTTATATCAGTAAAAATAGATATACAGTCAAGTTATATCCATAGATTCTTCTGGTAATGATTGAATAGATATATGAGTGACAACTATATAAGTTAACTTAGTCATTTAAACAAATATATATATTATGAATTCTATTCTATAGCCAACTTCATCAGGTCGTTTATATTAGATCATGCATGTCACAAATTCGTTCTTATCCCCACGCGCCAAAAGAAGTACAAGATCTTTAATTGGCGCATACAAAGCTACGACTATCAGCTAGTCCTTTAATGGAATTTTTTCTCAAATGTTATGATTCAATTTTCAAATTTGAATGCAATTCAAATAAAAGCATGTAAAATAATAAATTGATTTTCAAAACACTTCAGGTAATATTTAAAATAAACTCCATACAGAGGATAGTTTGCAGTCAGTCAATGTGTACATAAAATATAGACAACTGATAGACAGTTAGATTTTATTAATATTTTTACAAAATATGAATATTTTTGACTTTTTTTTTTGTTATCACAAACATTTTTTACACATATTTTGATGAAAAAATTTTTTTATTAAATTTTTTTTAAATTTTTTATTTTTATTTCAAATATTATATGAATTCAGTCGAGTCGGCAAGCTTTTTGTAATATATATATATATATATATATATATATATATATATTTTTAATTTCTACATGTCTCTCACGCTACATTTCTGCTTGGCTCGGATAATGGGACTGAAAATTGTATCCTTCATCATAAAACAATTATTTTTTTTATTAAAATTATGAGTGTACACTGAAAATTTAAAATAAGGCATAATTATTTAATCGAAAACAGAAAGGCCATTTATTCAACAACAACGTACTAATAAAAAATTACGAAAAATATTGAACAAAAATAAAAGCCTTATATTAAAGTTCCGATCTTTATAATATTCTTCGTTAGAATTACCATTCGAAGTCGGTGCTAATGAATTATTTTGAAGTTAAGAATATGATGGTCGCTACTTTTTATGGCGTCTTTGATATAAAGTTCATTTTTTGACAGTGAACTTCAACCGACAACTATCTGAGATGAATACGCCTTCTACCTTCCTGTAGCTTTATGCAAAACATGAAATGGAAAAAACAATTTTTTCTTCTATAAAAATTCGAATAAAGGAAATTTTCTGATTTCGCCCACAAACTTCAAAGTAACGAATATTTATTGTTATTTTACAAAACATCATTTAATAATAAATGCAAAAATCATTTTGAATCAATCTGTGTACTATCAACTACCCATCATTTTAAAGCATCATTTCAAAACTGCTTTGTATTATAAAAAATATTATTTCATATTCTATGACATTCAATGTACTAAATTTAATATCAAAATATATGAGATTCGCACATCATCATACGTGAACATTTTGATGATAACATAGAATGTTATCGAAAATATTATTAATAATCCTTGAATGAATTGTATTATCACGAATTTAATTTTGAAAATTTAACTTTATATATTTATTACAAGCGAAATATCTAATGAATATAAATATCATTAGATGTTCTTGTCAAATTTAATGACTCATTGATTAACCAAAAATGAATTTTAAAAGATTTTTATATGTTGAAATATATTTGATGTTTTTTTATCTAAAAGCCTTAACGTAAATAACATGAAATTGTTTAAAACAAGTATTTTGTATAAAAACAAAACGTTTGATTAGAGCACACTATCGAAATGGTATTATGCATAAACTAGCTGTTTTTGGGATATATAAGCCTATCATAGTCTTTTAGTCATCGTAGGGCTGACTAATAATAAGACTTTTATTCCCATGATCAAGCTTACGAACTTTGTTAACGTGTCAAATCAATATTGAAAGAAATAATGGATTCTGAAAAAGGCTTTTGTTTTCTTCACCTATAATTACTGCCTTTTATGGCGACAAAAGTTTTGAGTTTCATCTTTTAAGTTTAGGTTGAATTAATTATTATCGATTTTTTGTAATTTTTTAAAGAGCACTTCGTTGTAAAAATTGACAAATAACAAAAAAAATTTCTTCCAGAATGATTAGTGGAGTATTTTGTTAGACATCCCGGAAGAAATGTCCAATGATTGAGGTTTGGTATTTTACTTTAAACTTATTTTAATGGGGCTACAATAATTTGTAATAAAATATATCTTTCATATATTCATCAAACAACCGTGTTCACTTAACCTGAAATATTAAAAGTGATCAAATATTAAACATATATTATCATATCCGGAACATGTAAAATTTTAATCGATATTATCCACTCAGAATACAAAATTAATCACTCTACCAAAAGTAAATGGGCTTTATCTAATATTCAAACGTTTTTGGAGGATATTAAATCCCTGGTGACAAGACAACCATAACTTTATTTATTATAATACATTATTTTATAAATCCTTTAACAAAGTATCTTTTGTCTTTCAGCAATGATAGACCAAGAGGTCACTGTAAACAAACTCACTTCACATCGGTTAATGAAATTGCTTTTATAAAAATACAGTTTTGATAAAGTAGAAAACAACCATGCTGTAAGACTTTAAGTCCTTACGTTGTTACAAAATTTAGCAGCCAAAAGACGGTAATCGTTTGAATTATTCAACGATTTTTACATCCGGTATGGTTTTACATAAAAATATTTGAACCATTTTTGGCTATAATTTTATACTTTTTTTTAATCGTTAAAAGTTTGAAGAGATGGTTCAGTTTTAATTTATAGTTGTACTAAATTAATAAGTAAAATAATCAATGTCTTTAAATACGGTAACTGGATTTTTTAACAAATTAGGGACCAAAAGTCTTAGGACATGCCATTTTATTACAGTGGTGTCTTGGTCTATAATAATGTCTTCTTCATAATATATGAGAAAGAGCATGCTTAGAAGAAAACTGATAGTGAAAATGCATTTGCTTATAGTAATTGACCCTAACGTAACTTTGGCTATTATTTAAATGAAGTAAAAACATTAGACCCTTATTATTATAATACTTATCCGGACGCCATGTTACTTAATCATTATATTCTATACAATATTATAATATATATGTATATACATTGAAAACATAATAATTATATGATTCTATGCAATCAAAAATGTTTTCAATATAATTATTTATAAGTTCAAACTATCACGGTACACTAATTGAAAGTTAACGAACATTATTTAGAGCTAAAAATAATAAATATATTTCCCCGAGAGATTAGCAACCAAAATAAACGAGTATTTTCCGCTTTTTTGATATTATAACATATTTATGACGTGGAGAAAAATCTTGCTGTCAGTCAGTCAGTCTGATTCGTTAGCGTTTATCGTGGGCGGTTATCGAACTTGTAAATAAACCAAGTACGAAGCAAACTACTATCTAAAAGCTAGAAAAATAGATGGAAAAATATTAAATAAAATTAGTTTTTTCATGATCAGTCTTGTACATCAGTCTTGTAACAAAGTGAGTCAGCCGGGCGTTTAAGTTGTTCAAAATCTGAGCATCGTAGAAGTTGTTCTGCTCGTCATCAAGAAAACTCGATCACGGAAATAGATAAGTAGATACAAGAAATTTAAAAAAAAAAAATCAAAAATAACATTTAATTTACGACCGGTCAACTGGTTTTTAAGATATTGGGGAAATCTCAAAAATTGCCCAAAAATAACACCTATTTAACGATTGGATGCATAGTTAATATCGTTTAAAACCCGATTCAGAGGCAGATTTATCACATATAGATCATACAATAAATATTATTTTTTATTATTTTAGACCTCAATTATACAAGAAAATCTATTAACTGCGAACAAACAAATTTGAACTTAAAGTCAGTTTAGGTTTCCTTTCAAATTTTATATCTTAATATATTTATGTTAACTTTGAGTTGAAAACATTGTTTTGGCAACGCACGTGTAACTCTGGTTTAAAATGTATGATAGTATTCTAAAACAAATCACCTTTGGATATCGATAACAATCGTCGTTATAGGTTTATTATAATAACGATATCTTTACACCGTAAACATAAATAACTTGGGTAGTAGGTATGTAAGTAAGGTAATCCTTAGGAACAAAACATTATCTGAATCTGAATGGAATACAAGGTACAAGTCTTGTACGTATTACTTTATTCAAAGTAGGAAAAAAAAAAGAAAATTATTGTTATAAGACTTCCATGTACAAACCTTAGTAGTTATTTGAATACTTACATAGAAGGTTCCAATCCAGGCAACGGCAGTTTGGTCAATCTTGGTTAATTGATCACACTGCCGTCGCTCGGAAAATAACGAAATAATCGGTTCAACCAACATCATATTTAATAGTCACCTTGAGCTAGAAGTCGACTTGCCTTCAGGTGATAAAAAAAATTCCCTAATTTACACCACTCGATCAAGAGCTGGTGCCTTCGCATGAATTCTTCTAGATGTAGAACCAATGGTAATTAACGACAAGAGGAAATTCTGGCGTTTGAATTTTATACTAAAACATTTTACCTGTTCTCATTTACAGAACTTAAATGTGTACATAATAAGAGATCCTACTGTTAAAAGATTAAAGATCAGAGAAAAACGAACGTTTGGCGGTTAAAGGCACTGTACGGACAACATAAGGCGATTAGCAAAGGAGAAGTCATTCACTTAAAACGTGGATGGACATCAATGGATTAGATTGGGATGTGCTGATAGACCCTAGTGGACATATCTAACGTAGCTGGGATACATCACAAGCTCTTAGTATTACATGGATGAAAATAACAGTGTGAAAATGAAGAGGAGACGACATATCATAGAATACTATGGATGTCGAAAAGGGATGAATAAATTGTATCGGTATGCAGCTATGTATAAAAGGTTTTAGAGACACAATTTAATAAATGGTATTGTTAATTTTCTCACAAAATGTTATTTTGTATTAAATGTATTTATTTTTCAGCACAGTGTCCTCTTGTTTTCCACACCCACTCTACCCCCATATAAAATATTACTTTGAATAGTTTAATTATCCTTTTTTGTACCTTTTACTCTATGTACGTAGGTAGGTACAAATAAATTTTATACATTTCTGATTTTATCACTAAAACTAAAGAATGTGTTTTGTGTGTTCACTACTCTCAACTTATCTGAAATCTTTTTAGTAATAATTAAAAGTGTATTAAGGGACTACAACAAATTACAGGTAATTTTCTAGTAACATTTTTACACATGGTTTCATTGTCAATTAGTAGACTGAGCTAGTTGTAACTGTTGCATATTTTAATCGAGAAAAAAAGGTTTTGCATTTAATATTGGGGATAAAACACTGCAATCTGAAATAAGTAGAAACAGATTTAATCTCGCAAAACAATTATTAAAAGTTGGTTATATAATAATATGTATAAATATTCATGTTTATATGAATAAACTAAATTTGAGGAGAAATTGTGGCGAGTGTAAGCAGTTTAGGAAATAATAATTCAAACAAAAGTTGATTGTTTTTTTTATCACTGAAAGATATATGAATTAACATAGGGAATTAATCACAATTCATGAAGAAATTTAAATGAATAATCATACTTGCAATAAAAAATAATTATTAAAGCAATTTCTTCGGTCATTCTTACAATTCACAACCAAATAACTACAATTAACTTTTACTGTAATCATTCAATAATTTTGATTTAACATTTTCTATACAATTTACATGCAAACAATTGAACAAATAATTCAAATAAGTCCCTTTCACGTCCTCTGTACGTTACGAATCGAGATACAAATATCATTGGTACTTCTTTAATACAGATTCAATATGGTAATACAATAAAAGTTGTTCAAAATTACTAAGTCGCAGAATCTGACAATCGCACAGAAAATTAAAAAATTCGACTGTCTAGTATATATGACTAGTAAAAAATATACAGTGAAAGAGAAATTTAGAGTTCTAAATTTTAATTATAAATTTTTTTTACAATTTAAATCTACATAATAGTCGAATTCCTGGTAATAATGATTGCCGTCCTTTTAAAATAAATCCCATTATAATAATTTTACACGCACTATATAATTTTAATTAAAATTTCGTGATAAAAATGACCACAGAAATTAAACACAAAGTAAAGTGTGTTTTAATTATAATATTTTATATTAAATGAGTTTCAAATTGAAATAAGTTTTTTCATTTCAAAACACAACAAACAGTTTGCAATCGATATTTATATAAAATGGTTTTTGTGACCCTTCAAAATATTTATTTAAAAAAAACAGACAAACAATTTAAAGTATATAATATATACGTATATAACAAACAGTGTACAATAGGAGTGTCATTTATTGTCACATAAACTATATACCCATTATGTTTTCAATTGCATTTAATATTCGCTAATGTTGTTTACATTCACTAAGTGTCTACTAACTCTAAACTCTATACGCTACACTCTACACACTACAGTATATAGTATTGTTTTAGTCTGTTTTTTTTTTTGCTGTATTATATAATAAAACTGTTTTATGTTTATTATAATATGCAGTAACATTAAAGTCGGTTTTGGCTTTGTAAATATTTTGAAATGATTATAATAAATATATACTAATTATTTGCTTCAAGTATTTAGAAAAATTTAATTTAATCTTCTGGCCTAGCATAGTGAAATCTATTGTGTTATGAGAATTTGAACTATGGTATTAAGTGAATATCTCACAACAAATTGGAAACCTCTTTTGGAAATTTATTTTACAACCAGCTTATAAAAATAATGGTAATTTAGACAAATCAAATTTAATATTGAAGAAAAAATCCCATTTTTAATAAAAGTAGTGTTTATAGTTTATCTTACCCGCAATGCAATGCAGCTTATGTTGGTCAGTCAGGTAGATTATTTTTAACCAGGTACAAATAGCACATAAACAGCCATAAAACTTCTTCTAACTTCTCAATTTATTTTACCGATACAGGTCATTAAATTGAAAGTGAACACAAGCCGGAGGTGTTACATATTTGCGACAAAAGTCAAAAATTTACTAGAAGCCCTTGAGATATATTAAATAAAAACCCAAATGTTACAAGTTTAATTAATTAAATACACCTTAATAACTCCTTTTTATTAAATTTAAAACTATAAATACCGTAAAAATATTTATTAACTCCAAACACAGTTTCTTCATTCACAATAATCTTACCTACCTTCCCTATCCATTTACAAAATAAAGAATAATTATTGATTATTTGATAATGACTTTAAAAGTGGAAAAAGCACTCGTAAAATGGATTTTCATAAAATAAATAATACATCCATGGAATTTTTAATATAAGTTTATATATATTAAATGGGATTTCTTCGCATGAAGCATAACTCTTCAACCTATTTTGTGTAACATTTTGTAAATGCAATGCTGCACAATGTAAAGAGAAATCGCACCTCGTTTGGTATAAAATATATCTATATAATGTTTTTATGTTATTACAGTCATCGTATTGTATGTTTTACTGGGATACAATTTTATGGACATATTATGCAAATGTTATTAAAGGGTTTGTTTAAATATTAACATTATTACGAATTGAAATGATGCCATATTATATTATATACTCACCCATCAAAAAAACCACAATCTACCAACAAAAACCATTCCAACACCCTATGTTTGCACCTATAACAAGATACATATACACCTATGTAGTTGATGTATTTGTAATAGTGGAAAAATTTTAATAACATGAACTTTTGTTAATGATTTATTTCAATAATTTATTTGATCATGTTACTAACAGCTAGCAATCGACATTATATAAACAACAATTATTTTTTGAGGTATTGAAAATGATTGAATAGTCTTTTGATTGTATCAACAAATAATTTTTAGCAAAAAATATAACTGATTTCAAAAAATGTAAGTAAAAATTAAAAATAATTTTTGATTACTAAAAATTTTCATGTAACCAATTGGCACCTTCCTTCTTTTTTGAAGTCGATTGGAACACATTTCTTTTTAATTGATCAAAAGGTCGTAGCATAGTCGAATATTCACTTTAAAAAAATATTGTCGAATGTAGAACCTCTTTCTTTTTTTGAAATTGCAGTCGATTAAAAACTGAAAAATGATTGAATGTTCGTTTGATTTAATCAAAAAATGATTTTTGTTAATTGAAAAAAAAAAACTATTTTCAATTATGGATGCTCAATTTAATTTTAGGATGCTCAATCGGTTTTGCTTTTTAATCAAATTTTGACGAAGAGTATATTGGTTTTTAAAAGCAAACGATTAATAACTATCAGCTACACGATTTAGCATTGACTATACGGCCTTTGTTAGACATTCTTAAGGCTATTTTCAACCAAAAAATTATAACGTATAAAAAAATATAAATAACCTATCAAACAAATATCTAATAATTTTGTTTTAAAATGTAATAAAAGTTGTCTTAAAAATATAATATAAATAAACTTAAGGGGCTTACCAATCGAGAATATTAAGAATTGTTTAAATATTCTTACTTATTAAAATTGAAAAACACGTAAAAGAATAAATATTTAATAAGAATACTTTTTTTAGAAACGGTGATGTTGTTTGTGGCTCAATGGTTTAAAATTAGATCAATGATTCATAGGATCCAAACTATTTGTCTCATTCAGTTTTCAGTTCCAAAATACACTCGATATCTCTGATAATTTCTACAATATTTTCAAGTGTCTTAAAATTTTTTTCAGGTTTTTAACCCAAAAAATTATATTTCATATCATTTAAAATGTTTATAATCTAATAATATTTTGTAATTATTAAACTTTCTAAAAACCGCAATTAAAAATAAACATTTCCTATTTCGTAGAAAATTTTCATATTAGAAAAATTAAATAATTGAATAATAATTTATTGATGCTCAAAATATTGAGAGAAGATTACATGATTACACTTATTGAAGTTTATTAGTTAACACTTGAAGATATATATATTTTATGATATTCATTAGATGTAGCTAGAAGTGTTAGAAGAGAGACATCGAAATAATTGAATTTACAAAATTATTAATATCATAAATATTATATAGATAGATATAGATATATAGATATATAGATATAGATATATATATATATATATATATAATATTGTATTAATATTAAATTCAATAATATATTTTAGTAAAACAGAACTTGAATTTACAATCATTATATTACTAAATAATTGGTTACGGATCGAAAATTTAATATGTTTGTTATAACTTATTAGAAATATTATAAATGGAAAATACATAAAGGTTCACAATCAAGTTACCAATCATAAAACTATTTCTTTTGATATCAATTTAAAATCGTAAAGAAACAAGTACCTTCATTGGTGTATACAATTTTGGAATCATCCTGACTTTTATCTTAAATATGATAAAACTTAAAACGTAATCCTTTTACGGTTTGTTTGATTCGCTATCAATCCAAGAAAGGATAATCATGAGATCTACAAACTTTAACCGGATTATTTACTCAAATAATGCATTAAAATTTTTAGTTAATAGTGTCTTATCTCAATTTAGTTTTTTGCTATCATGCCCAGAAAATGCTTTTTACAGTTGAAGCGTCATTACTTCCCGAACATAGATTTCAAGAAATTGTCGCAGGACGGATAGTTTCATATCAGCCAGGACGGAAACATTAACCAGACTGTTAAGTTTTTGAATGCGAGTTGCATTATTGGCCCAGGTTGGGATTCTCCGCGACCGTGGCACCCTGATGGAGGCCAGCAACTCGATTCACCGCAGCTCGAAATTAAATATATGCTAGGTTTAAGTAGTTTAAGTTAGGTTAATTCC
The DNA here is from genome assembly GCA_020423425.1 of Chrysopa pallens. Lineage (NCBI taxonomy): Eukaryota > Metazoa > Arthropoda > Insecta > Neuroptera > Chrysopidae > Chrysopa > Chrysopa pallens. The sequence goes on from CM035593.1 coordinate 82,647,936, forward strand.
GGACCTACGAAAGGTGTAGCCATAACCCGAGAAGACATTCGGACACTTGCATAATTTATCATGGTGAATTAATTAATGTCGTGTTTTACAATTAAATGCAAAAAAATGTTAAAATTAAATTTTGATTGAAAAATATGTAAAAAATCTAAATTCGTAAATATATAATATTTCAAATTTTAGTACTTGCCTGATTAATTATTTTAACAAAGAATTTCTACCCTCAAAATGATACTATGCTTCGATAGAATAAAATAAACTTTAAAATTTGGTCTTACAGTTTACAGAAAACCCAATCGATTTTTAATTTTAGTGATCTTGAAAATTTTAGCACCCCTCAAAATTTGCCGCCCTAGGTCCGGGCCTAACGAGCGTAAGCCTAAATCAGCTACTGGAAATGATGCTTTTAAACGATAACCTTTTTTTCGAACCTTCACCCAATTATAAAATATTATTTTCAATATGTTCCAAATTCTAAGTATGTTATTCACACACATAACATATATATTAAAAGCTCGAAATGAGTGAATGAATTTGTAGTTATAATATCGAAATTGTGAACAACGACGAACCTAGAAATAATACAAATGATTCAAACAAACAATTTTCAAAGAGGTTAAAACACAAGGATGAAAAGGATGAATGTTCTCTCACTAATTGGATATTATAAAATATTTCCTATCACGTTTCAAATCAATACAATTACTAATAATTGAATCAATTGATTATTTAAGTACTTTGGACAGTATCGAGCGACCTCAATCTACACACATATCTACAGGCATCAATACACGTACTGAGTGGTATGATGTGGTTCAATTGAGACCGCTGGTTAGCACAAACTGTGATGGTAATGACCACTGAATAACAAATCAATAATTTACTATTTATATTAATGAAAATTTCTATTTCCTTGAACGAACAATTCCAGAAGATCCAGGCTATTTAAAAGTCCTATGGATCAATTCTATTGTTTGGAGATTTATTTTGTGAAACATTTTTAAGATGCGCGTGTATTACCGTCACACAAAATTCACAGGTTGAAACTGTTTATTGAATTTTTCAAATTTAAACTGAGCTTTAATGACTGTGTTGTATGTACGTACCCATTTTTTTATTAATGTTGACTGTATAACCATTTTCAAAACAGTATTCATCAATTTGTGTAAATATTGTCTGCTTATCTGCAAGTTTTCTAGGGCCAGAAATGTCCATTTCTCGTTAAATAACAAATTATGAGTGTTCTATCTAAAATACTTAATCTCTAACAAATAAAAATGTTTGAAAAAATGATTCATTTATTAACCCTTAAAATTTCCTTTTTTACCACCACACTCCACGAAAGCACCCTTAATTTTACTCTAACCAAATTAGAATTAACCACTAAACAATTAGTACAATAGACAAAAAATGCACTTTTTTCCCTGAATGTCGGAAACTCCAGGAAGATACCTACAAAGGTACTAAAATATCGTTCAATAAAAAGAACCCAAAACTTTAGTGCAGTAATCGCGATATTTTAATAAATATTTTTTTGATTTTCGAGGGTATAATCGACAGTTTTCGATCAGTTAGGTTAACAAGTCATGTATGGTGTGACCTGACTATGAAGTTGTGGTAACCGAATTCATCTTGATTGGTTCAAAGAGAGTATTCAATATACCTATTAACTACAGGAAACTATTTTGTTTTCCAGTTTCGTTAAGTAGGTATTTGTGTGATATTATAACAGAGGTAAGACATTCATAACTACATACCTATCAGTGGTCAGTGAACATCAAGTTTGACCTTCTTTTCTCATACCTACACTTCTTTTTTGATAGAAATTGATTGACCGTTTGACGATAATGTAGTTAACTCTTATTCGAATTTTATGTGTAAGATATACATAATGTTTTCGAATATTATTAGAAAATTATTTTTCCTCTACACCTGTATCCATTTTTTCTAGTTTATAAGCTCACAAGGATGTTGTGTGACCTCCACATCAAACTTGATACTAAGACTGAGACTAAGATTCAAAAAATAAACTTTGAATATTCCTCCTAATTGACTTAATCTCTTATTTACTTCCCATATATGAAGTGCCTCTTTGAAGCTGTCAAGCAGTTCTGAAACTTCACAGACACACTTTTCCATGTAAGTCGTCCTTATTTTTCTATTTGTATCTAATTTTTATACAGTTTCCCTGTGTGTCCTTTTTAGGTTTTCGTTTTGCCCTCTCCCATATCTTGTTTGGCCATCTCATAATAAGCGTTTGTCTTCGACAGAACTTCGACTGTTGTGTTTTTTATTAAGATAAGTTGATTTACTTGCGCTTTATTTTAAGTCTTGATTAATCAGATTCTTTCCTACGATCTTCCACGTTACTTTGCATACCGCTCAAAGTTTGTGGCAGGAACCTGAATCTCTCAAATTTTTATCTTTCGTACTCGCCATTAAAGTGTATTATATACCTCGACTTTTTGTTTGCTGTTATTATTTTTCTGTTCAATGTGAACAAGGATTTTCCTTTTCAAGGATTCCTACCTCAATAATAAACATGTGCTGGTATTGTGCCAGCCTCAGATAGTCTCAATAAATAAATGCTTATAATCAGTGAACTACATTTGAGAGAGCTTCAATACTTCGCACAAGGAGTTACCTCTTTTACAAAGCTTTTCACAACGAGAAAACTTTCAAAGTGAACAACCTGTATTCGCACAAATATGGTTAAAAATAATAGGCTCACTATTACATACAGATATAAATCAGATTATAGATAAGTTATCGAATTTATTTTCTAGACATGTTCCATATATTATATTATGGATCGACTTATACTTGAAAAGTGATAGATAATTTTTTTTTTCATAATATCAAATCTAATTTTAGCACCCATGTCATTTATTTTCAAACTGAATAAAATTTTTTTGAAATAATATCATTTAAAATTTGAGTTGATTGATTTCAAATTCAATTAAGAATATTTGAACAGTTTATTCATATTAGGGTATATTAAATGTAATCCAAAGCTTGTTTTATTATGGCAAGTTAAAATTAGGGTCCCATAAAATTAAAAATCATATTTTTATAAACATAGGCTATTTTTAGTGACACTTAATATCTGCCGGGTAAACCGGCAAATAAGTACAACTACCTTAAATCTATTCTTCTCGGTAAGATATCACCACCTGCTATGGAGGACTCTTTCACTGCACGTTTTCCTGACCTTCAAGTGAAGGAGTGTTCTAAAGGATGTGGTAGTACAATAAATTATGTTAGAAATATGTTAGTTATGGAAATCGCATACATGGTACAAAAAAGTAGAATGGATAGCCTGAAAATATTACACCAAGCATTTGTAATGTTTTCAGCAAAACTTTCTTTGACTAGCACTTAGCAGATCCTGAGATCCTAACAATTATGATAAAATATATTATGTTCAATTTTATCCTTTAATATTCGGATTTGCTCCTTTTAACTATTAGAATTCCCTCACCAAAAGAAAACGTAAAAAAATAGAAAAACTTCAATTAAGAATAAATGGATAAATATCTTAATACTACTAATGATTTAATTTTCCATGTACGAACTAAAAACTTTTCTGATAGGTATTTTTCTATCTTATTTATTAATCAATTTGCGTACAGATAGGATTTAGCACGCAGAAAAGCAAAACCAAAGTAGAAAGTAGAAAAAGATTTAAAGAATTAAAATCAATTAATACATCAGAATAACACCACCATTCATGTTAAATAGTTCGATAACAGTCCATTGGGAAAAAATATATATGTCATGTAACAAATTATCAATTAGTCGTTATTTATAATGGCTAGAAAGTATAAAACAAGTCCTTTAAGAACCAGCAATATGATCATTAAATCATTAAACTAACCGGGTATTATAAATTATGTCTTTCACAATTGGGTAACAGTAATAAAAGTGTGTTTCATTAAATTTTTTTAATGATAGTTTAAAGAAATTATTCATCTGATTATGGAAACCTTTTCAAAACAGGTTTGCAAGGTTTCCAAGACATTTTTGTCCCTGTTTGAATTACAGTGTGAACGAAAATTCAGAAGGTATTTGGGATCGACTTCTGTGGGTTTTTTGGTACTTACTACTGTGAAAATTCGACTTTACATTCTGTGACATCCGGTGATCAAAAAGTCCTAGAATAAATTAATTAGTAAGTGTTTCACAATGACTGGAGAAATTATGAATATACAAGAGTTATGTTCAATTTGGCGTGTCATTATTTATATTGTCCGGACATTTTGAATAATGCCGTCGTGAAAACTTGGTTCATAACATATTCAACAACTTTATTTTTTTTTTACTACCTGAATGAGTTTGCTAAGGTGTTTATCCGATTTTGTGTATATTAACTTTCTCATTTCTATGTTTTCGACAAATACTTTTTTTTATTTTTCTTTATCAAAGTACCCAATAAGTTTTGTATTTTAACATATCTCTTATTTAAACAAGAGTTGTTATTAAAAGCTCTTTTATGTTTACCCAAAATACAAAAAGTTTTTTTGTTGTAAAATAAAATTAATTTATCTTGTATAGACAAATTATTGTTTGCATGGTCAAATCCTACGAGCATTAAATTAAACGTAAAAAAGTAGTACGTCATTTGGAACGTACGTGATATTTCGAAAATCAGCCCTCCAAAATCATAAAATAATACTTATTTTTAGTTGTCCTAAACATTAATTAGCCTAGAAAACCTAAAATAGGCAATAAACTTATTTTTTATAATTTTTTGGGGGATTTTTACAGTCAGAATCACTAAAACTTCGATCTAAAATGTCTAGGTCGTACAGTGGTGAAAATACTAAAATAGCACTTATTATAAATAGAAGCCCGGTCGGGGCTACTATTTATAACTAAAATGATAGCCAATTCAAATTGTGGCATTACTTTTTCCCCACCCTGTACATGATATTTTATCTCTTTATACAATCAAAGTATTTATAATATATGCAATATGTATCTAATCATAATTTTACTTAATTTTACACTTTATTTGATTACATATAGAATTTCTATGTTCTTGATTACATTCAATTCAATACCTTCATCATGCAATCCTGTAACCTGTAACAAATAATGTACGTGAATATAGGTGCAATGTAACGTATAATGACGGTCCAAGATTCCAGAGCCACCAAACGTTACTTATATTCTCACGAATATTATATTAAGGGACAAAGTAGTTCTCTTGGTACTTTCACTTTGAACATATTTGCAATCGTGTGTATCGATTACCAATTTACAGGTACAGGGTTTTAAATATAGGTGAAACCCAACTTTCGTTGTTTATATCCCAGGACTCTTTTTTATATATGAGCCAAAGAATATTTTCATAATCTTCATAATCTATTCTTCCAGACACTTCCTATCATTTGTCTGATACTTTAAAGCTCCCAAAAGATAAAGATATTCGATGTATGTAGACAGGCTTAATTTTTCATGGACAATCATTCCCCCAAACACAATTTTTTCGATTGTGTAAGAAAACCCAAAAAAACCGACTAAATATTCAAAAAAAAAAATTTCGCTGCTTGTAGAATTTCTAGGATAATTTAAGCCTGAAAAATTCAAAAGTATCATTTATTTTAAAATCGGTCGACTAGTTTTCGAGATATTACATGAAATACATGCCATAAATTGACCTGTGGATCGGATTTTTAGCGATATCTCAAAAACTAAGAAACCAATTGTTAAATAGATATTTTGAAATCTACGGGTCAAAACAACCCTAGAACATTTATTTGACACGTAGATTTCAAAAATAATGTCTATTTAGCGATTGGATGGATAGTTTTTGAGATATTATCAAAAAACCGATCTAAGGGTCGATTTGGCGAAAGCATTTTATTCCATATCTCAAAACTAGTCGACCGATCCTAAAATAAATGTTATTTTTGAATTTTTTACATTTTTATTATCATAGAAAACTGACAAACAGAAAAAATAAAATTTTGAACTATTCGGCGGTTTTTTTTACGATTAGAACCATTGAATTTTCTAGCATTAATTAAAGACATTTGATACTACATTTACAACCACCTGGTTTTAAATGCCATAAATAAAAAAACCATGGCATAAATTGTTAAGAGAACCAAATTTAAAGCTCATTATATTTGAATATTATATTTTAATTATGTAGAATTTATTTATTTATTTATTTATTTATTTATTTATTTATTTATTTATTTATTTATTTATTTTATTATTTTTGTTAAAATCACAAATTCAGTTGAAAAATGATTACATTTACCAAGAGAACGTACAAACACATAAGAGTGCATGGAAGCGTGTTTAACATACTATTCCTGGATACTGTGTTTTACCTACTTTTAGCATCCGGCACCTGTAAATTAGCCGTCAGCACAAGATTGTAAGGAAGTATTCATACAGTGAAAGTACCAACTAGCATCACCTTTGAAAGAAAATAAGTAACGTCTGACGGCCCTGAGATCTTGTTCTATAAGGATGAGACTTCGAGGGAATAATACTATGTGTATATATATACTTTCTTGAAACTCTCAATTGTATCCTTGTAACAGCATATCAACATGATTATCATTTATCATCAAACCCAGTATATGTTTATAACTATGGCAGGCTGTAAGTAAAATGCATGCATATTATCATCAGTTGTGGGTTGGAGAAAAGAGCTACTTCTACTATACAGTAGTAATAGTAGTAATTCATGTGCACACATACATAGATTCACAGTCTTAGCTGCTAGCTCTGTAGCTCATTCTTACTTGCATCCAAAGTGTCATGATGATGATGATATGATTACGTGATTTGCTTACAAAATTTAATGTCCTTTTTATACACATTTCTAGTAGACTTTATTATTATCATAATCTTTAATATACAGAATCTTTGAGAATATATTGTCAAATAAATCAATTTCTTGTCATATATTTCATACATTATATTTCAAAATGTATTTATGTACACGACTTAGAAGTAATACTTCTTTGGTGTGTAAAAAAAAAAAGAATTTCAAAAAATAAAACTGCAGTAAAGATCGTAGAAAAATCATAAAATTAATCAAAAAGGTTTGATTACAGTAAAAATAGATATACAGTCAACATAAACAATCATTAATTATGATGTGAACGAGTCAAATATATTTTTTAAATATTTAAAATATACTAAGCTAGCTATATTCATTGATTCTTCTGGTAATGATTGAATTGGTATGAGAGTGACAATTATATAAGTTAACTTAGTCATTTAAACAAATACATATTATTAATTCTATTTTGTAGCCAACTTCATCATGTCGTTTTTATGGCATCGTGAGCGAGCAGTTCACAAATTCACGTACGTTATTCACGTATTATTATTTCGACTGGAACACTTTGTAGAATATAAATAATTTGATATTATATTCAGCCATATCGCATAATATATTATATATATAAAGAAGAATAATGAATTCAACTCATTAGATTTATTTGAGTTTATTCTAATCATAGAAGGTATTCTATGTTAACTATCAAAATAAAATAGTTGACTATAACAAAATTGTAATTTTAACACGTACTGAATTCGCCCTACATCATTTTTGTCTATATTTATACAACGTTTCAATTATGCATCACTATTTTCTATAAAGTTTATAACTACAAATTAAATGTAAAACTCTGAACAATTTAGAAATATAAAATTATGCTCAATTAAAACTTGATTGAAATATGTATTATCCACGTGCATAGTCCTTTCATTGAAATTTTGGTGTTTCAGTTATGCCCAACTTTGTATACTCAACATATAGAATATGTCTGAGTATATTAGTTTTAGTCTTAATTTTGAATGGCTTGCGAACATTGATCGCACAAAAATTTTGGTATAGCTAATATGTTTTTTTGGAGTCATCATGATAACTCAAAAATGAGAAGACATATGGAGCTGAAATTCTGATGGCGTATTCTAGACAGTATGAATTCGTAAATGAGTAAAATCGTTTGATTGGGTCCAACGAACGCAAGACGCAACCTTTGAAACTTTAAAAGATAGACGAAAAATACAAATACAATTTTTGTTTTTTTTTTTTTCAAAAGTATTTTTTGATTAAAAACCTTTATTCATAAAAAGCTTATTTCGCCACAATTTCAGCAGAAATGTTGAAAATAAACACATATATAATTGAAATAGATTATTATATATGTATTTATAGCCAACTGTATATCAAGTATCAAAACAATTAACACTGTTAGTTGTTATTTTTACTAGTTTTAATATATAAAAATTTTAAAAAATATATTTCTAAAAACAATTTGGATAATTTTTTTTAAATATTATAACAAAATATTTGATATTTAATGTATTATCGTTTCATATTGAGTTTTATTTTTTTTGTATGATATACTATTGAAAAGAAGAGGCATGTTATATATACATATATATATAGATATATTTAGATACATCAGATACACATTTATTTGATTTAATCATAAAATATTTATATCCGTAAATATTCAATAAACATAAAAATGTTATTATGTTATTGAATTCAATGAATAACATTTGAAATATATATAAAAATCATTATATATATATATATATGTATGTTTAAATATAATCAAGACACGAAATTTGCTTTATTTATATAAATTTTACATAAAGTACAAATAGTATTTGTGGATATCTGTTAAATATAAATTTAACATTTTAGTATTTTAAGCTACGTTTCAAAATTTATTATTGTTTCATCAGGCGTTGATAATATAGTTTGGTTTATTTTTAAAAATTATTTAATATACATATTTTTCCTTGGGTACTGGTTATTATAATAATGAAAAGTATACATATTTGTTACCAAAATTATACATATTTTTATAAATAAATCTATAAACTATATTAAAACCCTGATGAAAAAATAATATATTTTGAAACATCGCTTAAAATAATAAAGATTTCAATTTATAGTTAAAAGATACCCAAACACAAAAAAAAATAATTTTCAAATGTGAATAAAACTAAAAAACTCCAAAAAATCTCCAAAAATATATTTTCTATAAGTTTTGTTGCCATGGAAGCTAAGAAGAAGAGCTTTATAGTTTATTTTCCAGTAAAGTCTATAGCTTACAGTGTTACCAGTTAAAATTATATTTACATCGAAGTGAATGATTTGCGATGATTTCTCTGTTTGCCTGTATCGTTTATATAATATTGAATAAATAATATATGAATGTTCGTTTTTTTAGCTTTTACCAATTCAACAAAACGATATATATGTATGTACCTACGTATGTAGGTACGTATGTAGTTATTATAAAATTGATAAGTATAGGCTTGGTGCCAATCAGCTAATCATATCATTTATTGAATACCCATCTAAATATTTATATACAGCTTAATTATGATGATTATGATATCATTTGTTAGTTCGAAAATTCTGAAAAGTGTGTTGCTGTTTTTTTGCGGTAATTATAAAATTTTCGATTACGTTCACAAGATTCAATTTAACGGTCCAAAAACTATTTTGTTCCACATGTGACTAAACATCAAAATTGCTATTTTTTACCAATTTTGAGGTTATCGAACATTAGATATTTGGTTTTATTATGAGCATAACAAAATAGTTTTTACATTTTCATGTTCCTCCTACTACAGTAATAATAAAAGGAATTTCCGACAATTTTAAGTTTATGGGTTTGGAAAAAGAAAACGCTCCACTTAAAATTTTCATAAAGGAACCACTTGAAACACTAGTCAGGCGCACAGAAATTTCTAAATGGATGTGTATAAATGCTTCTGGGCACCGGGACTACAGTCTTTATACACCTATTTGATACATATTTTCAGGTTTTTATATTTACAAAAATATCATATCACATATACGTTATACCTTTTATGCTGTAGGTTATAATAACTATTATTCATTGAAAAACCTTGAAAAAAAAACAGTACTTTTATTTTTAGCTAAACTCAAAATATAGATTTTTATCTATGAAAACAAAAATAATAAAATATTTTATTACCTTTTTTTGCTTGATATTTTGATGCTTGGTTGGATAAGAATAAGACGAAATAACAGTCTGCTAGGTAGAAAATAATTTTTTCCATTTGGTTGTAATACAAAGCGAAATTCAATTCAAATTCTATGGCAACCATGAATACAAATATTTTTCTTTCGAGAGTGGGACTTCTATATCACGCAGCTGCTAAACGGGTCTGGAAACTGTTGACCCTACCTTGCCAGGTTCGGACTGGCCTTCTCGGACACGATCGTGCGTGTCTGAGTTGCTCAAATGAAGGGGAAACGACGGAGAACATTTCCTTCTCGTGCCCTCTTTTCGCTGCAGAGAGCGCGGATGCAATTCTCCTGTGCCATGTTACGCCAGAAAACCTCGTTGGCATGATGGTCTGCTGTGAGGAAAATTGGAAGGCATAAACTTGAAGTAACAAGAGAAAAACGACAAATGCTAAACACGAATTTTTTACACAAACCGGTTTTTTAAGATAAATACACAAAATTTATGTACAGTGTGGACGAATAATTATTGATGTTTAGTTATTGATATACGTGTGTGCCAACCTATACAAAACTATAACTACTGAACTAAACTTTACTGAACAAAACTAAACTAAACTAAAACCATAGACAGACAGATATGATTATGATGGTACCTTCACTACCGCAATATAAAACTGGGATGTTTGTGAGAACTCTGTAGATTTTGTTGAAGCGAGATGGCAAACAGTAAAATATTTGTTTGTTTGTTTGTTTGTTCAATAAGATAAGATCTAAGCTAAACATTAAACAATTTGCTAAGTAAATATGTCGAATGCTTATACAATGTGTCCCGATTTAAGTGTAACCATCTTTTTATTTAAGAGTAGAAAAAAACAAGGTTTCGAATTTTCATCAAAATTATCGTATTCAAATTTTTATCTAGCTTTTAGCATAAAACGAGAAAATACAGTTATTTAAGGATAATTGAGTACTAGGCTATTTCTTACGCCATACACATGTCATGATATCAAAAAATCAGCCTTTTGAAGATACTTTTATTTTTGTAGATCAAATTTACTATGATACCCCTTCCTCAATTATTCCATTTGATAGAGGTCTTCAAGTCGTTCATTTTGAGTATATTAGTTATTTAAATATTTCTATCAATTTCATAATAAATGAGTTGAAATGTTTTACCGGTACACACTGTCTTATGTACACACAGAAAAATTACAGTTAATATAGGGGAGTCCATTTGAGACATCATCTTTCAAACAATTGATTTTTCATAATTTTTCGATTGTCAGGCAACATACATCTCCCGCTACAATAACAAAAACCTGCTACAATAACAAATACCATTTAGTTTGATAATTTGAGGCCTGTGAACAAAATCACAAATGTTAAATGCCGAAAAAGAAATCAGCCTATTTTTCGGAATTTGTATTGAAAATTCTTATTATACTAGCCTATGAGCAAAGGGAATAAATTTCCACTATGAAGGTCTCACTAAGATGGCTTAAAGAAAGAGTTCGAAAAATAAAAATTTTAGAACATGAAAATTTGTTATGACCACAAAAAACTTAAAGGTACGCAATACATACGCAAACAAACTTTTAGGCGATTTAGCTCCATTATTTGAAATAAATAATTCTTTCAAACGTATAAAAGTTGATGACATACCTTCCTAAATCCTGCTGGAACGCGGTCTCCGTTTCCTTAGCAAACTATGATTCATAACTGAAATAATTAACATCCATACTGAAAAAGCTTTTCTCCACTACCCACGAGTTCTCAGTGTATATTCAACCTTTCAACACACGGCCTGGAGAACCAAATATCCCTGATTGATTAGCCTAAACTGGTAAGTACAGTATAGTTTTATAATATAGTGTTTGTATTTTATGTCATATTATAGCTCACATGTGCAGCAAACAAGCTCAATGCTTCAGTAGCAGTATGATAGTAGTACACATGTGTGAGTGTGTGTGAATGAGACTCCACTAAATAAACCGATGAAGAAGACTAAGTCCTATATTATAACTCATATGTATAATATTTTTTAAAGTATTCAATATTATTTACAGGACGTTACAGGAATGTCTAGCTAAACAAGATTCCATGAATAAAGATTTCAGCATTCATTAATTTTTAGCAATTGACAATTTATTTTCAGAAATATTTTTATGTATTGTAGGAGCCCCATATTACAACAGTCTGTCCGGGCCCATGACGGAGCATATAGCTGACGACACTGAAATGCTCACAAAAGTTACCGTGAAAAATTTTTTATAAAAAATATATTATCCTAACATGTAGTAATTTAGGACCGTACCAAAAAAATTTCTCACAAAATACGATATTCCAAAGACCAATGACATTTTAATGGCCATTAATTCAAATTCTAGAAACTATTATTAATATTTTGAATCAAATTGACCCTACAAAAAATAATAACACTTTAAAAAGAAGCTTTAAAAAGTATATTATGAAAGATGCGTAAAGTACACTGGCGAATTAGGAATATAGGAGCCAACTGCAATGCCACGTTAGAAATAATTATAATAATGGCACAAATTTACATCAAATGCATTATTTTTCGCATTTTAAATAAAGTTCCTAAAATCTGTATAGAATATTAGCCGTTGAATAGGATTTCTATCGTTTAATAAATACTATTATTTGGATCAAAATTACCTTACAAACGCAGTTTTATGGGAATTTTGAAAGTAATATTTTTCAAATTTATAAATAAAGAAAATTGTATAAAATCAAAAATCAAAATAACAAATATCCAAAAATAACAAAGATGTATTATTATCTACTTTTTTTTATGCGCGAGTATAAATGTATTTTTTTTAATTTTATTTATTTTATATGTCTAAATTTGACTTTAAGATGTCACGAATTAATATACAATATTCTTTTATCTATACCAAAAAAGAATTCAATGTAAGAATGGACTCTAATTTTCATGAATTTTTTGTGACATTACAGGAACATTTTAATTTTTAACTATAAGAATAAAATATTTTTAAAAAAATAAAAAACCTGAATATTAAATTGTTTTTATTTTATAAATAAACATTACATAATTAAAAATTATTTCGACAAAAATAAACTAAATTTGACAGGTAAATAAAATAATATTATTTTTAATTTTATCACGTAATAAATAAAAATATTTTTATGTTTTTACTTTACAAAAATTTGAAGGTCATTCAATTTAATAAGTAAAAAAAACAAGTGTTTAAAACAAGTGAAATAATTAAATCTTAATTAGACTTTAAATCGTGAATTTTGTTGAAAACATTATATGATTTTTTCAATTTAAGATGTTTTTCTTTAAGGCATTTCTTTAAGGCACCAAATATCGTTGTGAATGGAGAAAAAGTAATGTCAATGTACGGTAAAATATTTGTATAGCTTTCTTGCAACACACTGTAGAAAAACTGTACAGAACTTGAGAAATTGCCGAGATAACGTGTTTATTATGTATATAAATTTTGAAATCTCTATCTCTCGCCTTGGATATATGGTTAAATATTTGTTTACGGATATTACCATACTCTCATACAGACAGACACTTGGGGTGGAGGGGTAGTTGGATTTGTTGCAACTCGAACAGACTAGAAACTTGAAACGAGCTATCTCTGATCCGTTGTATCTTCATCTTATTATTGCAAACATTGCAGAAATTTTAATAAACAGATAATAATATTTGTTAAATAAAATCTATTGGAAAATTATATTTTCTCTTTTAATTTTGTTTTTCTTTGTAATAATACTTATAATACGATGACAGCATACGGTTTTTATTCAGATAGAAAAGTTTTCATTTTTCATACTTTCACTGTTTTATACATTGTTTAATTTTAATTCAAACAATAGTTGCGAAACTTTCTTTCAATTCGCTTTCTAAGAATCGACACATAAATTTTTCAATTACACCGAAATAGTCACATAGCGTGGCCTACGAGTATGTTTATTTAACGAGCTTTGCGCCTGGATCGATTTTCCCGATAGAATTCAGATACACGCTGATAAAATCCATTTTTATTATGAGTTATTGAAAAACAAACGTTAAGAATCTTATAAATAAAATCTTAGATGTTATAAAATGTCATATAAATGATAATATCATTTGTAAATGGACCAATAAAGTGTTTGCTAAAAACAGAAAATAAAAAATAAACCATGAAAAATGAAAAGTGTATTAAAACATCAATAACAATCGAAAACTATCATTACAATAATCATTTAAATATTATTATACTCTTTATTTTATATAAAGTTCAAACCAATAATAACATTATACGGATATGTATGATTTTTCAATGGTTACTTAATAGCATTCTTACATTCGTATATTGAGTGATCTATTTAATATATCAAGTGATTCAGCTTGTATAAAATTTGTATATATAGCCCAAAAGCTTGCTTCATCCGAAAGGTAAGAGAGGTCTTTGGTTTTGTTCTAGTCTTGTGGCCATACGGACTAAAAGAAGCCTTTGGCATAAATGCTCACTTCATTCTCCTCAATCGTACGTAAAACAATTATATATATTCGAGATTGAAAATTGCAATTAACCAAACTTTAACATAAAAAAAATTATAAAATGTTTCAAACAAAAGTTGTTTGTATTTAAAAAATGATCATTTTTTGTATTAACAGTTTTCCAATATGTCTTAGTGTTGCATAGATGCGGGTGTTTAATTAAAAATTTGTACATTACTCACTGATTAATTAGGTTTTCTTAATGAAAAAATTTTTAAAATCGGTTCAATAGTTTTGAGATTATTCATTTACAAATAAAGAAACAAATGTTTTCTCTTTATATTGTAGTATAAAAAATATAGATTAAAAATATGGTGGAAGCGCAATTAAGTTAAGTAGTATATCCATGCATAGTGTATACAATATTATTACTTGCGCTTCCACCATATTTAATAAGATAAATTTATAAACTTGATAGGAATTATTCTACTTCAACTATAATCTATTTTAGACCAGGGTAGAAACCTTCAAAATAGTAAAAAGTGAAAAAAAATGATAGTGGTATGAAACCCATAGGAAATGGAAGAGAATATAGCAAAAATGAAAGGAAAAATAATTTACGGGTGATCTGAGGTCGGGAAGTGAAACGATTGAGTTTTGAATTATAATTTTTTTTTAATTTCAAATATTATCTGGTCTATTTATCAACTATCCTGTTCATTAAAAATCTAAGGTATTTTGAACTATAAGAATTTATTGACCTAAATCCACATCTACGCTTTTCAACATCACAATATCAAGAAACTTTGAAATCAGTCAATATATAAATTGTTATTATTATGGCGTTTGCATTCATATAAATAGAGTCCATGTACTTTTACAGATAGTTATTACCCATGTTCCAACCATATTCCATGGTTCATATATAAAGATTATAGCTCTATATGCATAGCGTTACGTTTTACCATAGTGATACCCAGGTAGATAAATATCTACATAGTCACCTTGCATGTACGTAGGTATATTATACAGGGTATAATAAAACCCATAACATATCAACAATTCCACAACGATATGGATCATTTGAAAATAAGAGGAATTTACACAAAATTAAGTTTTCTTATGTTCACTATTTTAATTGTCTGGTAGCGTTTCATAGATGCTTACTGCAATCTTAGATTTCTAACAATAAGTAAAACTTTCAAGAAAAAAATTAAGAGTAACTGAGCCAAATTAATTTTTTTGATTTTTGTGACGTCACATGGTTTAAAAAAATAATTTTTTCTATATCTAGGCCAAATTTTAACCAATTTGAATGAACTTTTTTTGAAATCCACTAATTTGGGGTCATACTTTTTATTTTTGATATTTTTAGTTCGCTTACTTTAACCCATATATGAAATTTTATGATCAGACACTCACTATCTTGAAATCCATTATAGATAATTTTAATTTTACCACATTTTTGAAAACTTTGACCCAAATTTAGTAAGAAAACATACTTTGTTTGTCAAAATTGGATAAAAATTAAGCGTAAGTAAGCATAATTAATTTTTTTTATTTTTGTGACGTCATAAGGTTCAAAATATTAATTTTTTCAATATATTGGCCAAATTTTGACCGATTTGAGTGAAACTTTTTTTGAAACCCACTAACTTTGGGTCATACTTTTCATTTTTATATTCTGAAGTCGCTTATATTAACCCGTATATGAAATGTCATGAGCAGACTTTCTTGAATTCCGTTATAAAAAAATATTGATTTATATACTAATTATTTTCGCAAATATATAAATTTCAAATGTATTGAATAGTAGAATGTGTATTCTTTCATTTTTCGATAACTTGTGCTAATCTTCAGAATCATTCTATATGACTTCAAGGCTTATACATTTCAAATGTATGACTTTATTATCTAAGAAGTAACCTCTTTAAATTAGAAACACTAATAAATGTATAAAAATTATGATGTTGATAATAAACAGATATTCAAAACTAAGTATGCAAAACTCAGAAGACAAACTGGCAAAGAGATTATCGAACTAAATTTAAAATAATATTTTAATTGAAATAAAAAATTTTGTATCCACTAAACATATCAAAGTGATTATGTGCATTGAACAAACTTTTAAAAAGTTGATTTAAGTATTTTTTTTTTTTTTAGTTACATTTAGTTATTAAATCCTCTCTACATCCCTCTTAAATACTCACCCTTCTTTATCTACCCTTCGTTACTCCTAATATACCTAATACTTACCTCTAGATAATATATATAGAATTACACATGGTAAAACTTTCCATACATAATATACGTTTTTAGTTCGTATAAGTCATAAAAATTCATGATTAAAATTTTAATTACAATGCGCTTTGCTCATGTAATATTTTATGAAAAACTTTTATCAAGTAATAATCTAACTTGTTTTTTTGTCGTCAGCTACATATGGACAGTGTGTCCCTCCCGCTCTCTTTCGAATATAACAAAACACACACTATCAGCCTTTGTAAGATTTATATTTAGCTATCATTTCATAGCCTGCTTTGATTAGAATTATATCACAAACATTTTAAATCATTTTCTCAAATATCTCAAAATCAGATGAATGATTCACAATAATTGAATAGTTGAATCGATAAAAAAATTGTCAATTTAAATTTTAATTATAATTATGTTGTTTTCATTTAAATTGATAAATGAATTTTTCTTTGGTTTTCTGATCTTGCGTCGATTCAACTGGGAAACTCAACTTTTTTGACAGCTGTTATTTTACAGGTTTTATTTAACTCTTTTATTTATATGTACTTCATCTATGTATTAAGTGCATTCCACATCCTGAACTGAATCACTGTCTCAGTGATATTCGGTAGGTATTTGATCATTAGTATCGGGTGTCGGCTATCTTTACCGATGATTTTCTATGGTTTTCCATTTGGTTTGCACAAAGTGAATACTGGGATAGTTTCTTATAAAGTCAGCCATAGATACATACCTTCCCTTTTCCTTTATATGCCCCATCCTATTTTTGACTTATTATGTACAATTATGTATCGTTTAAAAAAACAATGAATAAAGAATTGAATAGAATTGTTTTTTGAATAAGATTGAGACCTGGGGTGTAACATTTTTGATATACGAATCTGAATTTTTTATTATGCTACAAATTTCAAAAGTGATAACACTTTAGTGGGACATTCTGTTTATAATATGAGAATAGTAGTGACACTACCTACCTACATATTATATTAAAGCATATAGATCAAAGTACGTGTTTGGTTACAAATAAAATTGTGTCACAACAATTAAAGCCCTATTTACAAGCACAAACAACGTTAACTTCTATTTTATGATTTGATTATTACTATCCGTTGCATAGTGATTTGATCTTCAATACAAACTTCATTTTTATTTTGGCGATGTTCATTCAAGTATTTCTGAGCTGTACAAAAGTCTTGGAAATCAGTTTTTCCAATATCTAAACAGTTAACTCTGCTAGTTAATATTTTCTCTTATTTATATAATTTTTCCTATTCCAAATTACTTTTCACAAAATAGAAAAAAAACAAGTGTTCTTAAATTTCTTAAATTGAGTTTTTTTTCGGTTGGAGGAAATTATAAAATTATACCGTCAATAAGTCGCTTTGTCTTACGACCGATGGTAAAAATAGCTACTTTTAAAGTTAATTTTTTGTTTACTATATATTTGGATAATAAATAAAAACAAATCTGGTATTGACAGATGCTTTTTTGTGCTCGTGATATCTTATTAAGTAATTAACTCATCACACTTATTAATGCTTACTAGCTTCCTGACTATTTATAATAGATATTTTACTAAAATTATACAATATATATATATATATATATATATATATATATATATATATATATATATATATATATATATATATATATATATATATATATATATATATATATATATATATATATATATATATATATATATATATATATATATATATATATATATATATATATATATATATATATATTAATGGTTTACAATAAACGGAAGGACGATATGAATGGATGATGAAAAGTTAAAAAACATGATACGAATTTATAATCATTTTTTAATGTATTTTATCAATTTTGTTTTACACAAGCATTATAGTTAACATAAATTATAATACTGAGTTATTAAATAACTTAAATTTAAAATTTATAATTATTATTTCTTTTGGGAATTTTTACAAAATCCCATCGAATCTACTCTTTGGAAAATTTATGATAGAATACGATTACGAGTGCACTTTCAACTTATAAAGTCATTAACATGTAATGAATAATTATTCTTTTATTTTGTAAATATATAGGGAAAATAGGTAAGATAATTGTGTATAAAGAAACTGTGGATGGAGTTGATAAATATGTTTTTCAATATTTATAATTTCACATTTAATAAAGGAGAGTTATTAAGGTCTAAATGATTATTTAAAATTGTAAAATTTGAGGTTTTATTTAATTTATTTATCTCTAGGGCTTCTAGCAAATTTAATTATTGGCTTTTGTCGCAAATATGTAACATCTTCGTCTTGTATTTACTATCAATTTTATGTCCTGTATCGGTTAGATAAATGGAGAAGTTAGAAAGAGTTTGATGGCTGTTTATGTCCTCTTAGGTAGGAGAAAAAATATCATTCAACTTTTACCGGAAATGAAAATTAAGATTTTTCAATTCATTTTTTCTTATTTTTTGACATACGTTTATACGTTTAAAATACATGAGGGTAGATTAAATTTAGTTTTATCTATATCAAAAATGCTGTAAAATTTTGATATAGGGGCTCAAAAAATCATCTATTTAGTACGCAGTTTCTTCAGTCTGTACATAGATGAATTATCTAATTATTTAAAATGGACTTTTGGGTTCAAATTGACTGTTTAATTTGAACCTTACACAATGGAAAACTTTTACAAAACTTTTAAACATTTACATTCCAACGATATAGAGATTATTTTAAATATATCTGTCCAACAATAGTTATAAGTGGGCCTAAAATTATCTATCTAAAATAGAAGAAAACAATGATTTAACTAAAACGAGTGAAAAAATCTTTAAAAATCCTGTAAATAAAAATAAAAAATTTTGTTACCTATAAAATGTTTATTTTGAATAAAAACCAGTCTTGCAAAAAATTTTGATAGAATCAAAAATTTTTGTTTCATTTAAAAGAAAACATTAAAGCAAAAGAAAAAGAAGTAAAATTACGTAAATAATAAAATTTTAAAATAATAAGAAACGGAGAAATGTCTTGAAATGTTTTTTTCGGTAAATATAATTTTTGCAAAAGTAATAACATTAAAGTAATATTGGAAGAATATTTATTTGTGTTTGAATTCAAAATTTTTTATGTTGAAGATTTTCACGTAAAGGATATTAAAATAATAAAAATAAATATTTATAGAAATACATAAAAAAAAAAAAAATTAAATTAAATTTGTATAAGCATTAAATATTTTTACATTAAAAACTGCAAATATTTTTATGATAATAAAAAAATAATAATAATATCAATACAATAAAAATATTGATAATATATTTTCTTTGAAAACATGTTTACATCATCGTAAAACTATGCAATCGATTTATTTTGTACACAAAATTTTGTACTTTAATTTACAGCATGTTCCAGTAGCATATTTAACTAGTAGAATATTAATATACCATCTAGAAGCCATTTGTATCACGATGTGAAAATATTAAAAGTTTATTAAGCATACCTTTTCTGCATATATTATACGTATTTTAATATTTATTCGTATCTTGAAACAAATGTCCTTCTTATCCATGGAGATCCCACATACTTAATGAGTTCAACCTTCTACCTATTATAGAGGTATTTTTCCTTTTAACTCGATTTAATACGATTATATGACCTGATATTTGGATAACAATGATTTTGTCTACTACCCAGCTAAATTTTGAGACAAAAGTAAGGTTTGTGCAGTATAGCCTTTAAAATTAATATAAATTTGAAATAGTTCAAATGCATACAAGGTATAGAAAGATTCAACTCTGTTAGTAATTATCTTCTTTTTTTTATCAATCTCATTAAGCTTGATTCACCCAGTAAATTCTCCTTTTGTGTTTTTGTCAAACATAACTTCCTTTTGGACGTTTCATCACGTATAAAATTGAATTAGTCCAGTCGCTGGACACATTTAAACCTAACAAAAATTTAAGCATATTTTGAGCAGATCCTTGTTTATTGAAAATATGGAGTTTTTCAAAATCTGATCTTTTTCTAAAAATTAATATCAATGTCGATAATCCTAAATTATATATCAAAAAGAAAATAAATAAATAAAATAGAAAATAGGTACGCGCGTCAGAAGTTATACTTCTTTAGCATCATTAAAAAACAATTTTTAATTGCAACCAAATATTGAATTACAATAAAATAATAAAACAACTGTAGAAGGATAGTCAACACAGTCAATAAAGCTCAGTTTAAATTTGAAAAATTCAATAAATAAATATATATTTTATTACATTAAGTGTAACATAAATCATAACAACAGCTTCAATCTGTGAATTTTGTGTGTCGATGATGTGTGAGCATCTTATAATTTCACTATCATCATTTTTTTTATAACGCGTTTAAAAATGTATAACTTCAAAAAAAAAGGCTAGGATAAAAAACAAAATAAAATTACACATAGGACAAAAAAATTTTCGAAAACAATTGGACCCTCAACGTTTGTATATACTTCTTCATGCGTATTTAATAAAAAGTCTTTTTTGGTAATATCATTTCATTAGTTTGATATTCTAACCTCATTCAGACATTTGTTAACAAGAAATTAGAAATAAAATTTGTAAAATAATGTTCAAGCGAAAGTTTTTCAAATTTTATCGTTTCGTACATAATTAAGATTTTAGCTCCTAGACTATATAAATTCATAACCTAATGTTACAATTTATTTGACATAAAAATATCAATTTTAAAGACAAATGCAATTTTCTAGTTTAAAATGTGTTACAATTGAAAAATATATTTCTTTATGTATTCCTTCTTTATGTATATACATATTCCAGATACATTTTATTAAGAGATCTGTAGAGATAACAGTCCATGGAAAAATTTGCACTGAGAGGCCAGATCAATAACTATTTTACACCAAATGTCTATGATAACAGGGCAATTTCGTTTGTCTCTATATATCGTATATATAGAGACTATATATCTCTATATATTTATAATTTCCGCAGTAACTTTCGAACATATTGTCCGATTTTGATGAGATTTGGTAGAGATATTCAGAAAATTTATCGTATAATTTTTGTAAAAATTTCATTCTTTTTGGGGAAAATCTCTTCCTTTACACATCTCTTTATTTGTAAAGTAATCAATATCTAATTATCAAAAATAATAATTATTAAATTATTTAAAAAAATTCATCGCAGAAGACCAATTCCAATCAATCAATCTTTTGTGAGTTCCATTCAATTTAAAATTGAAGTAAAAATTTTTATTTTAAATTCTGAGTCATTATTTCATTATAATTTACTGCTGTTTTTGGATCCTTGCAACAAACCTCCGTGCTGCAATTGGTTTGTCATTATTTCATTATATTTCACTTCTGTTTTTGGATCCTAGTTACATGCGTCCGTGGCGCAATTGATTAGGGCGTTGAACTATCAACCGGCTGGTCAATGGTTGGATCTACAAGGGGGCTTAAAAGTTGCATTTTAAGAGTTAGTCATTATTTCATAATATTTCACTACCGTTTTTGGATCATTGTAACAAAACTCCTTGGCACAATAGATTAGTACGTTGGGCTGTAAAACGAAAGGTCGGTGGTTCAAGTCTTGTGGGGGTGTAAGATTTTTAGTTTCAGAGTCATTATTTAATTGTATTTCACTACTGTTTTTGAATCACTGTAATAAAACTCCGTGGCCCAATAGCTTAGGGCGTTTAGCTTCAAAACGTAAGGACGGTGGTTCAAGCCTTATGGGGGCGTAAAATTTTTAGTTTCATAGTTAGTCATCATTTCATTATATTTCATTACTGTTTTTGGATCAATGTGACAAGTCGCCTTGGAGCAATTTGGTTAGGGCATTAGGCTATCAACCGGAACGTCAGTGATTGGAGCCTATTCAGGAAAGTATATATTTTTTTAATAGTAAATCATTATTTCATAATATTTTACTTCTGTTTTTGGAACATTATAACAAGCCCACATAGCGCAATAGGTTAGGACTTTGATAACCCAACCAAAACGTGTATGGTTATAGCCTAACAGCCGTAAATTTTTATATTAAAAGTTAGTCATTTTTTTATAATATTTCATTACTTTTTTTGGATTACCAAAAATTACTATACATATTATCAATGAATTTCCAATGTCGGGTTACAAACAATAACTTTTCTTCCACACATATATTGAAATGACTATAAAAATATTACAGAAAAATACTTACAATTCATAAATGAATTACGTTACAATCTACACAATTTACATAGACGACCTATTTTTCGTTACCAGTTGAGGGCAAAAGCATAAATATAAAATTATATAATAAATTTTAGGTATTACAAGAATTTGTACATCCAAAAGACCAAGTAAAATATTTTATAGTAAGCAATTCGCGTCCATACATTACCGTTACGTTACAAA
Source organism: Chrysopa pallens (assembly GCA_020423425.1). Taxonomy (NCBI): domain Eukaryota; kingdom Metazoa; phylum Arthropoda; class Insecta; order Neuroptera; family Chrysopidae; genus Chrysopa; species Chrysopa pallens. Next base: position 82,671,047 of record CM035593.1, read on the forward strand.
TGTTTCAAAAAGTTACACAATTACATTTTTTATAATGAAAATTTAAATAAAATATTTTTAATAGTACTCTGTAAATATATCTGTTTGTTTTCTGAATCTCAAACAGCAACAACAACAACAAAAAACGAAGATAAATGGTTGTTGAATATGTTTGTGTGACTGTATGTGTGTGTGTTGTGGGTGTGGGAATGTTTGTGTGGTGGAAATACGGAAAAATCTGAGAATGACTTATAGAATTTGTGTATGCATTGGATACTAAATAGTTGAATTACTAGTTGAAGAATTTTTAAAATTTTGTATTAAAAAGTGTTTTTAGCCAGAGAGGCGAGTGACAAAAACTGTAAGAATTATCTAAAGGCTGATTTTTTTATATTGTGACATATTTAAGGTGTTGAGAAATAGCCTGCTGTCAAGCATTGTGATTCATTTGCCAAAATATTTACCAAAAATTGATGTTCAAATTCATGAACTGTTATGTATTTTTTAATTCTAATTATATTTTAAATGATTAATTTTATAAAAAGTGATTTGTAGTTTTTTTTTAAATTGTCCGAAATTTTTACAATCGTATAAGAAATCGGCCTCTGAATCGGTATTCTAGTGATATCTCAAAAACTACACAAAATAAATATTGTTCTTGAAACCAGTGGGTTAAAACTACCTTTAAAAAATATCGGAATTGCTTTTATTTAACGACTGGTTGCGCAGTTCTAGAAATATCATGTGGAATCCGATCTAGACGCCGATTTTGCGGATGTATTTCATCTACAATATCCTAGAAAATCCATTAAACGTGAAAAAAAATTTATTGAACTTTTCGATGATTTCAAAAAAATTTCTTATTCAATCACAAAAAACACCTTAAGTTAAAACAGTCACAAAAGTATTAATTAGCTTGGGCTTATGGGCAAATAACGGGTAAATTATTATTAATACAATCAAGTAAAAATATATATAGTCCTGGAAATAAATAATTATAAAACCTGGAAAAAAAAATGGTTTAATAATCCTGAAAGCACATATTACTAAATGAAATTTTATAATTGAATAAATTAACAATTGCAGCATAAATTCAATATGTGTCAAAATAATAGGCTGGTTTCCATAAGCACATATCACTTACAAATACGCTTCTAAAAATTTGGCTTAATTATGAATAACAATATTTCGTAGCTCGTAAAATTATCGATTATCCCCACAAGCTTCAATTTGACGTAAATCTGTTTTTGTTATGAAAGTTCCTCTTTGACTGTTTATGTTTTATGAAATAATAAATTGTATTAGATCAATTTTTTTGAACAAACCTTTACAAATAATAACAACATACATTTGTACATAAATCATACAAACATACATAACTCAACACATAAATACACATAAACTAAAACACATAATTACGCATTTTACGCATGTGTAGGTGAAAATGTATGACCAGAAATTTATACAAAATACCGTTGAATTTTTAAGTGGAAACGAGCGACGTGTTTTAATTATCTCGAAGCGTGTATCAGAAGAATTCATTAAAAAAAAATACTATCACCCATTATGGAATGTTGATAAATTATATTATATTTTGATTTTAAAACGCTACAAAAAATTTTATACTTATAATTAGAGATTTCACCTCTACAGGCACTATTAATAAAGACAAGCCATTATGTAATATACATGGTATTTGTTTCAAATTTCGCGCATATGATGCGCAATCTGAATATTGTATTATCAATATACAAACATTTAGCAACAAGGAAGGGCAATCAATCATTTTTATTTTCACTTTTTTTTAAAACAAATAGTTCTATAATGTCAACTAGATGTCACCGTTGAAAAGTTTATATCCGTTTAATTATCACTTTTGTCAACGCCATTTAACTCCGGTTGAGAGCAAGTCTTCAGAAAATGCAGACACGAATTATTTTATTGTACGAAATGACGTATAATCTATTGTGCGATATTACTCTATAGAATTTTAATAAATCGCTACGATATTCGATTAGGTAATTGCAATATTGAATCAATAAAAATTTTTATATTCAAGAAAAAAATAAAGCTTGATTATATAAATGCCTTCTTTTAAGTCAAGAAAACATTTGTTCTCTATGCTTTTAAAAATGTATATGTATAGAAAGTTTGCAGACAGATGGTGTACACAAAGCAACAAACAAAAAAAAGGCGAAAATTTTAAGGCAAAACGTATATACTAAGTTAATGTTTTTCTTAAATATGGTCGGGTAAACTAGGTTCATTCATTACATGTTTTTGGTATCAAAAAATCGAAATAATAATGTACCTTATTATAATCTGACAGATTACGGGCGGTTACGTATTAAGAAATTAACGAAAAATCGGAAAAAATTTTACGATTAATAAATTTGATGTTTATAAGTTGCAAAAATAACATCCATTTAACGATTGCATGTGTAATTTTTACTGTTATCCCGTGAAATACAATCCGATGGATAAACCTAAGGACAATTTTTAAGTAATTTCTCTTTCCAATTGTAAAATAAGTATGTGTTATTTTACCCAATCAAATGCAAATCATAAAATTTTTGTTTACTGGCCTTAATACGTAATCGAAAAGCACAAAGCTTCATCACACTTTTTGAGTAAAATTGCTTAATTAATATGACGATTTTTCTTCAAGAAACACGAATTAGGCAAGACTACCCCATATACCTGCAGCAGCAAAAGCCAGCCGATGCTATCAACTAAAAATGAACGGAAAATAAAATAAAAGCATTATCCATGTTGATAACTACATAGAGAAACTATTACGACTTTAAAAAGCTGTTGCATTTTAACTTTCAGATAAAAAATTATTATTTTCAACCTGAAAATCGAAATTATAAATTAGTGGTAGATTATTCTTTACGCATATTCTTCACCCAGTTGGTCCTGCCTGAACTTCCTTGTTTGTTTCTGTAGACAATTACTTATTCTAAGAGTGCATTGTAATCATCTGAATTTGCTTTGCTTTCGATTGAATCTTTTTCAAATTTTCTATATAAATGTTTTTTATATCTCACCTGACCATATTCATCATTTTAGAAAATAATTCATAATGACAGGAATTCTACATACTGACGCAAGCCAAAAATACAATTTTCCAATCGCCCCTCTTCAAGCTAACCCAAAAACGAAAATAGATAGCGAACTTTTGCTTAAAACAATTTTTTTCAACTTTTCAAATTCACCACAGTTTTAATTCAAATTTAGCTAACAAACATATATTGTTATATATGTATTTATAACTGTAGAGACTGAAGATTTATAGTATTTTATGAATTCAATTCATTAAAAATATTGATCCTCAACTATATGTCGAGTATCTAAACAATTAACTCTACTAGTTGTCATCTACACAGGTCTAACATATGACGATCAAAATGGAAAATTATTAAATTTAAAAAATTGATTATAGTATTTAAAATAAAAAATATAGTATTAAAATTAAGACATTCAAATCTATATTCGAAAGCTCTGTGACTACTCAAGCTCATATCCAGCACAGCTTATTATACTTTTTGTTTTACCTACCTTGAATACATATGACGCCACTTTTGTGATGTTTCTAAGTGAAGTTTATGTTGCTTGTCGAATGAAGCTCGTATTGTACATCGTTATTAAAATATTATTCAACGTGGAGCAACACTTTCATTTGCATTTTTTTGTTTACATCACATTCATATTGCTATTTTCTATGGATGTATTATTTACAAACAACCGAAAAGTGCAATAAATTAACTGGGTTCGGCTATCAACCTCAAATATTATTATGCCCATTTACTCATATTTGTTGTTAGGTTAAAGTTTAATTCTAAACGTATATCACTTGGAGGGGCGGAAATTGCCGTGGATTTATAATTGGTGCTAGTTTTTTTTATTGTCCAGGGTAGCAAATTTTTAGGAGCGGAAAAATTCGTCAAGTGAGAAAACAAATTTTCTCCACGTTATGCAGAATTATTAAGTCTGATCGTGTTAAAAACATCTTCAAATTATAATAGATAAAATGTCTAATCATTATCAAGAGTATGGGGAAAATTATAAAAATTTCCCGTTATGAAAATTAAAAATTTTCAAAAATGCCAATTAATTCATTTTCATCAAATTTGGGTTAAAGAGGTTGTCATCAGATATCGGCGTTTTAAGGTTTTAGAACCTATTTCTAACAGGCATGTAAACCCCACATAAATTCTCAACGACTATAAAAATGACTATAAAAATATTACAGAAAAATACTTACAATTCATAAATGAATTACGTTACAATCTACACAATTTACATAGACGACCTATTTTTCGTTACCAGTTGAGGGCAAAAGCATAAATATAAAATTATATAATAAATTTTAGGTATTACAAGAATTTGTACATCCAAAAGACCAAGTAAAATATTTTATAGTAAGCAATTCGCGTCCATACATTACCGTTACGTTACAAATGTTTCAAAAAGTTACACAATTACATTTTTTATAATGAAAATTTAAATAAAATATTTTTAATAGTACTCTGTAAATATATCTGTTTGTTTTCTGAATCTCAAACAGCAACAACAACAACAAAAAACGAAGATAAATGGTTGTTGAATATGTTTGTGTGACTGTATGTGTGTGTGTTGTGGGTGTGGGAATGTTTGTGTGGTGGAAATACGGAAAAATCTGAGAATGACTTATAGAATTTGTGTATGCATTGGATACTAAATAGTTGAATTACTAGTTGAAGAATTTTTAAAATTTTGTATTAAAAAGTGTTTTTAGCCAGAGAGGCGAGTGACAAAAACTGTAAGAATTATCTAAAGGCTGATTTTTTTATATTGTGACATATTTAAGGTGTTGAGAAATAGCCTGCTGTCAAGCATTGTGATTCATTTGCCAAAATATTTACCAAAAATTGATGTTCAAATTCATGAACTGTTATGTATTTTTTAATTCTAATTATATTTTAAATGATTAATTTTATAAAAAGTGATTTGTAGTTTTTTTTTAAATTGTCCGAAATTTTTACAATCGTATAAGAAATCGGCCTCTGAATCGGTATTCTAGTGATATCTCAAAAACTACACAAAATAAATATTGTTCTTGAAACCAGTGGGTTAAAACTACCTTTAAAAAATATCGGAATTGCTTTTATTTAACGACTGGTTGCGCAGTTCTAGAAATATCATGTGGAATCCGATCTAGACGCCGATTTTGCGGATGTATTTCATCTACAATATCCTAGAAAATCCATTAAACGTGAAAAAAAATTTATTGAACTTTTCGATGATTTCAAAAAAATTTCTTATTCAATCACAAAAAACACCTTAAGTTAAAACAGTCACAAAAGTATTAATTAGCTTGGGCTTATGGGCAAATAACGGGTAAATTATTATTAATACAATCAAGTAAAAATATATATAGTCCTGGAAATAAATAATTATAAAACCTGGAAAAAAAAATGGTTTAATAATCCTGAAAGCACATATTACTAAATGAAATTTTATAATTGAATAAATTAACAATTGCAGCATAAATTCAATATGTGTCAAAATAATAGGCTGGTTTCCATAAGCACATATCACTTACAAATACGCTTCTAAAAATTTGGCTTAATTATGAATAACAATATTTCGTAGCTCGTAAAATTATCGATTATCCCCACAAGCTTCAATTTGACGTAAATCTGTTTTTGTTATGAAAGTTCCTCTTTGACTGTTTATGTTTTATGAAATAATAAATTGTATTAGATCAATTTTTTTGAACAAACCTTTACAAATAATAACAACATACATTTGTACATAAATCATACAAACATACATAACTCAACACATAAATACACATAAACTAAAACACATAATTACGCATTTTACGCATGTGTAGGTGAAAATGTATGACCAGAAATTTATACAAAATACCGTTGAATTTTTAAGTGGAAACGAGCGACGTGTTTTAATTATCTCGAAGCGTGTATCAGAAGAATTCATTAAAAAAAAATACTATCACCCATTATGGAATGTTGATAAATTATATTATATTTTGATTTTAAAACGCTACAAAAAATTTTATACTTATAATTAGAGATTTCACCTCTACAGGCACTATTAATAAAGACAAGCCATTATGTAATATACATGGTATTTGTTTCAAATTTCGCGCATATGATGCGCAATCTGAATATTGTATTATCAATGTACAAACATTTAGCAACAAGGAAGGGCAATCAATCATTTTTATTTTCACTTTTTTTTAAAACAAATAGTTCTATAATGTCAACTAGATGTCACCGTTGAAAAGTTTATATCCGTTTAATTATCACTTTTGTCAACGCCATTTAACTCCGGTTGAGAGCAAGTCTTCAGAAAATGCAGACACGAATTATTTTATTGTACGAAATGACGTATAATCTATTGTGCGATATTACTCTATAGAATTTTAATAAATCGCTACGATATTCGATTAGGTAATTGCAATATTGAATCAATAAAAATTTTTATATTCAAGAAAAAAATAAAGCTTGATTATATAAATGCCTTCTTTTAAGTCAAGAAAACATTTGTTCTCTATGCTTTTAAAAATGTATATGTATAGAAAGTTTGCAGACAGATGGTGTACACAAAGCAACAAACAAAAAAAAGGCGAAAATTTTAAGGCAAAACGTATATACTAAGTTAATGTTTTTCTTAAATATGGTCGGGTAAACTAGGTTCATTCATTACATGTTTTTGGTATCAAAAAATCGAAATAATAATGTACCTTATTATAATCTGACAGATTACGGGCGGTTACGTATTAAGAAATTAACGAAAAATCGGAAAAAATTTTACGATTAATAAATTTGATGTTTATAAGTTGCAAAAATAACATCCATTTAACGATTGCATGTGTAATTTTTACTGTTATCCCGTGAAATACAATCCGATGGATAAACCTAAGGACAATTTTTAAGTAATTTCTCTTTCCAATTGTAAAATAAGTATGTGTTATTTTACCCAATCAAATGCAAATCATAAAATTTTTGTTTACTGGCCTTAATACGTAATCGAAAAGCACAAAGCTTCATCACACTTTTTGAGTAAAATTGCTTAATTAATATGACGATTTTTCTTCAAGAAACACGAATTAGGCAAGACTACCCCATATACCTGCAGCAGCAAAAGCCAGCCGATGCTATCAACTAAAAATGAACGGAAAATAAAATAAAAGCATTATCCATGTTGATAACTACATAGAGAAACTATTACGACTTTAAAAAGCTGTTGCATTTTAACTTTCAGATAAAAAATTATTATTTTCAACCTGAAAATCGAAATTATAAATTAGTGGTAGATTATTCTTTACGCATATTCTTCACCCAGTTGGTCCTGCCTGAACTTCCTTGTTTGTTTCTGTAGACAATTACTTATTCTAAGAGTGCATTGTAATCATCTGAATTTGCTTTGCTTTCGATTGAATCTTTTTCAAATTTTCTATATAAATGTTTTTTATATCTCACCTGACCATATTCATCATTTTAGAAAATAATTCATAATGACAGGAATTCTACATACTGACGCAAGCCAAAAATACAATTTTCCAATCGCCCCTCTTCAAGCTAACCCAAAAACGAAAATAGATAGCGAACTTTTGCTTAAAACAATTTTTTTCAACTTTTCAAATTCACCACAGTTTTAATTCAAATTTAGCTAACAAACATATATTGTTATATATGTATTTATAACTGTAGAGACTGAAGATTTATAGTATTTTATGAATTCAATTCATTAAAAATATTGATCCTCAACTATATGTCGAGTATCTAAACAATTAACTCTACTAGTTGTCATCTACACAGGTCTAACATATGACGATCAAAATGGAAAATTATTAAATTTAAAAAATTGATTATAGTATTTAAAATAAAAAATATAGTATTAAAATTAAGACATTCAAATCTATATTCGAAAGCTCTGTGACTACTCAAGCTCATATCCAGCACAGCTTATTATACTTTTTGTTTTACCTACCTTGAATACATATGACGCCACTTTTGTGATGTTTCTAAGTGAAGTTTATGTTGCTTGTCGAATGAAGCTCGTATTGTACATCGTTATTAAAATATTATTCAACGTGGAGCAACACTTTCATTTGCATTTTTTTGTTTACATCACATTCATATTGCTATTTTCTATGGATGTATTATTTACAAACAACCGAAAAGTGCAATAAATTAACTGGGTTCGGCTATCAACCTCAAATATTATTATGCCCATTTACTCATATTTGTTGTTAGGTTAAAGTTTAATTCTAAACGTATATCACTTGGAGGGGCGGAAATTGCCGTGGATTTATAATTGGTGCTAGTTTTTTTTATTGTCCAGGGTAGCAAATTTTTAGGAGCGGAAAAATTCGTCAAGTGAGAAAACAAATTTTCTCCACGTTATGCAGAATTATTAAGTCTGATCGTGTTAAAAACATCTTCAAATTATAATAGATAAAATGTCTAATCATTATCAAGAGTATGGGGAAAATTATAAAAATTTCCCGTTATGAAAATTAAAAATTTTCAAAAATGCCAATTAATTCATTTTCATCAAATTTGGGTTAAAGAGGTTGTCATCAGATATCGGCGTTTTAAGGTTTTAGAACCTATTTCTAACAGGCATGTAAACCCCACATAAATTCTCAACGACTAGATCGATCGAGTTGGGGCTTTGGAGTGTTCTAGAAATTTCTTAAAGGTTTCAGCCGATTGCTGAAAGTTCTACTTAATAATTTTATTATATAGAAAATTTTATGTAAAATTTCGCTAGTGGGATGGTATTTTGCAGAGTGCTCAGGGGCGGCACTAAGGTTAAATCCGGCTCTGGACCGAGAAATTGAAAAACAAACATTTTGATCGTAGCCTTATCATGATACTATTTCCTTAAAGTTATGTTAAATAATAACTGTAGTTAAAAAAGTTTAATTATAATATAGTTTTTATCGAAAAAGTTCAAAACTCGATTTTATTCGACCACTAGCTTCTATTACAGTCTTCCCCTTTACCCCAACCCCTTTAAAGTATAAAACAATTATTTGAAATAATTATCTATCAATTAAATATAATTTTATAATTTATAACTAAAATTTTATCAATATCTTTTTTTTTTTTCAAAAGTTTTATTCTCATGAAATTTATAAGAAAATTTCGATACATTACAAGTCTTAGTTCGATAGAAAAACAATGTCTGGAATAGAATCTATAAAAAATAATTATTATAAAAATAGTTTATGGCTTTTTTATGCTCACGGTGTAAAACATTTCCAAAAGAATCCAACAAAATTAGGTTTAGCATTAGAAAACATTTTATTTACAATTAATACAAGTTGTGTAGCCATTAGTTTCGCGGCTGCATTTTTGCATATGATTTTTGTAGCAAATGAAATTCCGGATATCGTTTTGGATGTTGCCATGTTGATAATTTATGCAATGGGTTTTTCTCATATTGTGTTTTATAAGGTAAACCAATCTGGTATAGAAAATTTAATGCAAATGATTAATGAAAAATATACGTATCAAGTTACAACCGGTTTGGAAACATTAAATATGAAACGTGAATGTAAGATTATTTATTGGTGGTTTATACTTTGGGGTCCTGTTGGATTCTTAGGTACAGGCATGGATTTTTAGACTTAAATAATGACCGCCATAGTAAATTGTGCAAGTATTTATTTATTAATTAATCAAGAAATTTTTTACAGCAACACAACTAGCTCAAATTGATGCAATTATTAATGGAAAATTATCGATTCCAACATACTTGGGTAATTTCGATGTAATTAGGACGCCATACTTTCAAATCCTCACAATTATCTACTACATTGGATCTTCACAAGCGGGAATGAGTTTCACTACTATAGATAATGTCACATTACCAGCCATGATTTTCACCACTCAACAATTTCAAATGTTATGTGAACGAATTAAAGCCATTCATTTTACAGCATTATATAATATTGGTGTTGATACTGTAGAAAATGTTAAATGCTATCGTCAAAATTTTTTTTCGTAAGTAAAATACAGTACGTATAATTCTGTTATGGGGTTTCTTAAAAACTGGGCGTGAGAAGAAACGAGCTATGAACTTAACGATGTAATTTATCCATTTTAGACTTCCTTTCTGGCCATAGCGAAAGGATGTTAATTACGGCTAGGGATACAACATCGTTCATAAAACAAACAACGATTTTGTAACACATCGATGTTAAACATATCGATCGATATTTTAGAATCATGTTTATCTTTTTTCGATGTATCGTTCCAAAGCTATCACTTTTTCGAAAACAATATTAAAACGTCGATGTCTCATTCCTATTTACAACTGGTAGAATAATCTCATTAAGTTCAGCTCGAACATTTTTCCTCTTCTTACAATGCTGAAGTTAGATCCGAAAAGGAAAAAAGATTCACTTAAGCTTCAACATAATTTTAGTAAAATGATATTTTTAGCACTGGCTACAAAGTAAAATTGAATAAACTTTACGATAATAATAAAACAATCGAATTTTTATTTCAACATGTTTTAACGGAAGACCAGAAAGTAAATTATGAAAAAGAATTGCGCAAATTATTACTGGAATGTGTTAAATGTCATCAAACATTGATCAATTGTTGCGAAGAATTTGATCGAATTTTATCGCCAATATGGTTTATAAGATCATGTTATGCGGCTGTTTGTATTTCTGTGTGTCCATTTTACTCATTCGCGGTAAATACAAGCTTAGTTTCGTATTGAGAGTCAGTGTCTAGTCAACAAATTAACCAGTTTCGAATTGAGTTATTCTTAAAATTTTTGTACGTAGAATTAGGATTTAAAATTCCAGACGTGAATGCCTTTCAAAGCATGCTACAAGTGAAAGTATATTCTTCTAAAATAATGTACATATATTTAAAATTGTTACTTACTGGATACTGACTTTTGGATCAATAGTTTTAAAATTTATAAAATTCTGAAATTTTATTTAAGTATAGAGACAAAAGTCCACTTACTTCAAAAATTATGGCCGAATATTCACTTTTACAAGCGTTTGAGTATGGCTTATTTTGTTATTTTGGAACACAACTCACAGAAGCAGTAAGTATTTCTTTTAAATGTTTACTATTCTGGAATAATCTTGTCCAATTCACAGGGATTTAACAAAACTTTTTTTAAAAATAAAATATTTCTACAAATTAAACAAAATCTAGTACACACAAACGTTGACATACAAAACGTGTTTACTAGAGAAATAATTAATTATTGGCTACGAAAACACTGCAGATTATGCGTTTAATATGTTTTGTTCGATTAATCATCGTACTCTGGCCAAACAACACACAACTTGAATGATATACCGTTTGCAAGCAAAACTTATAATTGTGTAGGTACTGTAAATTGACCATAATATTTTGTAAATCTGAATTTAGGCAGAAGATGTTCGCTGGGCAGCATACAATAGTGCTTGGTATACAACTAATTCGAAATTTTATAAGAAATTAATGTTAATAATGATTTTACGATCAAGTAAACCACTTTCAATAAAGGCTGGGAAATTTTTCAGTTTATCAATGGAAGCATATTCTAATGTAAGGAAAATTGTTACATTTTTTTATGGTTCCCATAATCATATCATAGTATTTACAAACACCCTTTAATGGTGTTTGGATAACGATTTTATTCGACACGTTATAAAAACAGATGTTTTTTTGTCCAATAACCTGAAAAAAGAAATTTTAAAGTTTTCGGACAAAAGGCATTATGTTTTATCCCATGTATGATAAAATGGTTTTGCATTCTTGTTAATGGCCTTCTTGTTAAATAATTAACGAGAAGTAGATGTTCGTCAATTCCAAGCTTGTGAGGACAATCGAAAATTTTACACCCTTCGAAAAAGAAAATAGCCTAACTTTTCCAAATTTTTGAAGAGAAAAAATTGTTACCTAAATCATAATTAATCTTTATAAAAATAGGGTATTTAATAAATGAAATGATATGCTTATTGGCACCCAAACGAATTTTATATTTTTTGCATAACAAAAATTAATACTTTTTGCTTCACAGATTCTACAAAAATCCTTCTCATTTTTTACATTCATGCAAAATATATCAGACGAATAAATTTGATGAATCTACAAAACAATTTACTGTAATTTTAATGCACTCAGAGAATTAAAATCTTGAAATAAAGCAAATATTTAGCAGTGTTTTTATTACCAGTTCCCCATTAAAAGTAATAATTTTGTTGCCAAACCAGTCTTGTCAATAAACATTTTTACGATTTTAAGAGATTGGGTGTAAGAATTTTCCATAATTTTTTTTTATCAGATACATCCCAATGCAATACGCCTTGACTAAAAGCAAACTATTACTGCACCTTGACTAAAACTTTAAATACATTTTTGTCAAAACTATGCTAATTGAAAGTATAAAAATCTTTGCCTCGACTAGCGGATTTTAATCTACACAATTAACACAGTTATTATTTTCACTTGTTTTCTCTACAATCACAGCATTTAAAATTTCGAGGCGCGAAGCCGCACCCTGTACTTGTCTAAATGTTTACACGGTTAGTGCTAAATGTTTAAGTAATATTTCAAATAAAGAAAATATAGAGCATCGACTTTATAACGTCACTATTTAAATAAACAAAACGAATATGTTTACCTGCATATAAAGGGCGCATACAGAAATAGCTTTCAAAAGTAAAAGAGGTAATAGTCCAAGATCTCAGGATCGCCAGGCGTTACTTATTTTCTCACAAATAGAGCATGCTATCTTGACCACAATTTATAGGTACAGGTTCATTTTTAGGTAAGAAGCAGCTATGAAAAAAAGTTAAATTTAATTGTTACGTGAGACCTTACATATCTCTATCCCATGACGACGCTTCTTGAAATATTATGGAAATTAAAATTAACATGACTTTTGTAATATTTGGGTTAAAATTTCCAAAAAAAAAAAAACTTTCGTTAAAAATGAAATAAAAATAAACCCCTCTCAAGATCCACCGTCCCTGAATATATTTATGCAATAATTGTGACACAAACACTAAAAAAGGTAAAGAAACGAAGTTCGTTTGTGACTATTTATGGTAAGAATTGGAATAAATGGAACACGTCTCACCGAATATGATGTTATTACCAAACCAACACTATGTTCATAATCATGCTTCCGAATTACGATAGTAAAATTACAAAATGTTTCAGGATAATAATTATCACCCTCGAACACAATTTTAATGAAGTTACAATGATTCCAATTCTGAATTAAATCCAATTTCTGCAATATTTGAAGAAAAAATTACATTTTAAATTAATAACTTTTTGAAGGTAGCAACCCAAACACAGCTAATAATTTTTTTGTTTATTCTCTATGGACACAAGTCTTACTTGGCAGTTGACTAATGGTTTTTAAGGGCACACCTTAAGATTTTCTAATCAGAAAATCTGATGGTCAACGCACACCATCAGACAGTCCTATAAGAAGAATTCTTACCAGATAATCTGATGTTACTTCAGACAAAAATTTTAAGCAAGCGCATATAATCGGATACGTGCAACGAACCAATAAAGTTTCAAATTTAGTAATTACTTTTTTGGCTAAAAGGTGGCCTACGTCGTAAGATTTTCTGATGCTACAGCAGTTATTTATACGTGCACACCATCAGATTTTCTGATCAGGAAATCTGATGTCTTATTTAGAAGTCTTAACGATTAGATAAAAAAAAACGCAACTTCTATTCTCATAAATCAACTTTTATTAAAAAAAAAAAACCAAATTAAAAACTTCCAATTAATAATTATTACAAAATACAAGCATTGTTTAATTAAATATTGATTGATTCATTTTCTCCAAATATTTTATTCTTCTCGATATTCTGAAATCATTCAATACATTCATTAATAATTACAAGTCACACATAAAAATAATAGAAATTATATTATACCTTCTACAGACATTCCTTTTAATCTTTGAAGTCTCGAAACAAATTGTTCAAAAATTACAAGAGCTTTAATTAGACTTGTTTTACGATTATCCTTCGCTGATGTTATACTAAAACTGGGTATGGATGGATCAATTGGATTTGAATCAAATTGATTCACTTCATCTAAAAGTACCCTAAAAATACGAAAAAAATTCTTTAATCAAGTATTTCGAAATTATTAATTGGCAGCAATTATATGATTAATTTTTTTTCATGTTATTCTCGTTCCAACTTTCATCAAAATCGGATAAACGGTTCACCAGATATCGGCATTTATGTGATAAAAACACGTAAATAAAACTGACCTTAATGTTGGTACCGTAAATGGATCAAATTTTTCAATAACTTTTGGATTAAACGGTACACAAACTTTTCCTGTTTTTGGATGTATACAAAATGGTGATTTCAATAAATGTTTAATACTTTTCGATACATTCTCATCAATACGAGGATGAGCATAAAAAATTTTCATTTGTTCTCGAATATGTTTCATATAAAATTTTAACATCCCCTAAAAAAATTAAAAAATTTAAATATGTTCTCTAATTAAGAGAAGAAAAATTTTGTTCATAGAATTCAGACCTTTTGTGAATAGTAATCAACAAGACTTGAAAATGCATTCCATCGTTCTACGGAATTATCATATTTTTCAAATTCTTTTTCTAAATCGCTTACAAATTTATCGTCTCCAATATGTTTTAAGAATTTCGCTATATCTTCTGATGTTCCCAAAATATCTTGATCTTTTAAGCATAAATCCACCCAATATTCATCGATTATGTTTATGTATCGACTAAAAATAAAATCAGAGAATAGTAATCTATAATCAAAAAAAGAATTTTAGATTATAATCAAAATACTTACGCAATAGAACTGTGTAATTTGTTACGCCGATAAATATTAAGTTTTTTCTTATTTAGTAGTTTCGGAATAATATTTATATATTCAGCAATATTTTTACGTGTGCGATTATCCAAACGCCTTGCACCATGATCACAAACCCAACAATGGATACCACGTCGTCCAGAATAAACCCACAGTAAATGATGATAGTTAAAATCCTCTAAAAGTAAAATTTACTTTAACTATTTCAAAATTATTTTATATATTACACGATTTTCAACGTTACCTCTTAAAGTAGTATCAATAATTTTCACCGCTATTTTCATAAACTTCCAACACTTTTCACAAATATCACCGCCACTACAACATTTACGAATTTCATCATAATCAGTCATATCGATATCAAAAACTAACTCTCGTCGACAAGGTTTTAATGTATCATTATTACGAGTGTTAAATCGTGTTGGCCGCATAGTATATTCAGCACCAATATCAATTTTTATTGGTAAATCACGTTGAATTAACGAAACTAATGCTTCTTTGGTTTCAAACGTATTATATCTCACGTAAACATCCTTAGGTAATGTGAATGAGAATTCACGTTTTGCTAACAAATATTTTTCTCCTATAAACAATAAATTTAATTTTAAAATATTAATTTTTTTTTATTTATTTGAGTTAACGGTTACTAACCTTCATGTTCGTAACTTAACCAATCATAAAAAGTATCGAATGGAAATAATCGACGATAATAAACTTTTAAAAGTTCAGGAAATTCACTTAATTCAGATGTCATTTTTGTTTTTGATAAATTATATTATAAAAATTAAACAACTATTTTCTTCAAATCTTAACTAGTGTATTTCGTTTCAGAGCCAAATTGACGTTTGTTTCGCTTTCGCGCCAAATATGCGATCACTTGTTGCATCAACTACCGGCCATTAAATGAACTATAGTGCTGTGCTAGTTGCGATGTTATTATAACGTAATTTTTTAAATGCACAAAGTTTCGCGTTTTAAATATAAAGAGAAAAATTTATTATTAAAAAAATTATATTTGATACAATTTAAAAAATCCAAAATATTTACTTTCTCGATTTAAATATTTAATTAACAATGGTTTCCAATCCTACTTTTTGAAGCCTTATTACCATTGAAAGAAATAAAAATCGATAAAGAAAATAGTATTTTGGGACGATTTCTAATAGTATTTCGAAAATTTGTATTCATTAGCTTTGTTATTCAATTTCCCAGTTATTTTTATTATGTTATAAAACGTTTGGACAATAAAACTTATACAAATAAATATAGTATATTACCTATTGGTATCATTATATTGACAGTATATGCAACTTTCATGACATAAGTATGCAATTTTTGCAGAGAAATAGGTAATCAAAAAATGGAATATACAAATATTTTAAATATTTTTTCTTTTATTTTAAGTAGGTTCAAATTTAATATAACAGTGTGAAGTTAAATTTCGTTCTCCCCTAGTAGATTTTTACACATCGACATCAGAATTGTTTGATTTAAATAAATTAACCTTATTCCTGAGAGCTTCTGTATATCGTTTAAACCATAGTCATATATTTATACAACCGTGGCTTAAACACGAATTTCTCCATTATCAGATGCAACAAACCGGCGCTCAGTTGATTTATCATACACCAAAATAAAAAGAACTCATAAAAAATACAAATTCGAGAACATAAAATATAAAAATGGTCGAAAAAAATTTAATACATAGAAATTGTTTGTTAAATTATTTGAAACTTTTTTATTAAAATGAATTTTTTTTTCGTTTACAAATTATGTCAAAGGCTTTTTTTGTGAATATTTCTGTTACATTTTCCAACTCAATATAAGGTCTGTGAATATTTTTATTTTAAAAATATCTACTTATACGAAAAAAGGAATAATTTAAATTCATTTATTTCTAAGAAGAAAATAAATATGTTTTTCGAGGAAATTTAAAAGTGTTTAAGGATTTTTAGTAAAATAAATATTCCTCTATAAAGAAAAATAAGATCAACATCGTTATGAAAGAGTAGTTTATAATTTTGTTAAACCGGTGTAACTTTCGAACGCTGTGCTCGATTTTAACGAACACGTACAAGAACAAATATTATTTGTTGTTGTTGTCGTTATTAAAGAATGAGGGAAAATAGGCAAACTACCTTATATGCTAATCAAGCTAGGAAGACGGGGCTTTTGGCATTCGATGTAAAATTATATGATCAGAGCCAATAGGGAAAATATTTGCTTTTTTCCGTTTTTCTTTCCGTTTTGCGCAATCAATGAAAATACGGATCATTTTAAGTGAGATTATGGAGCTAATTGTGTATATTATTTTTCTTTAAATGTTAAACACCATGTAAAAATGAAAACTACTGCAATATTCAATCAAATAAATAAGTAATGAAAAAAGCTAAGCTAAACTGTAAATAAATCTATTGAAATTATTTGTTGCTTACTAAAGAACGTTAACATAAAATATTAAATAAAATATTACGTTATTGACTTCAAATACATTACAATTTTACAAGCATTGCATTGCTTACAGCTTCAGGGATTTTATTTATCTAGTGTTTGTGTGGTTGTTTTTTGAGTTTGGTTTGGTGTTGTATTTGTATTATGTTGTGTTGTGTTGTGTTGTGTTCAATGTTCATCGTTTTTAATAAATTGAAAAACATGGGTATTGAATATATGTTGTGTTGTATTCGTTAATCACTTTGAAAGCAAACATATGTATGATGTAAGTTGTAACCAACAAGTGTATGTAAGAAAAAACCTTAAAGCTTTTTAAATAGCAAATGAAAATGTTTTTCTTCTTAATGTTTTAGTTACATTTCACTATGTCATTCATTTTTATCAACAAACAGTACCTAACTTCTATTTGAGCATAAGGAAGACCAGTAACGGGTGAGCACAAGCAGTAACGGATTTAGGATTGAAAACGCCCTAGATCCATGACAATATGGCACCCTTTTTCTTTAACCGTATATGTATTGTGACATGAGGCTAGCCACCGGTCGACAAATGACATTGGACGGACAGTCCCTTGTCCGCTAGGACGGTAACATTCACCGGACTGTTAAGTTTTTGGATGCGAGTGATATTATTGGCCCAGGTTGGGATACACGCCTTTTGGTAAGCCAAGAAGTTAAAACAAAAAAATGTTCAATTATAAAATTTTATTCATGAAAAAACAAACTTTTGATCAAATTGAAAGAAAAATTAAAAGAATGAAAGAAAGAGAAGTTTTCATACTTGTAGTTTTGATAATCATAAGTGCCTGATCTATCTGTAGTGGCATCTGGCCTTTATAATCAAAAAACTAAGTCCAGATGGCACCACCATCCAAAGTATCGACTCTAAAATGCGATTTCATTGGTTGGCCAGTTCGCCGACGGCACATCGGTAAACTTCATGCAAGTGATACACGATTTGTAAATAACCATACTTCATGTACAAGAACTCAACAAGTCCAGTAGTGCATACGTCGCCATTCATATAACATGGTCCCTGTACGAACAGTACATCATGTAGTTAGTTATACAATAAAGCACAATGTACGACGGATAAATTTTAAGCCACGCCACGTGGCACATGTTCAAATAAATTGTTATAATAAAATAATATTAATATATTTCAAGTTGTTTAATTTCATTTAAATTAATTAAAAATATTCAACATATAAAACACAAGATTCCAAGAAGCAAGTAAACTTAAAAACTCTATATATCTAACAGATGTGGCGATCACAGAATTACATTTGTGAGTATCGTAAGCAATGCGATAAATATCAAAGCTCTTTATCACTTATCAGTCCAATTAATAAACCTGAAGAATATGGTAAAGATTATGTTTCTAATGGTAATTTGACCCTCAGATTTCAAAAATAATATAGGAGGTTAGCGGTAGTGATTTTGGCTTCATTTTTTCGCCCCCATGGAAAGGTGGGAGATGGGGTTAAGCTTTATGTGAAATATTTCAATAAATTTAAGTTCTATATGGTTGAAGTCACGGGTACAGCTTGTTACAGATAAATTTCTCTTATAAAATATATTTTGAGAGATGGTTAGATAAAAAAAGAAATAAAAATAAGATGTCATATCACCAATAAATGAACGAATGAAAATAGTAATAATATATAGATAGATATGTCTTGAAGTATCATCATATTCAAACATTAAACACGGATCATTGACGAACTATGAAGGAAGACGGCGAATAATATAAGATGGCGACGAATGATATTTCATTGATTGTAAATGAAGATAATATAAAAGACAATGCCTGAAGGAATAATATGACATTACCAATCAAATTGCACTGCTGCTGCTCTGCTGTGTGTTAACAGTGATCAGGCAAGTAAACAATCTACGCTTCTACCATCAGACGTATCTATTTAACACACTAATGATCATTAAAATGGGCCAGCATACATGTATTTTGTTTTATTCTTTGATTTTTAGAGCACTACTTGGATCATGGTTCATTGTGGGGAAGAAACTACAGAAAAACTCTTCAAACATTAACGGTCACTTTGATCTTATCCATTCATGGACGGGCCAAGCTATGAAATATTCTATCAAGCTTTGAGTCATTGTGTTTTTAATTGTTCACTATTATCTTTTTAAAAGTTTATCTTTAAACCAGAATTACTTATCTCAAAAGTGAAAGGACCTTATTTTACGTTCATGTCCTTCAAATGTGTCCTTCCTTTCACGCCTTTCCTTTTGCAGCTAGCGCAGATAGTCAGAAATTTCTTAAAAAACTTTAAAAAAATATCTAGAATCAAAATTCGCAATGATACCACTTCGTAATACCAACGACGCAAATGCCAATATAAATTTTAATTTTAAAAACAGTTTAAATTTTTATCCAATTTACATTTTTCTGAGAAAAAATTGCTTTTCTTACGAGTTTATTAATTCATTCATGAAATAGATTGTTCCTGAATTTTGATATATTTACTGATTAGTTTAATTTAACATCAATATTCGATTTTGTCTGGATATATATATTAAAAAAATCGAAAAAAAAAACCTCATATTCAATTGTCTCGTATTGATTTTGTGTTGATTTTCATTCTTAAATCTTTGAATAATTGTGTTTCCCTGCGATTTGACTTATTGTTTTCCAGGTTTAGTGGCTGTTTTCGAATTAAATAATTATCGATCATGTCATATCTCTGTCTGTCTTTCTCCGTGTATTGCTTTTAACGGAATTAATTTGCGAGTCTTAAATTTCCACATAGTTCCCTGTTGTTGATAGACTTGTCAGTGGTTCTGCCTTTTCCCCGCAGAGAGGTAAAGCTTTGCTGAATAACTTACAGTCAGTTCAATAACATTACCCAAAGAATTGTGGCAACAATTTCAAGAGACACACTGCGACCCAATCCTCACATCACAACCACTATATGATATCAATTGTGAACAAGAAAAAAAAAAAGTATATACACAATATTAGTTGGATGGGTAGCTCGCAACATTGCTAGGTAGAAGAGTATCTACACGTATCTACTCGATATATACAACGGTATCGACTTGAGCCACTTAGGGAATTGTGTTTATAAACGGTTGATTGGAAAAACTTGTCTACGACATGTAGTATCTCTATTCAGTGGTGTGTGCATTTAATGAACTAGGTGGGTATTAGATTGGTTGCTAGTAACTTCACCATGCATGCTTGGTATAACTTGAGTGTGATATTGAAAGTATAAATTCGCTTGCTATGGAAATTGAATCCACTTATGAATAAACACGAATATTATTTTATTGATTTTTTTATTATTTTATAATATGGTTAAATAAAAGATTAAATTTATTCATTTTTGAATCTGATTTTAGTGGCTACAGTCTACTGGCAATTAAATGTAAAGAAATATCCATTAATGTTAATCAATTTAGTAAGCAGCCAAGTGACCGGGGAATTAAATGACTGGCAGATTATAGGTTCAAATGGCTGTTTGTCAATTATAATAAACGAAGCGGTTAATTTATTGGGTTGCTCATAAAGGGAGAAGAGCAAAGCTACCAGCAAATGTGGAGGTTTACTCTCTTACAACTTCAAACTTGCGCCAGCCTAGTTTCTGACAAAAATATGACTGCTGAGATCCAATCCTTTGCTCTATATGTTATTCTCTAATAATGGTGTGGGTGGCCTCAGATATAGATGTATACGTTTGAGTAACGGTGGTCAAACTTCATTACTATTATAAACTACTATATAAAAATCACGCAACGAAGTTAATTGTCAGAGGATCCGTTTGGAAAATATTCAATCACCCGTTCGATTCTTGCTATCGAATCTTCGAATGGAAAACTAGTAAGAACTTGAATGATACCGGTAGAATCTAGAATAATGCCAAGATCAACAATCTACTTCATGGCGAAAAAAAAGTGTTTTATCAAAACGTTATGATGGTATGATAAGGTGATGCCAGATCTGAGGACTAAGAACGTTACAGGTTGGGAGAAAGTTGTGACGAAGTCTAAGACTCACATTAGGCGTCAGCACCATAAAAATAGCTTGAAAATAGCATCAAATTAAGATACTAGCCCAGAACATTTCCGAACTTCAACGTTTCAAAAGGTTTCTATATATTAATACGTGAAGCGAAAACTTTGTACCACATTTAACGAAAATTGAGTGGGCGGAGGAGTATGAAATTAGGCACACTTGTAGTTTATATAGAGAAGAACTGGAAAATGCTAATTTCTTTTTTAATACTACTTTAAAATTAGATTAAATCAATAAAAATTATACACATACCAAAACACACACTTGTATTAGAGATGTGGCTTTTATTACACACACTACCACACAAACACACACATATATATCCTTTCGTTTAATATATTGTTTTGTTTAAAGACACTCATATATTTTGTTTAAAGGCGGTGAGATTCACTTTTGAGTGATTATGCAGTAGCGGTCTTAAATAGATTTAAAACAATCAATTCTTAGCATTAAAATTTTGGCAAGTTGCAACATAAATACAAGAAAGATTTCTCCACCCAATCTTCTGCATAAAAATTAGAAGTCAAACTAAATACTTTAAATTAAATTAAAATGTTATAAAAACAGAGTGATGATAGACAGACAGACAGACCCATTGAAAATATCATGAAAAGAAGATAGTTTTAAAGATTGTTCTGAAAGCACATTGCTTCAAAGAAACGTATACACTTTGTGGAATAATAATTAAGACAACTTTATTTACATATCTTGACTTGTTCATACGATACGGGTTACTAGAAAATTGTTGGTATAATACAATTATACAGACTGCTTCAGGTACAATGGTATAGAGTCTGTTAAAAAAAAACCCTTAATCCGACCCTGACTTTTAATACTTACGTAGTAATAGGAATGAGAAGAATAATTGCATTTCTTTCTAGACTTTTTTACAACAAACCATTGCAACAATTACTATTTGTGTGGACAGTGGGAATCGAGTCATCAACCACAATAAACTGTAAATATTGCCAGTGGAAACATTATCTGGTGAGTTTCCGTGGCATAGACAACATATTCCGTAGGGGGAGATCTAATAAGATTGCAATAACTTTTAGTCAGCACCACTGAAAGTAAAACTTCATTGATGAAACTATCACTTTAGGTTGCGTTTACAAATTAGAAGCCAGCATTTATATTCTGTTGAATTATTGTCATTGGCTACAAACACCTAATTACTATGGCTGTCACGTCAATGAAATGGAGCTGTTATTTACTTAGTTAATAAAACTACACTCGGCGGAATGAAATCTAGAACTCCTGGAACCATTTAGAACTTTATTTTAGTGAGATTTTCATAATTTTGTATGCTTTTCCAACAATAAACTGGGAAAGACAGGAAATATAGTTAGAAGATGTAATTTTTTAAAATTCTTGAAGATATAGTTTTCAATTGGTTTTTGATTAAAAGTATGAAAGTGTTAATAAATTTAATAAATACATTTACAATTTTTGAAAATATCTCATCCCAGTTCGTTTCTTGTGCCTAAAAGCTTCCTGGAACATTTTGTCAATTAAGGAAGTTTAGATCAATGTCTTAATGGTTAGATGACAGACGAAGATAAAACTTATCATTTTATACATATTTACTAAAGATCAGATTTAATTACATTAGCAAAAAAGTATAAATAAAAATAGTTAAATTATAAATTTAATACAAAAATTTTAGTTCGGTTTAAAAAAAAAAAAAAAACAAAATGAATTGTTAAAACATTTATCAAATTTAAGTGCATGTTTGTATATTTGCACTATGCTCCAAAAAAATGAACATTGTTTCTTTTAGAAAATTTTGCATTGAAATTTGTTTTTCAATAAGTACACTTAAAATATTAATATTTAAATTAAATGTTACTTTTTTTTTTGTTAAAACTACAAAGATTCATGGAATGATGCCTAGAATCTGATTAATGATGAGCTATATCTCAGAAAATACTTATCAAATAGCTAAATAAATGTTTTTTTTTTTTTGGAGTTCTCTAAATCAAAATTACAAAATCTCATTTCTGTCACAATCAAAACGACAAGAAAACATTGTTTCAGGTTTTTCAAAGCGTATACCTCTTAAGAATTGAAAAAAAAAATCGCGAACAATTCTCGATCAATAAATAGAATTTACGTATTTTATATTAAAAAAATTCAAAAACAATAATCGTTTAACAATACAACTAGCAGTTTCTGAGATAAGCTGCAAAATTCGATTTGATGGTAGATTTCTTGTAGCTACTTCTGGCTTTATTTTGAAAATTAACCATCAGATTATTAAATGTACTAAATTTGTAATTTTTTGATTTAAAAAATAAGGGAAAAATTTTATTTGGATTTTCTGAATATATATATACTTACTCTACAATATCCATTAATTATAAATAAGAATTCCTTATAATTTTTTTTTAAAGCTGAATCAATCACATAAAAATTTGTATAGATATGTCTCGTCTGTTGGATATCTATACATATCCAACACAGTATTATTAAGTCTATAAATGCAATCGGCTTTTGGATCATAAATATCCGTAGTTTAAAAAGCAACTCTTCTTAACTTGCATCGTTAACTGACATAACACTAACATAATATATTTTCTATATCTTCTTTCTAACTCCATTCAAGATATTTTATATTTCTTCATATTTACACAGTTCAAACATTATCGCGTACAGAGCTGTAACTCCACTTTATGTGTTGCTCTGAGCAAACAAACTATTCAACTGACTGTTCTACCATTTATCTGTTATTGGTTCAATTATTTTCCAAAAGAATTTATTATACTCTGTCATTATCAAATACAAATAGATTTTTAGACTATTGATGGCATTGAAATTCTTACAAGTGATTCAAAAAATACGGAGGGAGAATATGTGATACATTATCGATTTAAAAAAATTAAATAAAATTCAGAAACTCTTGACCCTGCCCCCTTATCGTTATATCAACTCGTATTTCGTAATTATTAATTATTTGCAATATTTTTAAATGATACAAACTTTAGACTAAATTTAATATACCTTCATCTTAGTATGGGCTATAAAAAAATTCATACAATATCATTTTGTGGTATTTGATTTGAAAGTTTTATTCAAAAGCAATGCATTGAAACAAAACAACTTTTTATAATATTAAGATAAAAAGAGATAAACATTTATATAAAATTACGAGGCGTTAATAGCTCATAAAATAGTAGCAAATGTATTTTCAAAACATCTACCATCATAAAAAGCCATTCAGCAAGAGTTAGAGCTGACTGTACGATCTATCCATCTACTGTATTGAGTTACAAGCTAGCTCCCTAAAACTGAGCTAAGTAAGACGAAGCAGAAGAGCTATATGTATATATTGCTTTTTCATACAACATAAAATCTAACGATGTTATTTTATAGAGCTCTTTTCATCTTCAATGTTGTTCATCTATAAGGAAATGTTATTTTTAAACATATACAAAATGTAACAGAACAATATTTCTCTAAGAATACAGCCATTTTGAGCATCCCTGAATCTGTAACAACTGAATGAGTATTTAAAAATATATATAACTTATGAAATCATACACATACGATAGTTTATAAAATAGAACACCAAAACAGATGAAGATCTATTGTTTACAAAAAATAAAAGTTCTTAACGCTTCACTACGCGGTTTTGTTATCGAGATATTAAAATTAAAAATATTAATTGCATTTTTAGTTCCATTATAACATAATATAGGCAAAATATAAAACATAACATTTATGTTTTTGTCTATAATAAGTTATCTAAAATAATAAATTACATGATGAATGAATGCTGCATGAACCTGTAACATTTTGTAAATTTTATTATTTCAACTTTTAGCAACATTTACATGATTTTTCGTTATAAAGATCTATATATTTTTGAATGACTCAAACAGACAATAACATTTGCAACTTCTCCTCCTCTTGCCAATCCCGTCTTTTTCTGCACCCATATCTAATAGAATCATCAATTCAGAAAACTTTTAGATCATAGTTACTGTCAGTTAAGATATTAGAAATAACTGCACACTTTAGAGAATAAATATAATAATAATAATACTTTCTTTATATTCTACAGAAACTTTCTTTAACAAAAATATAGTTTTTTTTTTTTTTTATATTTTTTTTTGTGTTTGTAATTTAATATATCCATTGGAACCATAAATAATAATTGTTGAATTCTCAATTCTTCTTTATTACCTGAATAAATCAATAATATTATTTTTCAGATATAAAAAATATATATATATTTATGTCTTTTCATAAACAATTGAAATGGACATCGAGTCATTTTTATCATTTCTAAAACCAGTGAAAGTAATAATTAACAGTGTTAATTGTTAAGATATTCAACATATAGTTCTGTATCAATGTTTGAACTATTTTAAGAGATAAGCATTTATTAAATAACCTAAATATGCACTCAATGCAGTTAATAATAATATTTGCAAATATTTAAAACAGACTTTATTTACGATGAAATACTAGTCGAATACAAAAAAGCATAGAGTAAGTTAAAACCGTATGTCAAAATAAAAAACAATGAAAACCACTTTTTTCAGTTTTTTTGGTATACAGTTAATAAAAAGGTTTCAGTTCTCTGGTAGTAGTAAACTTTTTAATCGATTTAATGTTATAAAAGTGTTAAGGTCTCTCATTATGGCCCACAGCTACATTAATTCTTGTAACTATATATAAGATTACATTATTATATATTTCACATTTAGTATAGCTTCTTATACTCTGATCAAACACTAAGCAGTATTCCATATGTACCATAAATTATATGATTGAATTTTGTCTTACTTGAATATCTTGTATAGAGTTAAGTAAGGCTTGATGTTGTAGAGCTATGGTCTCTACATGGACACTACAGTGGTCTCATAGGGTATCCATACAGGATTTTAAAGAGAAATGTGGCACATTCCCTAGAATTTTTTGCGTACACTTGAAAGTAGAGACAATGATGCGTAGTTCCTGAGATATCGCTCATATCCATAGTCATAGCAGACTCTTTTGAAAACTATAAAAAAGTCGTGCCATAAATATCTACATACATTCATTATTTCATTCGAAATAAGTGTATAATGATGACTCATAAAATTAGAATGCTACAAACATTTTGATCAAAGTATATCCACAAACACACACACACAGCTCACATTAAGTTTTGTTGTTTTGAGCTATGTATTTTGTATTGTTATACGTAACATGATATTTGTAAGTATTCCTATTCTGAGTTCGTTCTTGGTACCAATTCTATGTTGTTGAGATAAAACCTTTTCTCATCCATCTACTAACAACCAAACAACCCCATTATTGTTTACCTCCTGAGAGCAACAGTTGTTGAGTTGATTACCTCAACAGAGTAGTTTTGTATAAACGAATACGTACACACTTATGAAGTGAATATGAAGTTAACAAGAAAAAAAATAATTATACTCGGAGCATAATTATTGTACAAAGTGTACCGGAATTATTAGTGATGAGTAATCAATCGATGTTGTCAACAAGGAATGTGTTATGCAATTCTTTATTCATTCTTATTTTAAACAATACATAATTGTACAGAATAAGTCAAAAAATAGGATGGGGTGTATGAAGGGCAGGGTAGGTATGCTTCTATGGTTGACTTTATATTGAACTATCCCAGTATTCACTATGTGCAAACTAAATGGAAAGGTAAGGATAGCCGACACCCGATACTAATGATCAAATGCCTCCCGAATATCACTGAGACAGTGACTCTGTTCAGGATATGGAATACACTTAATACTTAGATGAAGTACATATAAATAAAAGAGTTAAATAAAACCTGTAAAATTACAGTAGTCAAAAAAAGTGAAGTTTCCCAGTAGAATCGACGCAAGGTCAAAAAACCAAACGAAAATTCATTTATCAATCTAAATGAAACAAACATTAATTATAATTAAAATATAATAGAACTTTTTGTTGCGGTTTTTGGGACAAAACATTACCAAGAGATGTAGATTGGTAAGTTTTTACGTAGTGCAGCAATGAAGTCGTTATATATATTAGAGCTTTCTTAGAACGACAACAAGAAGAACGATGCACATAATCTTAAAAATCTAATAATAAATTTAAAAAAATTTCTTTCTTCTAAATATAATGAAATTTTACAAACAACCATAAAATAAAAATTTACATTTTCTTCTTGTGTGTCTGTTCGTAAAAAAGACGAGATATATATTTTTAAGATTGTTTTTGTAAAAGAGAAAAAAAATGAATTAACGAAAGTTTTTCACAATGTTTCATATTTAAAATATTATTATTATGGAACTTGAGAGACTTTTACAAATAATGTGCTATTTTTGAGCATATATCTTTGTACAAGATGTTTCATGCATGTGTTTATTCAAATATATTATATGATAACATTGAAATGCAAATTATTGTTGTACAAAACTATGAATTGAAGCTACCCATTTTTTTAAAAAGTAAAATTTAAAAAAATGGGTGCGTGTACGTTATGTACGCTTATCGGAAGTTATACTTCTTTAGCATCATTATACAGTTTAAATTTGAATAATTCAATAAATATTTATATATTTTCTAACATTAAATGGTATCAAAAATCATAACAATCGCTTCAAACTGTGAATTTTGTGTGACGACGATACGCTCGTATCTTAAAATTTCACTCTCATCGTTTTACATACATACAGCCGAACATGCAACCTCAATCTTTTCTGATGAAGCCGGTTTAAAACAAATTTTTTTTTCACTGATATATGGTTGATAAACAATTGCAGTTTGATAAAATTAAATTAAATATAATATTTTGTAAATTCTTACTGTAATATAAGTGTTCCAATTTTTTAATGGTTTGTAACTTGAAACATCCTGTAATTATATATGTCCTTATATTATTACAAAAACTTATGGTACACTTTATAAACTTTTGAAAAATATATTTAAAATAATTTATTGTTGTGGACTTGGTGGAAGTATGGAGTCGTACCTACCTCACGACTCACGACTTTGTCCACGTAAAAATTTAAATGTTTTTATACATCATAATATTCATTACACGGAGATATTATTCTAGCGACAAAGATTCAATACATATCTGTAAATATAGCCATGGCGTTAATAAATCAAGTATTAAGGCGAAAAAATTTTCAGGAAAAGCTTGAAATCGACAAATATTCGGTTTTTTATTTGAATATTTTAAATATTTGAGTAATTAAAACATATGATTACAAGTTGATTTTTTAGTCAATTTATAACCCGGTTACGCCTAAGTCGAAATGAAGGATAACAATTATTCAAACCCAGAGTTTAATGACCATTTCAAAATAGAGTCATATCAAAATTGGTCCCAGTTCATAGCAAATTTCTACCACTTTAAGACAAGTAAATATAAGAATTTGTTTAATTAGTACGGTTAATGCGTTTTTGGAAACAATCCAAAAAAAATACGACGATATCACAGTTTTTCGACTGTCATTTTGTTAGCACAGCATTTCAAGGGTTGCATTGCAAATCATGCGTCTTTTTGTATACGTTTTGCCTAGACTGCTATACTCTCTGTCAACAAACTGTCAATGATATCAAAGTAAGCATTTGCAATATCCAATGTTTGATTGATTGCGCATGTTTTTGACATAAACCATTCTCATTATTTGATGTTGTTTAGTCATTTGTAAATCAAGCTTTTATTTACAACAAACAAACTTCAATATAAATTACAAAAAAAAAAAAAAAAAAACATAAAATAATGATGTCTACAATAGTAGTAGAGCTTTTATCTGTTTTGGGGTTAAAGTACAGGAATAATATACTTTGGAATACAACACAAAAGTGTGTTGTCCACAGGGTAAAATGTAGTCTACTCAAAAACAACTACAACTATATTTCAATATAACTGCTTCTATTTCTTGAAATTGCATACACACTTAAATACTTTTACTCCGTTTAAAAAAGGGAAAATTTATTATTTCCATGGAATTTTGAAAACGTAGTAAGTACAGTGGATTAGGAAAAACAAGAAATTCTGCTCCTGAGTGCGGAAATTGTTAAAATTTTATCCCAATCTGTTAAGAGGTTATGTGAAAAAAGTAAAAATACAGAAGTTGTAGATCTTTTTATTACCCACAACTTTGCTATTTAACTTTTTTCCATAGGACTTACAGTTTTGTCGCATATCGATATTAACTATTTTTTAACCCTTAAAAACTCACCCCTTTCAACTTCCCAACCTCAGATCGCTCGTTAACTATTTTTCATTTCAATTTTTGCTCATTTCTACTCCGTTTCCAATGGGTTTCATCCTAGTATAATTTTTTTCCCACTTTTTACCATTTTTAAAGGTTTCTACCCAGGTCTATAAGTAGTTGTTGAATTAAAGTGGTCCTAAATTTTGAATTTCGATTAAAACTCATTTAAAATTTCCACCAGTAAATTTGAGACATCTCGAGAATTATTTCTGAGATTGTCGTAAATTTTCAGATAGAAAATTAACGAGGAAAAAGAAAAATGAGTTCACTGCTATGGATACCAATAAAAGAGGGTAATTAGTGGCAGGGGCGTTAGATAGCGTACTATACGGAAGTGTATATAAGATTCTTAAGAATACAACCCGTATTGAAGCAACAGAAACCAGGTATTATTATCCATACAAAAATACTTGAAGTAGAGAAAACTACACACAAAAACATTTTATGTGTGTTTTGAAAAATACAAAAGGACACTCAAAGTAAACAAATGAAAGAAGAAGAATTGAATGAAAGGATAAAAAAAACACACACACACTCATATGTATGGACGTGCACTACAAACACACACAGGCAGCGTTGTTTCTATGATCATTTTTTCTTCTTTATACTCCTACGATTTTACGATTCTGTAAGCGTAGGATACATGCTTACAGAATTTAACACATTCTGTAATACGAATGAAGAAGAAAGCGGAAATTTTGAAAAGAAAAGGGTACTGGTTGTTGAGAATAAGCATTCTTGATATTCGATTTGTGAGGGTATATTAAATTTAGCTTTTAGTTTAATTATTAAGTTTTTAACGATAGGAAATATTGAAAGCACTCACAAAATTATAGGTATTCATAGATTTATCGAATAAATTTCGATTTTTTACCCCAATTTCTACTCATACGTACATAGAAGTTATACTTCTATGGCTGTTCTAAAGTATTTAATTTAGAATGATTCTTTTTAGTTTTTAGAGGGTTTTTTGCAGTCGTTTAATCAATTGGTCTTTCGTAAGAAATAGAAGCGGCTTTAAAAAAAAAAAAAAAAAAAAAAAAAAAACCCTTTAAAAACTAAACAAATTGATTCTAAATTAAATCCTTTTGATCAATTTTTATTTGCTTCATGTTTTATGTCCTCTTGTCGTGAATTTTAGTTCCATGCAACTGATTTATTGAATTAAGATTTTTCGATGACATTTAATTGGTGCCTCTTTTATTCACAATTAATTTGAGATACGCATCACTAAAAATCGATAAACTCAAAAAACAATATATATAAAAAAAATAGAAAGTTGTATGAAATGATGTTGTGTGCCTTCCGGTAAACTAAACGCTTAACAAACGTTTTCTAAATAACAGGAATTGAAAAATACTGCGATTATACATACTTATAGTTACTATAGAAGAACGTATTCTGAGTGAAGTACCGGACGATGATAATCATTTGGTTGTGGTGAAAAACCTTCTTCTTGCTTATATCTTTTTTTTAAATGTTAAAGTATAGAATCAGTTTTATTTTTTATATCATGTAAGTCCTTTTCATTCCTTTTCCTTGCCTATTTATTGTGTACAATTCATTTAAGGATTCTTGTTAGAGATGTTTCCGTCCCATATACACGTTTTCTTTTATAATATTTTCTTCAAAATACTTAGTAAATATTTTTGGTATTTATTATGGTCTGTAGATGAAAAATAATTACAAATTTTATTGTACGCTGTATTTAAATGGAGACGGGGTAGTTGGCTGCTGAATTGATATAATTTTGCTAAATATTTATTATATTTTTGTGTATGAAGCTAAAAAATCTAATCTCTTTCTGGATACACGGTTTTTGGATTTACAATTAAGAAATCGATTCCTTGGGAGTCAACACGTGGCGATTATTCAATCAGAAATATTGGCTCTTCTGAAAGATGCTTAGTAAGAGTTACTGAGGAGAACATCAGCTTTTTCAGTCCAAAAATCGGGCTCTTAAGCCTTAAAGAGAGTGATTAATGGTTGTCTATGAATACTTCGAGGAAATGATTCATCAAATAATAATCAAAATCTACGTGCTGAGTCATTCTGTTGTCAAAAAGAGCAATGTAGCGGATTCGTTAAGCTGAAACAATACTAAATTGTCAGTGATGTCTTGTATTACGAACATAGCTCCATCAAATCTTTCAAGAGGAAAGCCGAGGCTTGATTGTATGTAACTACAGCTGAAATTTTTTAGGTAGAGGCTGGTTTGGGTTTAAGATGAATTTTCTATCATCTTCGTAAGGTGTCTAGAACAGATAATTCACTGCCTAGATTTGTAAGCTGATGAAATCAAATTTGTAAGCTGGGAAACTCGGAGCGTACATAAAATACAGACATTTTCTTTTTAATATTTCTTGGGAAATATTAATAATTTTATAATAAACAAATTCCAAACTTTATTAATTAGGTCAGTTAGGATCAGATTAATTAGAATATTCTGAAAATATTTAATTTTAATTATAATAGACAATTTTATTTTTAATTATTCTTAAAATTATAACTTTTTATTTTTGAATTTGCAATAAATTTTCTCAATTTCTCATATTTTGTATCTTTAATTTAATTTTTTATGTATCTTCAAAATATCATTTTAAAATAAAGTTGTTTTTGATGTAATAAAGTTAATATTCTATATTTTTTATAGTTGTAATTAGACGGTTTATATGTTTTTTTTTTTATATTCCACACATACTAAGAACAAAAAAAAAAACAAGAAAAACGTGGCTGACTGAATACCATTAATAGTAAAAAAAATAGGAGAGAGTAAAGTAGATTTTTTTTTATGTGATAGTAATAAATTTTCTCCATCAAAAAGATTAAATACATTATTATTTATTTAATGAATTTTTCTTTAACATATAATTAATAGTAAAATTTATAACAACATTGTATTTAATACAATTATCATAGATATTAAAATATCTGAGTAGAGAGCTCTGATCACACAGTGCCTAATTGGTTTAGGATTAATTTTATAACAATACGGCTTTAATAATATGTATTATAACTGTTATTACATTAATTATAATATCTTTTTATTTATATAATTGATAAAAAAAATGTGTCAAACAAAAGTGGTTTGTTTTTAAGAAACAAACATATTTGTATTTTAACTTCTTCTTTATTTTATGGATTAAAGGATGACTCATGGATCCATGATATACTTTTATTGACCAATTTTACCCATTTTTTTTTTCAAAATACATCCACATAATTTCAGCATACGAACCATTTACGTTTTTGAATTATCGTGATGATGAACAAGCAAAAATACGAAAAATAATTGAATAAAAATGATTCTAGGGACATCTGTACTCTACAATTACGATTTTTCGGATTTCGAACAACGAATAATCCGATTTGTCATGGTTTTTGCTTCGGTTATTCATTGAAATTCATATTGCAATTACAAAAAAGTCAAATGTCCGGAATTTCTCGTAGGGAAAACAGTTGTTATGTCAACAATAATTAAGCCATATTCAAATTTTAAGAAATTCCGATACAATCAATGTATCAAGTCAATGACAAAAAGCAATATAAATGACTGTAAACATGTAGCAGTCTATTTTATTAAACAACGTCTATGGTTTTTCACATTTATATATGATTTTATTAGGTTTAAAAAAAAAATAAAGCAATAATTTTATTTAGTAGCTTGGAAAGTAACTGGAGTTTAGTTATTAGTTAGCTGGCAAGTAGTAACTAACACACTATTTTATAGCAAAACTATGTACATTAAATGGCTTGACTATATTTATGAGAATAAAATTATACAACCATAACAGTTAATACTGGAACATACATTCTTATGTTAAGGTGGAATTAAAAAGTCACAGATAATTTATTTGGAACTACTTTTAGCCTCGCATTTAGTTCAATTGTTTCAAACACTATTTGTACGTTCCAAATATTAATTATAACATTTGAATTGCGTCATGATATCCAAGAAATATTCTTAATTGTCAAAAGTGTTATGGAACTAGAAAAAACAATCAAAGGACCATTGAAACCTTAACGAATGTTCTCTCAGCATCATTTCAAAATGGTTGTTTTTGTATATTAGACTTTAACTGCATCATCTTCCGGAAGATGTGTAATGTTTCCAATTGTTATTATCAGACGTTAATCTTTTTAGGAGCAAATGTCATTTTATCGTCTTAAAATTTGATATAATGTGTTAATACCACAAAAGTTATCTGTTGTAGAATCGGACATTATAGACATTGCCTAATTTTATCCTAGACTTAAATGCTTATATGAGAATATTTTCAGTAGAGATAATTCTATTAAAGCCAGTTAAATAAAGCTAGGGAATTTCCTTGCAAAGTACTTTTAGAAAAAAGAAAATGTATATACAATTCTAAGAGTGGGAATAGCTGAAAAATACATTAAATGATAAAAAATGTTTTGTAGCGTGGTCCGTGACAAGGCAGTGTATACTAGCAGCCAGTGTCAGAACCAATGACAAAAAATTAATTGGTCTAAGTATACCTAGAGTCGTTGACCACGATGGAACTGGTATATGCCGCGACTCTACCTTGGATGCTCACTTCGACGAGGAGCTGAAATAATTGGCGTGTACAGCTAGTATACATAGCATTCCTCCTTCAAAAGTATTTGAACCGAAGAAACCATCTTAACTAATTTAATAGTGATGTATCTTATTTGTAATAAAATTTGTAGCATAAATTTAATTACATAGCGTGGCTATAAAAATTACTACCCCATCTATCTAGTGCTATGTATGCGGTGATATTTTTTTTTTACTATATTTTTACTAGACTATAAAGCAAAGCAGTCGTTTAGTAGAATATCACCATCATCGGTATGATCACAGTCAATAAAATTTATACCAATCTCCAATCACAACTTATTTTTAATTCGTTTAGTTTAAGATAAATATTAGATTATAAATGTAGGTTTTTTTTTAGTGAACTTATGTTTTAAATCCACTAATTTCGGGTCATACTTTTCATTTTTAATACTAATATTTCGTTCAAGTTAACCCTAATATGGAATCTTATAACCTGACCCTCACTATCTTGATAATTACAGGAGATATGTTTAATTATACAAAAAATTTTAAAACTATGACCCAAATTTAGTCGAATTACATACTTTGTTTGCAAAAATCGGATAACAATTGGGCGTTATAGGGAAAAACGAAAATTTTTGGTTTTGATGACGTCATTGAGTGTAAAAAATTAATTTTTGCGATATCTTGGTCAAATTTTAACCGATTTGAGTGAACTTTTTTTATAAATCCACTAATTTTGGGTCATACTTTTCATTTTTAATACTAATATTTCGTTCAAGTCAACCCTTATATGGAATCTTATAACCTGACCCTCACTATCTTCATAATTACAGGAGATATGTTTAATTATACAAAAAATTTGAAAACTATGACCCAAATTTAGTCGAATTACATACTTTGTTTGCAAAAATCGGATAACAATTGGGCGTTATAGGGAAAAACGAAAATTTTTGGTTTTGATGACGTCATTGAGTGTAAAAAATTAATTTTTGCGATATCTTGGTCAAATTTTAACCGATTTGAGTGAACTGTTTTTATAAATCCACTAATTTTGGGTCATACTTTTCATTTTTAATACTAATATTTCGTTCAAGTCAACCCTTATATGGAATCTTATAACCTGACCCTCACTATCTTGATAATTACAAGAGATATGTTTAATTATACAAAAAATTTGAAAACTATGACCCAAATTTAGTCGAATTACATACTTTGTTTGCAAAAATCGGATAACAATTGGGCGTTATAGGGAAAAACGAAAATTTTTGGTTTTGATGACGTCATTGAGTGTAAAAAATTAATTTTTGCGATATCTTGGTCAAATTTTAACCGATTAGAGTCAATTTTTTTTATAAATCCACTAATTTTGGGTCATACTTTTCATTTTTAATACTAATATTTCGTTCAAGTCAACCCTTATATGGAATCTTATAACCTGACCCTCACTATCTTGATAATTACAGGAGATATGTTTAATTATACAAAAAATTTGAAAACTATGACCCAAATTTAGTCGAATTACATACTTTGTTTGCAAAAATCGGATAACAATTGGGCGTTATAGGGAAAAACGAAAATTTTTGGTTTTGATGACGTCATTGAGTGTAAAAAATTAATTTTTGCGATATCTTGGTCAAATTTTAACCGATTTGAGTGAACTTTTTTTATAAATCCACTAATTTTGGGTCATACTTTTCATTTTTAATACTAATATTTCGTTCAAGTCAACCCTTATATGGAATCTTATAACCTGACCCTCACTATCTTGATAATTACAGGAGATATGTTTAATTATACAAAAAATTTGAAAACTATGACCCAAATTTAGTCGAATTACATACTTTGTTTGCAAAAATCGGATAACAATTGGGCGTTATAGGGAAAAACGAAAATTTTTGGTTTTGATGACGTCATTGAGTGTAAAAAATTAATTTTTGCGATATCTTGGTCAAATTTTAACCGATTTGAGTGAACTTTTTTTATAAATCCACTAATTTTGGGTCATACTTTTCATTTTTAATACTAATATTCCGTTCAAGTCAACCCTTATATGGAATCTTATAACCTGACCCTCACTATCTTGATAATTACAGGAGATATGTTTAATTATACAAAAAATTTGAAAACTTTGACCCAAATTTAGTCGAATTACATACTTTGTTTGCAAAAGTCGGATAACAATTGGGCGTTATAGGGAAAAACAAAAATTTTTGGTTTTGATGACGTCATTGAGTGTAAAAAATTAATTTTTGCGATATCTTGGTCAAATTTTAACCGATTTGAGTGAACTTTTTTTATAAATCCACTAATTTTGGGTCATACTTTTCATTTAAATACTAATATTTCGTTCAAGTCAACCCTTATATGGAATCTTATAACCTGACCCTCACTATCTTGATAATTATTGAAGATATGTTTAATTATACAAAAAATTTGAAAACTTTGACCCAAATTTAGTCGAATTACATACTTTGTTTGCAAAAATCGAATAACAAGTGTAGTTAAAAAATTTGGCGATTTGGATTTTAAAAACGATAATAAAGGACTTCCTTTCGCAATATTTAAAAATTTTTGGAAAAATTGTATTATTGTTATATGATTTCCCTAAAAAAAAAAATTAAAATTACCAAAGATATAAAAAAAAAAAATAACCATTAACAGAAACAATTTGAAAAGTAGAAAATAATTTGACTAAAACACAAAAAATAAAATTCTTTCCGTTCTCATAATAAAAATAATTCGAACTATATTCGAGAACCGAGCGAGTTGCTATTAAGGAAATTAAAATTTGAATATATGCGAGTTTTAGTATCAGCTATTAGGTGACGACTAGTTGGCAATTAAAACACATTCCATTTATTATTATTTTTACAATGTGTGTATTTTTCGAGCGATCTACACCTTATTCCAAATAATATGATCTTTCAAAATTAGGAAGATTTAAGTATTGTTTCTAGTTATTTCATGTAAATATTCTTGTAAAAATCATGTTGATTTGAATCAATATATATTTGATTATTTAATATTTTACTCTTTTTAATCATTTTTAGAATAATTGTATGTTCATGTAATAAAGTATTTTACAAACGTCATACGAATTTAAAAAATAACACACGAAAGAAAAAACACGTAAATTTTATTACTTTGCGCATAAAAAAACTGAAAGAATACTTATTCAAATGTAATGAAATTTGGTATGCATAATGTTGAATCCGTTTTCATGTCATTTCATTTCATAAGTATTATTCGAGCTATTTCAGCGTGAAAATTATTAATATAATTGTATATCTTTGAGCATATTTTGAAACTAAATTACTTCTATTTTTTATTCAAAGTTTAAACCAATACGTCCTAAATACAAGGGGCATCCTCTTGGGGATTCATCCCATTAACGTTAGTGAATTTTTTTATCAGGATATGAAAGCGAACCCAAAACCATTCTAATTAACACTTGCTATAGTATTTTATATTCGGATATCGTTGTATAATTACATTATTTTGGTCCCGCATAGAATACACATACACGTATACAGAGAGAGATAGGACATATCAATTTAAAACAGTATAAAACTATATTATAAATATATTTTCCTATGCTTATACAATCAACCAACCAACCAACGCTCCAACCATTTTATCTGTTAGTAATGTATCCTACTTTACCGACCAACATATAACTATCATTAAAGTATGTAGAAAACATAGAAAATAGTTTTGCAAAACTTTTATTATTCGTAGTAATTGTTCTTTTTTATTTTATGTGTTTGTAGAAATAATTAAAATATAATTTGTTTATTTATTGCTATAAAATATTATTTAAAATATTTGAATTTTTGTGATAAACAAAATAAATTTTCAAAATTTCTTGTTTTATAGCTTATTGTATATCAAAACAAAAGTGAATTAACGTTGTTCCAGCATTCACTCATTATGTAATGAATTTTAATTTATATGTAGTTTCTTAATATAAGCAAAAAAAAATGGATTATGCTGAGATACCGATTGTGCGGATTTTTCTTAAACTATCTGGCAACTCTGTAAAATGTTATATGTATGGTATATTGATTTTAATATTCTTTGGGATCAAATATGATGGTCATTAATTTAAAGTTTGGATGCTCAATCGAGAAGTTCTGTGAAAGAAAACGCCTCACTACAAAAGTTTTTAGCCAAATTTTTAAATGAAATGATACGGCTACGGGCACCTATACTATTATTTTTCTTCGACTGCATAGCCACAAGTGAAGATAGCAATTAACATAGTTAATTGCTTAGATACACACTGTATGAATGTTTGAACTATTTTTAATCGTTAGCATTCAAGAAATACTCTAAATATTCAGTCCATGCAATTATAAACACATATTTAATAACAATAATAGTAGTGAGTTTGTTAGACACAAATTCAGCTGAAATTGTGACGAATTTAAACATTTTACATTAAAAACCAAAATCAGCTCGTTTAGTGACAGACAGGTGGATGGGTGGACAGATGGGCAAACGGAAGGGTGATAATGAATGAGTTTTATAATTTTTAGACTAAAATTAAAATTTTCTATATATGTCGAGTATAAAACCTAATATACTCCTACATATTCTACATATACCGGGAATAAAAATAATCGTAAGCTGTCAGTATAACCGTCATTAAAATCTAATACGTTCTATCGGTACAATCAAGGTAGGTATGTATGTATATAAAAGCAAATACTAAATGATTTATTTAATGACATAAACATTATACCATGCATAAATATACATAAAATTAAATAATAAACATAATTCTATATCTCACAAGTATTATAACTTATATTCAAGTTTACCTTCCACTCCAACCGAACCCAACCGAACCTTACCCTATTCCATACATACAGTAGTAATATATAAGTAGCGTAGGGTAAATCATAAACTAATAAATACTTATAAATTATCAATACATATGAAATAAATCATAAGGTAGATAACAAACATTACTGCTGTTTGTTGCCTTATGCCTTTTATGAGCGAGCGAACGAGCGCATAACATATGGAGAGAGTCTAACTATAGTTTGAATTTTGTATATATCTGGTATATTATTGTATGGGAGAAAAGTTATTATTATTATTTACAGTATGTTCCATAAAAATGATTAACCCTTTTACTTCTGTTTATTTTTGAAAAAAAAAAACTGACCAAAAAAAGTGTTTGTTACAAGAAAGGTTGTAGGCGGTCACTAATTATAGGTACACAAGAAGCTCATTATAATAATAATTATCGCATGTTCTATTAAGTTAATTATTTATTTAAATTAATACATTTTAATTTATTTATTGAACATTACATAAATATCTTATAATGGCAACTTATATTTTGCGTCTATATTCTATGGCGTCTAAGCTTCTTGTACCATCATTGACTCGTACGTCTGACTACCTATACTGACTAATAGAGGTCTCGTTAATCGCACATTTTAAATATCATAAATTTGTAATTAGAAAAGATTCAATTCTTGTGTTTTCATACAAGGTAATTAAAATGTGTTAACCAGCCGTCATACCAACACAAACGAAATTTTGGAGTACAAAAATACTCCAAAAAATCACCCTCAATTTTGTTTTTTTGTTTTTTTTAATCTATTGCAATATATTATACATAGATAGAAGCACTTGGAATAAACTACAAAGAAATTAAACTTCAGATTTGTGACTGCGCATGGATGTTTAACACTTCTAGTCATGCTGTAAGATTCTGTATATAAATAAGTAGTTAGTACATAACCTATAAAATGATAATATAATATATTTAAGGGAAATGGTACTTACTGTAAGACATTAAATTATATTTGAATTTACTACATTTTAATGTAAATACATTTACAATAAATACTATACAGAATATATAGTAAGTTTGCATTCCTGAAGATGACATTAACTTATATACAGGAGGGCGGAATTCCAACAAACGTTATGCTCTCTTGGTATAGTAAAAGGTGGAAATTTTATATTCGACATTGACGCTACGTAAATTCTTGATGATTTCATCGATTCACTTAAAATAAAATTTAAAAAATGTGTGCGTGTATTTATTATGTACGCACGTCAGAAGTTATACTTCTTTGGCATCATTATAAAAACAATTTATTCCAAAAAGGAAAAACTTATAATCCAATTGTTTGTTTCCGAGCGACATACATTTTGAGAATTAAGCCCCCATTTTTTAGACGTTCACATATACACAAATTTTTGAGATCAATGGCTCCAGTCTGTATATAAACAACACAAAAATAATAAATAAATGCTGTTTTATGAGTTCGTCTATTCATAAAAGTGTAAGGTTATATTCGATATCTTGACAGTGCGGTTTACCACATTACTTGACAAAAGTTTTCATTTCAATGTTTGTTTATTTGTTTGTTTATGTTACAGTTTTTTATGTGAGTAATAAAGTTAATTAATTACAGTTATGATGTTTACTTTTTTTTTTATTTAGTTATTATTTGTTTTATTCTAATAGTCAGCGTCTCCTCTAATGTTGTTTTTATTTTTTTATTTTTATTATACCTCTCTTGATATCTGTCTTTCCTTTTTGTATTTAAATACTTTTTCTTTCCTTGAATAATTTTTTTATTTTTATATTTTCTTCCATTTTAGCTGTAGATTTTGTATAAATTTATATAGATATAACCGAGTAGCTGGATCTGGTGTGCTGTTTACTCAATGTTAACTTGCGAGGAACTTTTATGGGTTCGAATCCTAGTTAAAACTTATAATTTTTTTAGTTGTTTCTTTCCGAAATTGTGTTGAATTAATTGACAATGGAATAACAGGATTCCAATTCTGATAGCAACGAGGTAACTGACTCTCGCATTCTTCAAAGAAAACTCTAGACGCATGGTTAGTATTAATCCTTTTAAAGTTAAGATCCAGTGTCTAATAATTTCCAATCATCATCCAGTATCTTCGATTCACTGACATCATAAAATATAATCCGAATGTTAAGCAAATTTTTGTCGATTTGACTTAGGCAGATATATTAAGTATACTTCAAATTTCATGATTTTTCGAAAACCAAACATTTGTTAGACTTGTCGGTAGTGATAGCTACGTACTGGTAAAATGAAACTAGCTGCTACCATTGGAAACATTAGTGAGTTTTAAATTTAGACTTTGTTTCATAACAAATGGATACAAACATTTTCAATTAAGACTCCTTCCATTTACTTATCTTCCATTATAATACAAATCACTGAACTGATCTTTATGGATCGTACATTATATTATAGTGTATATACTCTATGGTTCTTTATATATTTTATCTACTTGTTATGTATAGTACCTTGTTAATGATATAGATAGCACTATTTGTAGACAAAGTATAGTTTATGATTTTACTGGGTGTAGAAAAAGTATCGATATTCTTAAATAATTCGGAAAAATCATTAAAACTTAAAATTTAAAACAACTTTTGAGAGTTTATATATAGAAGAAGGATTTTGAGGTTGTTAGGATAAAGTTGCGGTGAATAGTTTCTGGCGAAAATCTTAAGGGTTTTGTTTATAATTTTTAATTTTACATCCGTTAGTAAAAATATCAACAATTTTTGTTTTTTAAGTACACAAAAGTGAACAAATTTCCTACATCATGAATAGTCATGCAGAACGCATTATCTATCATTCATAAATTCAGAATTTTTCTTACACCCGGTATGTATATGATTTTCCATCGTGGTGTAATTCATTGGTTTCTCTTAGAGAGCAAAAAAAAAACCAGCAAGAAAAACAGTTTTCTGCTTATTTGATGTTTTTTAATTAGCTGACATAAAACACTTTTTAAAAACATTTTTTTTATAATTATTATATAAAGTTAAAAAAAAAACTGTTTTATTTTATTATTATTATTATTTTATACTTAATTATTAATGTAATAAAAATATGTATAACGTCGAACGTCATAAAGCTAAGAGCAGACGTTGTTTTTATAAAACAGTCATATAAAACTCATTCATATCAGCAGACATTCATTAAAGAAAATAAAGAGTTCAAAGTAAGTAGCGAGCTTGTTTAAATATTATTTTTTTATTTTTATTTATTTTTTTATTTTTGGTTTTATAACTATTTAAGATTGAATTATTATATGGACATGGTCATGGATGTCAATGTAAAAATGATTCACTATAATATTGAAAATAATTAAGTAAGAATTATTTAGACGCGTTATGAAAAAAATGTTGAGAGTGAAAGATAATGCGCGCATCACCGTCACACAAAATTCACAGATTGAAGCTGTTGTTATGATTTATGTGACACTTAATGTATAAAAATGTATATTGATTTATTGAATTTTTCAAATTTAAACTGAGCTTTTTTGACAGTGTTGACTATCCTTCTCCAGTTCTTTTATTATTCTATTGTCATTAATTATTTGCATACAATTAAAAATTGTTTTTTTAATGATTCCAAAGAAGTATAACTTCTGACGTGCGTAAAAATTTTTTTTATTTTGAAGTTCTGCCTTACAACTCGCCCCACTTTTATACAACCAAGGAAGATGTGCTAATTCTAACGGAGGTCTATAAAGCATGGAAGTACTAATTATTTATTTCACATATTATAGAAATAATAGGTTTTAAATAATAGAATTACAATAATATTATTATAATTCATATATCATTATAATAATGGAAGCAAACAATACAAGATGTAAAGTAAGTATTTATATAGAGTTAATGTTCTATTAAATATTATCTACACACAAATTTATCAAAAATTAGTTCAGCCGACTAACAATAAGGTTTTGTTTACTATGTTTAAAAAAAGTACTTAGAAATGTTAATTACCGAAAAAAGAGTCTAAAAAATTAAAAATACATTTTAGAAACTGTTTAGATTCTTAAAGAAATTACGAAAAATTGTAATTTAAGAAAACTACGAAAAATTAAATATATTTCTCCGTTTTTAAAATTTTTTGACATAGAATAATAATTATCCACATAAACAAATTTAGCTGTGCAATGTGTATAGAAAAACGGGTAGCAAAACATTCATGCGGCAAATTTTAAATTTTTTTTACTTCATATCCTGCATTTAAAATTTCAATAGATTTAGATCGTTACTGATGAATGATTAAACTGACAAACGATTTTTCCTTTAATTCTAGTAAAATAGTACCATCAACATGTTTGAGGGCACTGTAATATAGCGCTTGGACTAAAATCACAATGTGTTGACAAAAGTTTTCAACGTAAAATTTTTTTGGACAATTAAAAGTTAAATCACATTAAATATTATTTTCATAAATAAATTCAAAATTTACATGCAATAAATTAAATTTTAGATGGTTCTATTCAAAACAAAAGATTCACAAAATGAATAGCAGTCGAAAGGAGCTTTGGCAAGAATAATAACTACACAATAGTTAGAGGTTGATATGAAACCAAGAACATAGAAACCAGGTAAATATATATAACGAAGAACGAGAAACGGAAACAGAAAATATGATTTTTAGATATCAGATCAATAGCCTTCTGTTTACTCAAAGTACTTTATTATTTAATTGGTAAATTATTGTACAATTTATTTACATTTTGGAATACTTTTCCAATCAAACTAATATTACAGAAGATTTTTTAATATGCCAGAGTGTATTAATTTTAGTCTAAACTTAGCAACGTTAGAAAATATAGAAGCCATAAACAAAATTCGTCATTAAGATAACTCAAAGATGAAAAGAGATAGCGTTTAAGTTCGTGAATGAAGAAAATCATAAAAGATCGAAGAGAGTTTGTGAACAAAAATATTTGTTTTTTAAATTAAACAACTTTTGTTAGAAACATTTTTTTCATTAAATGTTTGGATTTGCCACAATTTAATGAATTTATAACAATACAGATTGAATATTTAGAGTATTTTACAAATGGTTATGATTAAAAATTGATACTCAAGATATTGATACTCAATCATATGTCGAGTATCTGAATAATTAATCTGTTAGTTATTATCTTCACTTGTTTTTAAGCCTTGTCAATTCACTGCC
Source organism: Chrysopa pallens (assembly GCA_020423425.1). Lineage (NCBI taxonomy): Eukaryota > Metazoa > Arthropoda > Insecta > Neuroptera > Chrysopidae > Chrysopa > Chrysopa pallens. Next base: position 82,715,165 of record CM035593.1, read on the forward strand.
CTACTGTTACAAATTATGTCGTGCTTTTCACAATTGTTTTGGATTTTCAAATTGGAAAAGCAACAACTTTCTATCAGAGGCAGATAGAAAATTATAAGGTGAAGAATTATGATTATTAATATGAACGAATAATAATTGTATTAAATACAATAATAATGATTATTATTATTATTATTATTTAAACAAAAGGACACATTAAATACCTTACATTATAGCTATCATTATTTACAGAGCTATCTACAGCATAGAATACAATTGCTGAGCTACCCTCTTAAAACTTACAAACAATAGGCTAACACCTTACCTATACTATCAATGAAAATTACATTTAGGTATACGAAAAACCTTTATCTAAGAATTCATTTATTCAAAAATAAGAGGTTAAGTAACTCACAAGTTATATAGAAAATTTTACCGAATTTTATCTATGATACGTTAAATAATCGTAGTGTTAATTTATCCCACCAGAGGTGCTGACTGCTTTAAATTTAATCCGCTATGGGCATCGTGCATCAAATTGTTTTCTTTTGTTCTATCAAATGATATTTAAGTCTATAAATGGTAAATGATTTAACATAGGATATTTCTAAAAATTTATTAACAAATTTAAATAATTATTTATATTTGCAGTTAAAAATAATTGCTAATGTGTTTTCTTCAATCATTCTTACAATTTTCAACCAAATAAACAACAGTTAAATATCATTTTTTGGAACTATTCTATAATGTTTGACATTTACCATACAATTTATATGCAAACAATTGAATAAATAATCATATTGTCTAGAATGTGAATGTTTTATTATAAATTTTAGCTTGGGTGTGCATAATCTTCACATGAACATTTCTAAAAATTTAGATTTTTACTTCAGAGTCTCGGGAAAAACTGTATGAATTGTGCTCCATTGTCTTGCCAAGATTGTACCAATTTTCATAAAATTTTTAATTATTTTTTGAGTTTTTTGTGCAAGAAAATTGGTAAAAAAAATAAAAGAACACAATAAACATTACTTTCAAAATTATTTTTATTATAGACGTCTATATCAAAAACTAGAAAATAATTAGTAGGTTTTTTAGCTGTTTTAGAATGCTAAAATTTATTTATTTTATTCTGTTTATAAAAATGTAGACAGACATTAGTAAAATTTAAATGAATTTAATGGAATACATATTTAAATAAAAAATTAAGTACAAAGTTTATACACTATAATGTCTTGAAAACTTTATATAATGGAATTTTACTACATAAAAGATGAAGTCATAAAATTTTGAAATATATAATTCACTCATACAAATATGTTGTTCTACAATAGGCATACCGAGTGTTCTTAGACCTGGTGCGTACTAATCAACAACTATTCTGTGAATATTATCAAAGAGAACTCTAGAATCTTTCGAATAAAGTTCGAATTTTTGCTCTAATTTCTTGGATTAATTATATTTTAATTTTATAAATATGTATTTCGACTACAACGTAGCCATAATCAGTATGGATTAGCTCATTAAAAAAATTCCCCGAGGAGATGTTACTCTTGAATTATTTCTTTAAAAAACAAACATTATTTGCTCATAACTTTATCTTCTATGTCTTATGATTCAACAATTGTGCCTTGGATCCATTGGACCAATTGAACCGATTTTGCATATTCACGAATTTAAAATCAGTTTTTAGGTCCAGAATATGCCATCAAAATTTCAACTCATTATCTCTTTTCGTTTTATACTTAGTTTGATGACGAACGGGCGGGCAAATAGGAGTGGACTTAATTAGGTGACTCTATGAACACCTATACTAAAATTTTGTAAGTGCGGTCAATATTTGTTATCGTTACAAACTAGACTAAAACTAGTATACTTTATAGAAAAACGATTCACTTTCGATAAAACGAAACATACAGGTAATTTTAACTTTTTATAGACTTGCAGAGCCCTATTAATAGTAATTCCAAAACAAAATACCATCAATTCTAGTTACACATACTATGACTAGATGGTGCTAGAAGCAGTGATCACTAATGACATCAGTTGGTTGTCTTACAAAACACCACTACTTACCTAATACTAATACAAATTCCCAAACAAAATACCATCAATTATAGTTACTAATACTATGACTAGATGGTACTAAAAGCAGTGCTCACTAATGCCATCATTTGGTTGTCTAACAAAACACCAATACTTACCAAAATCAGTGGACCATATAAACACGATACAGTCTAGTAAACGCTGATACTACAGAAATCAATTTGACGAACAAAAAGTCTAAAGTGAGACGTTTATCTGTCAAAAATTGTTTAATTACCAGAGAAACTTCAGTTTTACTTTGAATCCTTATTTTAATCCTTATTATAAGTTTAGAACATGGTTTGTAATAGGTAATGGATTCACAGTCACAAAATGCGCTTTTAATTGTACAATCAAAGTTTTCGTGGGATGAAAATGTTAAAAATGTATCCTTTTTTAAAAAAACTTCATTTCATTTTCATAAAGTTTTTCCTAGGTAGTTTTTCTTAAATATTTGCAATTAGGTATATATAGGTGCGATTATTTCAGAAAGTCACGAACAAGAAAAACGTATTTTGGCAATTGTTGAAAAAAATGGATCGTTAGGATTTTTTGTAATAATCAGTACTCGTAGTGAGCCTACAAGTATTTCTGATTTAACTATTGAACGTGCAATTCCAATTGATCGTGATTTTAAATTTGAAATAGGTTTGTCTTTCTATAATTTCAATGTTTTCATTTTATAAAAACCATAAATTGAAGATTGCGTTAAGAGTTAACCCGGCGAAATTTCAATCAATCCTTAAAATGTTAATTCAGAACGCTAAAATGTTCAAATGATCTCCAACCCTAAATTTTTCCAGATTTAATGTCCATTTTTTACAACAGTATTATTGTATTATGTTAAATTTTTTTCAGAAGATACCGAACCTTTATATCGAGACGCAAATTTAATTCCAGTTATTATAAAATCATCAAAAATTAAATTAAATATTTGTTTAGACTCCAGTATTCCTGCGTCAGACTTTGGTACAGCATTATTTCAGTATTTAGATGGTAATAAGACTACTTTATTTAAATTTTACTTGTACAGTTTTTATTAGACTAAAATTGTTTACGATTTTTCGCTCACAGTTCAAAATTGAGTAATTCGTTGTGTTTGGTACAGGAAAGTTTTATATTTATTAAACCGGAAATTTATTATCTTAAATTTGCGGTAATTTTTATGGTTTTTAGAATTAAAAATAAATAAAGATCGTGATTATTCCTGGATACAAAAGTATAACGGTATTCGATCCAATATGGAGAGTGGAAATTTAAATCCTTTTAATCAGTCAGAAGTTGCAGAGGTAAGAGTTTTAATTTTAGGTACCCCTTGAAAATTGATGACACGTACACATAGATCTCTTATAGTAAATCTAGATTGCTAGAAATAATTAACTTAGTATTTTTTCTTGATTTATTTATATTTATATTAATGGATTGTATATGGTATTGATTAGTAATAAAACCAACTTGATATTGTTTTTGTACTT